>JAVXUO010000416.1:0-39611 GCA_033065855.1 Escallonia rubra | reverse complement strand
GCTCTACCGAGCTACCAAGATGAGTACTATCTGAAATATGTTGTCGACAATGCTGTCTCTATGGGTGGAACTGGATGGGCTGTCAAAGAATTTTCTTGGGACAACAAATATGCTGGTTTACAAGTTCTCCTTTCTAAGGTAATTAAGAGTATTTGCAAACTTATCTCAGAAAAAATTAGTCCTCTCTATTAATTGCTGTATAATCCCATGACCGTGGTGTTCTCTATAAGTCTACCTCTACAGAAATATTACCAAAACTCCCAGTATTGTCATAATGAAAGCTCTGTGCAGGTGTTGTTGGAGGGAGCTGGTGGGGCATACACTTCCACACTGCAGCAATATAAGGCCAAAGCAGATTACTTCATGTGTGCTTGTCAGCAAAAGAATAATGGATATAATGCCCCGATGACACCTGGTAATATAGTTTTTGCTAACAATTACAATTTCTCTCATATCTTGCCTTGTTTTTTCCGTTTTTCCTAAATGTCTGAACTGCCATATGCCTGAACATATTCTGTTCTGATGGACCCTATATTAGGTGGCTTACTCTACCTGCATGAATGGAATAACCTGCAATATGTTACCTCGGCTGCATTCCTTCATGCTGTCTACTCCGATTATCTCTCTACTGCAAAGGCAGTCCTCAAGTGTCCAGATGCGCAACTTCAACCTCAGGATGTCCTCAATTTTGCCAAATCACAGGCATGTCACCTTGCACTGACTCAGTCTCTTTCAATGCCTTCTAGTGATGCCTCCAAGGGTGATCTGATATTCTGCCGTGCATATACACACTCCAGCACATGCACACTATCACAAACGCGCAGAGACACGTACACTTACCAGAATTAGAGTCACTTTTCCTTTCAAAATCTTCTAGACCAACTTGTACTTACAAGAATATCTTCACGGGGTTACTAATTTTTTACAGGCTGATTACATTCTTGGAAAGAATCCAAAGTCCATGAGTTACTTGGTTGGATACGGGCAAAACTATCCGTTTCATGCTCACCACAGGGGGGCTTCTATTGCCTCTATATCAATTCTTCCTTCTTTGGTTGGGTGTGTGCAAGGATATGAGTCATGGTATCGCCGTCCTGAGGGAAACCCCAACGTTTTATTCGGAGCCCTAGTGGGAGGTCCCAGCAACAATGACGAGTTCTCTGATGATCGGACCAATTATGAACAAACTGAGCCTACCATCTCTGGTACCGCGCCTCTTGTAGGACTCTTCTCCAAGTTGCAAATCTTGAACGGACATCCAGGTAGAATCTGCTGAAAAGACTCGTATGATTTTCAATTAGATTACAACTGGCTATGGAAATTACAGTGGCCACTGAAGGTCGTTAATCGCCATTATGGTGATGCACCTTGTTATCTGATCTTGGCCTTATTGTTGCAGGTTATCACACAGAGCGACCAAGGCCCTACAGCACAACTCCAGGTTAGCAGGAGACCTAATGATCGGACTAAACTTATTGACGATGCTTATACTAACATCTACTCCTATGATTTTACAGATTCCTCTCCCAAAGCTCAACCAGTGCTTCACCCACAACCAGGTGAGTGGTATAGATATGGTTATTATTTCTCGCCTCAAACCCTCCCAACATTGAGTTCTAGTCAAAACAACATATTCTCTAAAAGAACTTCGAAATAAATTTGAAGCTTATTTGATTCAACATTTTGCTTTCTAACTTCACTATTATGCAGATGTTCCAGTTAAATTCTTTCACGCCATAACTGAATCATGGCGTGTTGGAGGATTGACTTATTATCGCCACAAGGTGACAGTCAAGAACGTGTCTAAGAAACCGATTACAGATCTGAAGTTGACAATTGAAAACCTGAAGGGATCTTTATGGGGTATCTATCCAACACAAGAGAAGAACACCTATGAATTTCCGAAGTGGCTCAAAGTACTAAAACCAGATTCAGAGGCTACTTTTGTTTATGTTCAAGGTGGCCCCCAAGCCAAGGTTTCAATTAAAAGCTACCATTGACCATAAAATAGAATGATGGTAGAGAGAGCCATAGGAAGTTAGGTTCTACATTTGCGATTCTGTTTTCACTACTAAATATCATGTTAATTCATTCAATCTTAGGATCACATCTGTGAAATTTGAGTACCTTTTTGTCCTTGTATTTCTTAATTTTCAATGTGAAAACAGTTAGAGGTGTGGGAGTATTCCCATCGTTCATAAAAGACAAAGATATGCAATTTTCTCATCTAATCAAGAGACCTGCTCTCCCGATGATCCAAAATTTTATATGAGTTGCAAGGATAATGGATGTTGAGACACACAGGTTAAAAAGTTACAATACAAAAGCACCTTTTGATCACATACATAGCAATCTGGATGAATAAACTCACGAAGCTGGCACTAATATAATGATGCCAAGCGACTATTGCGGAACTATCAACATATGCAGTGCCACCCAAATGTGAAGTCTTCTAGAATAAAATTCCGGCAAAGTTTTCCGAAGAAGGTCTAGCAATGGTCACAGCATAGTTTTCTCAGCAGGGAACGGAAGAGGCATGTAGCAGTGTTTTGAACTTTTAATCACTTTCCTTTCTTTCTTGCTGGTTACTAATATCAGCTCTGATGAGCAGCACATTTCCGAAAAGACTAAGGATTAGGTTGGTAGGGGAAAAATCGCCAGTAGGAGGACAATTTTAGACGTGTTCCTCACTTATTTGGAACACGTTTTGTACATGAAAAAAGAAGGTGGTTGTCCATCAGTAGCAGGCCATTGATTAATGTCAAGGAGCAGCAAATCGATTCCCAAAATGAAGTTAAGATAAACTCCGAAAGAACCAAAAGTAAGCATCACCTCTTAAATTTCTTCTTTTCACCTGGCTCCATGAGGTAATCAAAAGCTGATGATGAGAAATAGTTATGTAGGAGTTAGAGGATTTTGTGGTTCAAGTCGTAACCAGTTCAAACCGTGATTTTTGTGTACCTACAAGTGTCAGTTGTTCCTTTTACATTTATGATGTGTTTAATGTAATCAGGTTGTTCAGGAATTTAGCTAGGACTACCCACGTAAAACCACAATAGGTGATCACCCAAGTCCATGAGAAGGGAGCTACGTCAGTCCGATTCTTCCATCAGTAAGTACTTCTGGGCTGTTTGGTGAGCTGGTACAAAACTGTTCGGTTTGGTAGACGTTATGAAGTATGTCCTCTGTGCAACACAGAGAATGAGACCAAGAACCACTTGTTTTTGAATTGCGCATGTTCTCAGTCCCTCTGGAGTACAGTGCTTAATAGATCGGGTATACAAGATCACCTAGCTCATCTGCAAGAACACCAATCCTATGTCATTGAAAAATGGAAGGTTAACTCCAAGATAAGTAGAGCGGTTCTGAGTATCACTCTATATAGCATTTAGTTCGAATTGAGTTGCAGAAGTTTTGAGCACAAGGACAAACCAGCACCTGTTACTTTGCAAGCAGGTGGGGGCTTATGAGAATTAAGTCTTTTGTGATCAGTGGCAATTATCTGAGTCTATAATGGAGTAGTCCACCCCTTATAAATGTATACTATGTTTGCCTTTCAAGTCGATAGTGAAACTTTACCGCAAACAAAGGAAGTTCTTAGAGGCTCTTTTTTGCCAATTCTCTTTCTTTTTCTCTCCCCAGGCAAATGGTTGGGGGAAGGACAGCTACGCTGAAAAGTAAAGGAAATTTCTCTTATCTGATACATTAGGCTGGATTTCAGTATGTGCTTTGAACGAACTATAGACAACATTTACTATACTGATGAAGGAGAACTCCAGGTGAAACCAAAAGACATGTTAACAAGGTTTATGCAAAATTAGTAACAAATTCAAACATAGGGCTAGAGCATAAATGTGCACTGTTCTAACACTTAACCTCACATCCCAGGGATGTAAGGATGTAAGAGTAAGACTCAATCACAACCAAATCCTTTGTTCCCAGTTTCTTACACCATTTTACCTTTAACAAACTTGAGGAAATGATTTATTTGTTCCTTTGTTCCCATTTTTCTCTCTCTCTTTCCTTACGTAAAATGGAAAGGATACCAGAACTGCTTGAAGTAAGGAGAAACTATTATCAACGTTTGAACAAAGTATTATCAACGTTTTGGACAAGGATAAGCCAACATCAGACAAAGTTCTCGAACTTTTAGAAGGCAAGAATGTTGTTTGTGATAAGCATACTTTAATTAAAAATGAAGAGGATAATCTTCTCTTTTGTTCTTTTCACTTTTTACTTCTTCAAAAGTTAAAGAAGTTATTCACTTGAGGATTTGAGCAAAAATAACATCAACAACTGCTCTAAGCAGGAACTTTGCGTATTAATTTTAGAAAGCACGAGGCATCTTCATGCATCATGTTTGGACTTTCGAGCGACCATCAGGTTCAAACAATAGGGAGACTAAATTTGCAGTCACCCCTCATTGTGCATCAAAATTGCCAAGTTGTTTGATTACGGTAATTATCCTCTGACATTTCAGAAACTGAAATTTTCTCCATTGTGTCAACAAAACATTGACAAAGAAAAATCTTGGTATTGGTGTCATGGTGTGGTAGTACATATCTTGAGATACCGTTCTGATCCTTCTATGTCAGATTGATATATGCTAATACGTAATATTTAACTAAAGCCCAATTAAAAGTAGCCAAAAAACAAAAAAACTGCAAAAAGTGTTCTACAGTAAAGGTTCTCAGTTTGATAAGAACAAAGAAACTACCTCAAGCAATCATACTTTCTACGTGTATCTGCGGTACCTATTGTCGGAATCAAATTGTATCCATTAATTTCCAACCGTCTATGGATCAGGGTTAGTGAGACTACCCATCCATGATGGAGGCAGCATCCCAGTTTGGTCATGCACAGTCTGAAACAAGGGTGGCAATGCCTTGTAAACTGAGGCCACCTCTTTCATAGCAACACCACCAAGTCCTGCTCCATCTGCTGCTATCTGGCCTCCGCTGGTACCATTTGTCCACACACTAATCTTTGGCTGCAATCCCTTGACTGCATCTGCATTGATCCTGGCCATGTCAGCGAACATTCCACCATTGATCATCAAGTAATCTCTGAATGCATTGTAGTTTCCTCCGACCGCCGATAATAATGTTTGGATGTAAATCCCTTGTGCCTCTGCAAGAGCGACAAGCCCCTCAGCTTCTCTCTTCTTGGTGTACAGATCCGCATCTGCCTCTTGTTTTCGAGCATAAGATTGTGCCTCAGATGCCAACCGCTGGCCCTCGGAAGCTTTTTCTTTCTCGTACAGAGCTGCCTCTGCGGCTTTCTGCTGCTTGTAGAGCTCCCAATTTGCCTCTTGTACCTAGAGACCATTGAACACGTCAAGAAACCCTTTTAGGACAAGTTCAGAAAATCTACATTACAGCAATAACAACTACATCAGACAGAGATCTTGAAAGAAAATCTTCCTAGTTATAAAAGTAGGGTTGATTAGTTTATTGTATGCACCCTTTTTCTTAATATATAAAGCCTATTCACCGATATTTGTGCAAGATTGTGAGTATGTGAGTTCGCAAGTGTGTCGTGCACATTGGCAGGAGTATGAGCACATGTATCACATCGATTGACAAACCAATATATCAATCATCTATAACATATGGCAATATGTAAAAATCACTTTAAGCTGTTGAGGAATAATTTATATATGGCAATACCAATAAGAAACCACCGCTAATGCTGAAATTAAGGGTACCTTGATGTCGTATTCAACACTAGCCTTGCTGAGGAATTCAGCCTTCAGTTTCTCAGTTTGAGTTAATGCATTCTTCCTCTCAACCTCCTGCTGCAACTCGGCTTCTCTGATGGCCACAGCCTTGTCAGACTCTACCTCTGCCAATTTCACCTGCTGGCCCCACGATGCCTTCTTTGTTGCCAGCTCAGCATTCGCCTCAGCTACATCAGCCTGTTTCTGGTTCTCAAATATTTGCACCTCTGCCTTCACTTTAATCTCCTCCTTCTTTCCCTCGCCTTGCCTTTTTGTAGCAACGATCTTGGTCTCTGCATCAATCTTCGCTGCATTTTGAACCGTCTGCCCCTCCCTCTCCTTGGACCCAATCTCCCCCTTCATTCTTGCCTCAGCGACATCAATTTTGGCCTGGTTCGCTGCTTCCATCTGAATTTTCTGACCCAAGTATGAGAAGTACTCATGCCCCCTAACATCAACCAGCTGCTTAATATTAGCATTGTAGATCAAAAGCCCAAACTGGTTGAGTTCAAGCTGAACCTTTCCAAAAACCTCTTCCTTGAATTCCTTTGTGCCTTTGAAAACTTCCTCCATGGTCATAGAAGCAGCAAGCACACGTGTTTCTCCCTCGATGATTCCTTGAACAAGCTCCTTCACGTCGTGGGACTCACGATCATGGTGAGAGAGAAGTTTAGCATATTTCAAGAGGCTTTCCTCATCATCAACTCGTGGCCCAATGGTGAAAACAGCAGGTAGGAGGAAGGAAAGCTTTTCGGCACTCATGGCATTGACTTCAAAGCTGTAATTGACAGGTGTAACATCAAAGACAGTGCATGACTGGCCTGGCCAGATGAATGCCTTTTTCGCAAGCTTTACGTCTGCAATACCAGCCCCAGTGATCACCAGGAGCTCAGATGCCTTTGCCACTTTGTACCACATCTTGTCTCGTTTTTCTACAAGTAAGGAAGAATGTAAGAAGGGGTTTAAATTAGCACAAACAAGACATAGGGACACAAAGATGCAGTGTACATGTTTTTTACTGATAAAGGAAACTGATTTAATTAACAAATCAGAGAGTTTAGTAGAACACTGTGAACACATATTGGTAATCTGTCGTTCTTGCTCCGCTTATGCTATACATATTACTCATTAATGGTAATTAATTCTTCAGTAGATGCTTCTTGAAAGTTTCCAAGATTACCACAATACTTTTCCATCCTTTAGAGTGATTACTGTTTCGAAACAGGCATACGCAAGCAAAGCTATTTATGAGAACCAGAGAAAGAGGACGGAAATGATATACCAATAGTTACAAGCAGAGGGAACAAATGAACTTTAGAACTGATATACCAAGGCACATCAGAGGAAATATGATAGGCATTGGAAGTACATTATGTGAACAAAATTGCTAGCAAAATCAAGTACCAAATTCAACCATAAGGTGACCAACAAATCATGATAAGGGCTAGCGAACCCATTTACGTTACTAAAGCAAGACACGGACGCAATTCGTCACTCAAACTAAGAGGATCTTTACACAGTCACTAAAATATTTGTCTCCCTATCTCCCTCCGTTTGGCAGAGACTCGGGGGATAACAAATCCGTTGTTAACCATGAATAAGTTGCAACAACTGTATTTCCCTAACTACTATTATCTGACGAACTAAATCGGTTCAGCAATCTGTCAAATTCGATTCAGTCAGACTGAGCCAGCGGATAAGTACTCTTAAGTGCAATATTGTGCGGAAATTGCATATCAATTAGAGTCGGCTCTTACTGATGATCTCTTCAAGTTTGTAGGGTTTGCGTGATTTACAAACCTTGAAACCCAAGAGAGACAAAATTGATGAACGACAAAGATTAAACGCACGTACACAGGACAAGGCAGACACCCTTGAAAAACTAATCCCATCAAATTACACACAATGCATCTTCTAGCACCACACGCGAAGCTAAAATCAATCGACACGCACAAGGGGGTTTGCGCAGTAAGGGTTAACAGAAATTTCAAAGCCGGAGATAAATAAAAGACAATTACAAGCCATTCGAAAGAAGAGATCTTGCATTACCCAAGTAAATTTCAAAGTTTCTTGGTCTAATTGCTGATTACTTGGTACACAAGAATGCACCAAACCCTAAGCCCAAATACGCCAAGAAAGAAACAATTATTTGGCCAGGTTTTTTGTCAACTATGTATACAGGAAATGAAAAAGAACATAAGAAAAACCCCAAATGACCAAACGTTGGGCGAAGAGAAAGCAAGTTACCTTGTCACGACGGCAAAACCCTAGAAAAACAACGCTGACAAACCTCAGCAGGCTCTATATACAACGAAAGAGAAGTTCCTGCGTTTGTGATTTGTGGGTCCAAATCATTGGGGTTGGGAATATTTGGCGTAACTTAGGCCATGTATTGTTCCATAAACTGAAAAAAAAGGCCTAATATTGGGCAAACTAAGGCGTAATAACGCAAGTACGTATGTACGAACAATTGCACAAAAAATAAAAGAAGTACATGCCATACAACTTGTTCCAAATCGTTGGCCGGGTTGGGGATATTTGACGTATCCGTGGCCCAAGTGATGTTCCATTAACTTGAAAAGAAAATAGATCGAGAGAGATGTAATTCGACTCATTCACATCAAGATCATGAATGGACTGCAAGAGAATAGTTCATCAATGTTAATGAATAGCGTAAGAAAGAAAAAAAAAACGGAACATTGGGCCGAGCAGACTAAGGCATGATAACTGAGGTATGTGCAGACAATTGCACAAAATAAAAAACGTCTTTTTGTACCTCAAAAAATACTTCTTGTAATATGAGTTTCTTAAGACAATGGAAAATCATGCCTTTAATATGAGCTTTAGACCACGTTTGTTTCACGAAAAATGTTACATGGAAAACACTTTCTGAGATATACTTTTTTTTTTTTTTTTAAAAATAACAGTACCTGAAAATTTTTTTGTGAATTTTTTTTTCATTGTTTAGACGTCAAACTACAAGAAAATGATATGATTTCCGTTGTTTGGGTGTCACTGTGTGTGTGGGTGGATATGTGTGTGGGTTGGGTGTGGGGGTCGAGGTGGGAGTGGGGGTGTGGGGTGTGGGGTGTGTGTGTGTATGGGTATAGGGGTGGGTGTGTGGGGGTGGGGGTGTGGGTGGGGGTGGGGGTGTGGGTTTGTGGGGGTAGGGGTGTGGGGTTTGTATGTGTGTATGGGTGTGGGTGAGTATGGGTATAGGTGTGGGTGTGTGAGGGTCGAGGTGGGGGATGTGTGTGAGTGGGTGTGTAGGGTAAGGGTGAGGTGGCATGGGTGTATGTGTGGGTGGGGAAGTGTGGGTGTGCGTGGGTGGTAGGTTTGTGCGTGTGTATTTTGGTGTGTATTAGTGTGGGTGTAGGTGTAGGTGGGTGGGTGTAGGGGTATAGGTGGGCATGTGTCCATGTGCGTAAGTGAGGACCCGCATGGTGGGAGGGTGGGGGGCAAGGTGTCCGCCGGTTTGGAAATTGATTTATTGAGTTTCAATCGGTCAGTATTTTTTGACATTTTGTTCTTCCAGATAAGTGTGATCGGGAATCATTTTCCGTCGAAAAATCTTATGGACGTACCAAACACCAGAAAATGCAGTACAATAACAAACATTTAGTGCTTGTGATTTCCTAAAAATTTAGTTAAACACCCTTCTATTTAGGGTTAATTACAAAATTGTCCCCTGAGGTTTACACGTTTTTGTACTTTGCTCCCTGTGTTTACAACTTTTGCAATAATGTCACTAGAGGTTGACAAAATCATTGCAAATAGCTCCAAAATTGGACGTCCGTTCAATTTTGGACGTTAAGTGATCATGTGCAGTGCACATGTCATTTTGACATGGGAAATTTTGTAATTTCCCTGCCCCTTCTTCCTCACTGTGTTGTTCTCTCTCTGTGCATCTAACGGACGGTCATCGGTGGTTGTAGATTCCGGCAATTAAGGTTAGAGATCGACGACTCCCGTTTTGGCTCGCCGTGAAACTGTAGCGGCGACGGCAATTTGAGGTCCTGATGGCCATGGCGGCTGCTTGGTGGATAGAGGAAGAGGGTCGAC
This sequence comes from Escallonia rubra, assembly GCA_033065855.1. Classification (NCBI taxonomy): domain Eukaryota; kingdom Viridiplantae; phylum Streptophyta; class Magnoliopsida; order Escalloniales; family Escalloniaceae; genus Escallonia; species Escallonia rubra. The sequence continues at coordinate 29,830 of JAVXUO010000416.1, read as the reverse complement.
GACTGGCCGATGGTCGTCGTTTGGTCTCGATCGGAATTTTTGGTTGGCCGGTGATATCGTGCGATGGTAGCAGTAGGGCGTTGATCGAGGCACGACACTCGCGAAGACGTTGGGTAATGGTGTTTCGGCGAAGGTGCGTAGCCGGAGTTGTCGCCGGTGGCTACGTACGTGGCCGGAAGTGGGGCTGCCGAGATCTGGCATAAGCACAGCCCAATCTAGGGCCGGCTACCAGAAATTACAAATTTGCCAGAGTGGGAAGAAGAGGGTCGACGACTGGCCGATGGTCGTCGTTTGGTCTCGATCGGAATTTTTGGTTGGCCAGTGATATAGTGCGATGGTAGCAGTGGGGCATTGATCGAGGCACGGCGCTCGCGAAGACGTTAAGCAATAATGTTTCGGCAAAGGTGCGTAGCCGGAGTTGTCGCCGGTGGCTACGTTCGTGGCCGGAAGTGGGGTTGCCGAGATCTGGCATAAGCACCGCCCTATCTAAGGCCGGCTGCCGAAAATTACAAATTTTCCAGAGTGGGGAAGAAGGGGCAGGAAAATTACAAATTTGCCCATACCAAAATGGCATGTGCACAGCACATGATCACTTAACGTCCAAAATTGAACGGACGTCCAATTTTGGAGCTATTTGCATCGGTTTTGTCAACCTCGAAGGACATTATTGCAAAAGTTGTAAACACAGGGGGCAAAGTGCAAAAACGTGTAAACCTCAGGAGACAGTGTTGTAATTATCCCTTCTATTTATTGTCATGAGCAATCATGACAATTAACACGCATTAAAGTACTTATCTTCTCATACTTTACACCATTTCTATATTTTTTAACTGTTGGCAAAATTTAGAGGGCAAAATATAGAGATACCCATCAACAATCAACCCCTGGCACTAAACTCGAAATTTTAAAGCCCTCGGTCATGACAATACACAGTGAAAAGATGGATGAAAGGAAGAAAACGTAGATCATGTGCCACTCATATGCATTTCATAGGACAAATGCTCAATCTCAATAATTGTTTCACGTTTATTCCTTCTTCAACGTCAACTTCTCCAAAGAACACAAACACAAACATTTACATGCGCGCTGGCGCACAACCATTGTAACCAGGGCAAAATTACAAGGGGGCTTGCTTAGGTCTAGGCCGGCCCTTCGTTTTAAAAAAATAAATCTTCCGTAATTGGATCAAATACAATATTTTTCAAAATGGCATTTTGCACACCTTGATTGTGATGATAAAAGGGAAAACGTTGAAGTTTTTCCATTAGATCTTCCTCTAATTTATTCACTTTAAAGAACGATTTAATTGATCACATATTGGAATTTGAATTAATGTGGTTTAGAATTTTAAATGTTATCCTAGATATATTTGTTGTTCCTTAATTTCTTCTATTCTTAAGATGTCATATGATATATATTGTTTTGCACACATACCCTTCTAATTATGGTCTGGAATTGTTTCACTTAACATAATGTTATGTTAGTCATATTTTGTTCTTGTAATATCCAATAAGTTTGTACAAATCCAAAAGAAACATTAAGAATACTAAGATGGAGAAATGCTCTAAGATGCCTATATAACCTATGGAATTTATTAGGCTAACCCAGACATTGGCCCCCTCGAGCAAAATATTCTGGTTCAGCTCGGCTGTACTAATAGAAGTATTTTGTCACCACCTGCCCAAGTTTTAGAGGTTTTTTGCCTGCGGTTACTAGGATGCTTGCATGGACGGTCTCCCGAACGTTCTAGGATAATCTAGAACAATATTGTATAATCTTGTAAATGAATATTCTAGAATAATCTAAAGAGGTAGGGTAACTTAGAAAATTTTAGGAGAATTCTATATTAGAAATAATAGCCATCAATAAGATATCCAACACTTATTTATCCAATATTTTCCTTTCTTTCCCTTCTACCAACTTTGTCATAGTGTGAGTATGTGAATGCCTAAAGGCTTGAGTGAGGAGTTGTAATACCCAAAAACTTTCTTTCCTGTGTTAAAAAAAAATATATCTGAATTTTTTAATCGATGAACAGTAACTTTTAAGTCGAATGAATAGTACTTTCAGTCGAATTAAACACTATTTTCGGTCGGATTAAAAGTGTTTTCATTAAAAGTGTTTTCGGTCGAATTAATCTGCTTTACTTCAAATGAAAACTTGGGTTGATTTGAGGAGGAAAGTTACTGAAGTTTCGGTCGAATGAAACCTTAATATTTTGGAAAAGATATTTTCACGGCTGAAGGATTAAGTCGAATGAAACTTGTTTTGCTTCGAATGAATAGTGTAATTTTGTTACCTTCATATAAATAGCTTCTTTATTTTCTATTTAACCCTTTTGTTCTCGGTTCTTTGCTCCTTTGCGGCGGAGAGAGAGAGAGAGATTAGGAGGCTTGGAAAGCTCTTTTGGCGCTAGAGTGGTGCTTTGAGGTTTTCTTTTGTTCGAAAGCTTGTTTAAGGTAAGGGTTTATAAGATTTTTGTTGTGGAAAGGTATTTTCGAAATTCGAATGTTTATGTTCATCAAGTTGGTTTATCCATTTTGGTTTGTATTTAAATTATTTCACTTTTGCCCTCTTTTGAGAACATTGTTTACCCTTTCGTTTTATGCTTGATGATTTACATCTTTGAATTTGTACATTTGTGACTGTCAATTTAAGATTGACATTGACTATGTTGAACAACTCTCAAAATAGAGAGGGTCCTTTAGACACATGTTTGTTATACTAGAGAGCCGAAGCCTCCTAGTACGCTCCGGAGCACACGTTTGATGTTTGTATGTTTGGTTCGACATTTGGGTCTTATGACCACCATAATCATTGCATGTTTGTAGCATACCCTACATATAATTGAAATGTGTTTTGGGTTAAATGCTAATCTTTGATACTTCGATATTTGATAGTGAGACATGATTGGTCCGTTTCATCTAATATTGTTATTAGACTATGTCATTATTGCTTGACATCTTACCATTTGTTTACCCTACTGGGCTATTTGAGCTCACCCCTGTGTCTTCTTACCTTGCCTTTGCCACAGGTGAAAGAAGTGACTCTTGATTCTTATGGCAGCTTTGGGAGCTATGAGATTTTGCTTTGGTTTGATAAACTTTGTAGTTATATTCTTTTGGGAACTTTACCCGGTTGGGGTAATTTGATAGAATTGTTTTGTATAACCGTTTGTCCGCTGAGATTAGAAGTTGTTTTGTAATAGAATACTCAGTGGAAGAAATACTTGTGAATGGATAGCTTTTGTTCAATGGATATATATATATACTAGTTGAGTGTACGATGCACGTGAACACTAATATTTAAAGAGTTAATAGTTAGAAAAATTAATATGCATCACAACAAAAATCAAATAAAAAATTAAGAGAAAATGCATACGCAATTCAACATATTGGTTGCTAAGCAACTGGTATATGAGAATATGGGCGCAAGTCAAAATATTTTGCTCAAAGAAGACATTCATAAACATGGAACAAGCATGGCAATCACCTTTTTCAACGTATATAACATGTAAGACCGAAAAACAGCTTAATGTCAAAATCTATCAAGCCACGAAACAACAACTTGTTGAGATCAAGGGTTACAGTCTCTTTAGATAAACCTAGTGACCAAACTATTTCAATAATCTCTCTCATGTTCTATCGGTCAATCGGAAAACATTGCACCTATATGAGAGATAGAGATATACATTCATGTTGTATCAATATAGCTAGAGTGTTGGACGTCTAGTGAATGCTATAAGTGTTTCATCTATTTAAGACTGTGATAGTTGTATTTCTCAAACGCTAACTTAGGCTAAATGGTACATATTTTTGGCCCTCTTGATGTCCACTTTTAGTTAATGTGAATATTTATATACTATTTAGTCTCGTCAACTTTTCTACTTAGATTGTAACCTGTCAAAATTTTCTTCACTACATTTTCTTCAAGAACTTTAGTTTATTTTTTTCGTGTGTTTTGTGAGTGTACTTAAATAAGTACTTTACTAACATGGACTAACTGCAACCCATTTGATTTGAATATTGGCCCTCATCCTCATCAAATTAGAAGAAGATGGTATAAAAAAAAATCAAGTGAATGCGTGATGGGACTTTGAAGTAAGCATAGAATCAAAAGATAGTATGAAGGATGATTATTGTCTCAGCTTTGTGAAACAATAATGTGCTTTGCTTTTAGAAAACCGCTAGAAACCATAACAATGCCATACAAATTTTAGAAACACGTGTCCAATTTTATAAACAAGAAGAAGTATCCGGCTAGGACCTCAAGAACGCTGCTATTCTTATTTCATTGTAAATGAATCATTGAAATGTAACTTCAACGTTTTTAAATGAAAAATTATTATATAGTAGTTTCTCAACGGCAAATGATTGAAATTATAACTTTGTAGGTTATTTTTGGCCATGACTATTTTTGCATGCCTACGAATAGGCTTCTTCTGTTTTTGTGATTCACAAAGATATTTCTCTTATCTAATCTATTTTTTAGATCTTAGCAATGATTTTCCTTCATTTTTCTCTTTGATTAAGCCTCTAACACGTAATTTATAGAAGCGAGAAAGTGATTTCATCATATACAAAAATAAAAGATTCAAACCATACACGTAGTCAAATAATGTTTACATATTCACAGTTTTGTAAGAATATCTTAATATATTTGTTTTGGAGAGTTAGGTGTCTCGCTCCATATTCGATAGCTCTTCATATATAGTACATGGGATGTTTTCAAAGTTATTAATGATTTAGACACAACCTTGTCAATCATACTGCCTATTAGTCATTTAATATCGAATAAAATGCCCTATCCTAAAAAGTAAAGACTTGACTCCCACCATATTATCTGTAGAACAATTTTTTTCCCGAAAAAAAAATAAAATCTTGGTGTTGATGATAATGTGATATGTACGGTAAAAGCTGACACCTAAAATAAACCCTATAATTATCATGCCTCGTCTTAAAAGAGTCAAAGTTTGTAAATATTAGAAGAGGTTAGGGAGTTTACCTTTATAGAGTTGGAAGCTAGCTAAACTCTTAAATCAACAATTGTTTCGAACTTACGTACTCAAAAAGGATATTAGCCTTCGTTATATTAAGCAACTAAGCTTAAGATCATCGAATTGAGTTACCTCTAAACAAACTTTAGATAACAAGCGCAAAGGTTAATCATCTTGCCACTTGACACAGTGGAGACAGAGAAGTTACAACAATTAAATTACAGGAGATATATGAAGGTGTAGAGTCGTTTACATGAAAAAGAAACGTGAAAACGATTTGAGATACGCCAACAATTACGGAGGTGGTAAAATTTGAAAGGTATTGATGCAATATGTACAAGTTTATAAGGGCATTTGTGTAAAATAAATTAAATATATCCACTATACAGACATGCGCACACTCTCACGCACGCACACAGACACAATATCATGTCTTACATCAAAACGCAAGAGAACAGAAAAGTTTAAGCATGTCCAATTTTTTGCCTTATGTTTTCCACTAAATTATATTACCGGATTTTCATTGCCAACATAAAAGAAAGAACAAATTATCTGTTAAGAGAAAATGAGAGTGGAATTTATTCATAAAAAGCAAAAACCATTATCAAGTAATGGTCATTTAAAAAAAAATGTTGAAATTAGTATATAAGATAAGATGATATGGTCATGTGTTCACATCATATTCTATACCAAGCATCAAGTTGTAAATGACATTAAAATAAATCCATATATTAAATGAAAGTGTCATGAGAAGTGAAAGAGACATCCACCTATTAATTATGACTTTTATTAAAGTAAAAAAGGTGGATTTGTTAAAATAATCTAGATTTTAGGCATGTTAATTGTACTTGAAATGGCAATTGAGTGATTCAAAAATATATGAAGGGTATTCTTGTCCAAAAAATGATTTACACATATTCACACTTTTATAAGTAGTATATATATATATATATATATATATATATATATATATATATATATATATCATTTTGGAGATTTTAGTTGCCCTGTTTATACCGTTATCATTAAAAGAGTAATAGTATATCATGAGATTTGCTTTGTTGTCACGGCCACCCGGTTTGGGGGCGTGACAGGAGTGAATGGCCGACACACCTAATAGAGGGGTAAAAAGAGAATCGGTACGCCACTTGCCGACATGTGCAATTAGGAGAGCAAGGTTGCCTTGGACATCCATGGGGTAAATTGCCTAGGTGCAGAACAGTTAGGGTAAAGTTGTGCTTGTCAAACTCTAAATCCATAAGATGGTATTCGAGCAATTAATTATTGGGAGTAATTGCAAAGTAAAGATGGCGGAAAGGGGTTTGCAATATAGGGGCCAAAGAAGGGTAAGAAGGACACGCACGATATGGTAGACCATAATGCCTTGGTTTTTCAATTGCAAGTCATCATGGAGGAACGTCGTCATTCTGAGGAGAGTTCTTTGGCCAAGTTTGAGAAAAATCTTGGAGCACACCAATGTGAGCTAGACATGTGTTCAGTCTCTACCGAAAGTTTGGGGATGTTTTCCTTATGCTGAAGGAAGACGAGATTCCAGACTTGGTTGAGCAGGTCGAAGCACTTGAGAAGGATGTCGAGGTAAGGTCAAATAATGACGACACATATCTCTTTGATGTCATTGATAGGGAAAGGGAGAAAAGGAAAGTACTAGAGAAGGAAGTGGCGGAATTACGCGCTAAGTTGAAGTTGTGCAAGATCGCCCTCGCCAAGAACACTGAGATTTAGCATGTTAGGTTTTCAAGCTCGTAAGAAGGTTTGGACTCCCGAATCTGAGGCCTATGGCAGCACGAGAGATGCAAGTGCCGTAAAAAACTTTCGTATCAATACGATGAAGCACTCAACTAGTGGAGCATTACTTTGAGGCACTCAAAATGGAGGACAAAGACGTTAAGGTTCAAGTCATTGCACTGTACCTGAAGGACACAACAAAAATTTGGTAGAGGCGTTAGTGTGCTAACAAGGAACAAGGTATGTGGAAGATTGATACCTGGGAGGACTTCAAGAAGGAATTGAAAAAGTAGTTCTATCTTGACAATGTCGAGTTTGAGACATTTTGCAAGCTGAGAAGGTTAAGGCACACAGGTTTGCTGTGGGAATATCTTAAGGAGTACTCGGCAACCATCATTTAGCTCCCCGGAATGGCCGACAGAGAGGCACTTTACTGGTTCATGGATGGATTGCAACGATGGGTAGCATAAGAGCTTCAACATCATGGGTGGAGGACCTCGTATTTGCTCTTGCATGTGAACGAAGAAAGTTTGAGTGAAATCTTTGAGCAAATTTTGTCTAGTGTTAAAATGTGCCCCAAATTACGTATTTAAAAGGACAAAAATTACGGTCATTTACAGTAGTTAGATGTCAATAGGGCGTATACTGAGTACCATAGGCACCTATAAATAACTTACAATTGACTGTAAGTCTTAACTAGTTGTTATGTTAAAAAAACACCCACTTATAGTGGAGGTGTCTGTAAAACTTATAGTCCACTGTAAGTTTATACTTATAGACAACTGTAAATAAACTCATCGGCGTCTAAAAGATCATTTTGCAAGTTTTTTTCTCCTTTTTGACCAAAAAATCATTTTGGAGAAATCTTTAGGCCTAAGGTCAATCAAAGATATATAAACTCGTCAATTAAGTATCAATCTAAGACTAATTACATCAAATTAATTACAAGATATGATACATATTTACATTCAAAATAAACAAGTCTTCATTTGGATGCACCTTGAAGCCATCCAAAGATTTGCTTAACCGTGTAAGTTAAAATCAAACTCCAAAAACACGTGAATATATATCAACCAAAGCACCACACCATATCAGTTTGTCTATCAATGTATGTTAGCATCATAATACTTATTAGGGCTAATTACAGCAGTGTCCCTAAGGTTAGGGTATAATTACAGTCAATGACACTAAGTTTCAAAATGTAACATACCGTGACCAAAAACTTTTAAAATGTATCAGCCGTGTCCATCCGTCAGGGTTCTGTCCAAAAAGTGTACTTTTTTAATGATGTCATCAATACGTATTTTAAAAATACCAACTTTACCCTTATACAGTAGAGAACAGTATAACATTTTCTCACGTGACCTGCATTTCCTGCTTAAAAACTCAAATTGTACTTTGTAACACAAGTGGGTATTAAACAAATGGACAGAAAGGAGAAATAGGTGGAGATTCTGTGTGATTACAAAAGAAGAACAAAAAAATATAGCGAGTGACTGAGGCAAATCCGTGAAGATAAGAAGTTCTCTACGTGAAAGCCAACAAGAAATATACAACAGAGTTGTAGGTAAACTTTTAAACTTGAGTTACAAAATTAGGGTTTAGCAAATGTAGGGCAAAATTAGGGTTTGCTATATCTGTTAATCCCTAAACATCTACTTGTAGATATGCATCTACCAGTAGAGCAAAATTTATCACTAAATGGTCCAGCCCTTATATTTTGGGCTTATGCAGACCAGGTGTTTGATAAAAGTCCCCAGTGTATTTTTTTCCCCTTTTTTTTCCTGTTTGTTGCCTAATCACAACCTTCCTCTTCATTTGCTGATTGTGAATGTCAATGTCTTTGTCATCTTCAAGTATTGGACGTAAGAGATCGAATCAAGCATGTGACCTGAACTATGAGGACAAAAATTGCAATTGTGGACACAAGGCTTCAATTAGGGTTTCATGGTCCCACAATAACAACACAAGTTGTACTACACATGTCCATTCGGAGAATGCAACATGTTTGCATGGTGCAATCCTACCAATCTTGGGCTTCTTGCACCCCAACTTGGCACCCAGACTATACTTGAAGCCATGGGTCAGTTTGGTGGTTTAATGGAGCATGACAGGCTACTAAGTCTGAGGGTTGATAGCTTAGAAGAGATCATGAAATTGTTCAAAATGGCTTTAATAGGATGCTTCTTGATTTGCTCAGTGGCCATTGCCATTGGAGTGAAGTAGTAAGGTTTAGGCAGTTTAGGGCTATAATAAGTAAAGATTATGCTTTGAGGACTATTATGTAATGAATGTTTCTTGTTTCTTTAGTGAAGTATTTTGTGTTGTTAGCTATTTCTAATTGTATTTGTTGTTATGCAACAGCTGTGCACAGTAGTATTTACAGTGATGTTGCAATAGTGTATGGTAACTATTGCAGAGATGTCCAAACCTCAACATCATTGTAACAGTAATGTCCAAATCTTAAAGTAATCATGTAATAGTAATGTCCAAAACTCAAAAATCTTGTAACATTAATGTCCAAAACTCAATAATCCTATAACAGTGAACTCCAAAATGACACAATTCATTCTCATTGTCCAAATTGTACCCATATATTGCAACAACAATACAGCTCATAACACAGGTTTAAAATGACTTCCATATCATTACAGTCATGTCCAAAAAGGATGTCACGTCCAAAATGACATCTTTGATCATTACAGTCATGTCCAAAAAGACTGAACCTATCTAATTACAAATTAACATCCCTAAGCATAATTTTGTTCCTTTACAAAAGCTTGCCTAATTAGAATGGGCAAAGACAAAATCCAATCCACTTCTAATTTTAGGTTATGGTTGTTGGTGCAGCTTGGGATTAGGCTTGGGGTGCAGCTTGGGATTAGTCTTGGGGTGCAGCTTGGGATTAGTCTTGGGGTGCAGCTTGGGGTGCAGCTTGGGGTGCAGCTTGGGAGCTTAAAGGAGCACCAGCAGTAGTTGCAGCACTCCTATTTCCATTTCCCTTTTATGTAAGATACAAAAATCCCTCAGAGAAAACAAATCAAACAAAAAAAAAAGTTATGATTTGCAACATTGGTAGGTTCTAGTCATACCATTGCCCTTACAGGAGCTCTTTGGCATGTCCTTCTGTTGTGTCCAAGCTCCTTGCACAGTGTTGGCTCATCTCCTTCCCATTTTATATTCTTCCTAGGCCTGCCAGGTAGTCTTCTCAGAGGTGGGGTAAGACAGTTGAAGGAGTGACTTCCATATCAGGCCACAGCTTTATGTGTGGTACATGATGTATCATACCTCCATAGGCCTTCAAAAAATGGTCCTTGTGGAAACAATGAGCACAAAAGTCTTTAAGCATACCCCTTCTGTAAGACATGCATGCAGCAGCATGCCTACAAGGAATCCCACTCACATCCCATGCCTTACACTCACTGCTTATCCTCTCAAGATTAACAATGTAGTTAAACTCAGTAACTTGAAATTCAATGTCATTAGCTACTAGAAGTGTACACTTTCTACCTGCCTCTCTATACTTGTTCAACTTTGCCAAAACCTTTAGGGGTACAACAGTGTCCCAAGTGGATGCTAATTGCAACCTCATGTGAAACATGTCCACCAATTTACTCCTTAGCTGCTCTATCAAGGTCAATACAGGCAGATACCTCAAGTCCCCTAACTAACTGTTGAAGCTCTCAGTGATATTATTTGTGATACTATCACACCTTGCCATTGGATCAAACCCAAACCTTGTCCATGATGATAATGGTAGGTTAGTAAGTCAATCATGAGCTTCCCTACTTTGGTCCTTTATTTTTTCCATTGCATACTTAAATGTTGTAGCATTATAAGCCATAACTGTGATACCCCGGAAAATACCGGATTTTAATCTAACTGTGAGTTTCATTAATTAATGGGTGCTATTTTTATTAAGTAGCATCATGTTGGTGACAATTAAGTGTTAAGGAGCTAAATAAGGAGTTAGTGTGGCCGTGAGGGTTGAAATGTAATTTTGGAAAGTTCAGGGGCAAAAATGTAATTTTGAAAAATATGATGAACAGGGATGCATATCTTTATTAAGTAGCATCCTTTTGATGATAATGAGGTGTTAGGGGCTACATGGAGGGTTAGGGTGATTTTGGGGTCAAATTATAATTTTCAAAAGTTGAGGGGTCAAAAAGCAATTTTAGAAACTTGAGGGGCCAAAGTGCAAATTTTGAAAGTTGGCAAAATGTGTCATAATCTGAGGAAATCAGACCATGCACGATGGCCACCTCTTGGTTGCAATAAGCTGAGTCAAAGTGGGAAATATTAAAATACTTTGAAAGAAAATCTGGTGGGAAGAAATTATAAAAAAGAATTTGAGGTGAAAAATAGAAATAATGGAAACTGAAGAACAACTCATGAACAGTAACAGCAAGAAACAGTTGTAAGAAAAAGGAAGAAAAAGAAACGGGGAAGAAGGAAAAAGAAAGAGGGGAAGGAAGAAAAAAATGGGGAGAAACCCTAAACCCATCATGGTATGATCTTGAACCCTAATTGCGAAAAAAATTGTGGGAATTGGATTGAATATTGGTTCAACTCAGCTGAATATATATATGTGTGTGTTCTTCGGGTTTGTTAGTGGGTATGATTGTGTTTAATTGAATGAATTAGATGTATAAAAGTGTGTTCGGGGCATGATTGGATGGATTGCAATGATTTTTAAATGATTTAAGATGAGTTATGGAGGAGATTCATGTGCGATTGAAAGAGAAAACAGGAGTGTGAAGGTTGAAGGATGAAGAAGATGAGTGTGTGTGCGTGAAGGTGAAGTAGTGTGTGTGTGTGTGTTGATGTGAATAGTGATTGTTTTTGTCACTAAAGGTGAAAATGAAGTAAACAGTTTAAAATTCTAATTTTTAAAATTAGTTAGGGTCCGATTTAGCTAAAGTACAAAAAATAAACCCTGGCTATTTTTAGGATACTTGTATCATGGAAAACTTTCAGATTTTTCCGAGGTCAAGAAGGGGGTGAACAGACGCGGGAAGTTTGGAACTTTGCAGTGAAATTTAAAATATCAAACGAACGCGGTTTTGCACAAAAGAAATTTTTTGAGGACTATATAATGCTGAGAAGTTCTATTTCCCAAGATTTTGGGTAATTCCGAAGTCGTTAGCTAGTTTTGGCCGAACGAGCTTTTTAGCGCTCGGTCCGAACACCGGTTCGGGATTTTTGGGTAAAAATTTTATAAAATACTTTTTAGCTCAAGAATGAATTCAGGAGGCTTAAAATAGCATTTTAAAGTACTTTTGAGATTTTTCTGATGCCGGGAACCCTCAGGGGGCATTTTGGTAATTTGCCACCCAGAGAGGGGTATTTTGGTAATTTTCTTGGTAAAGTTTTTCAAAGGACTTTTTAGTTCGGAAAGAATTGTAAAACACCTAAAAGGTTGTTTTGAAGCAAATTTGGGGTGTTTGAGTGGTAGTGAACCATCAGGGGGTATTTTGATAATTTGTCATGTTGACACCAAATTTTAGGGAACGCGTGTAATTCAGCGTTCGAAGTGGTGGGAAGTGAGGAATGATGTTAATACGTTGAAATAATGAGATAGTGGCTATTGCTAATGCGTTGATAAGCTAGGTTAAGGATCCAATTATTGGATCGGATTAACAAGCTGTCGTAAGACACTATAAATGATTAAATGGGAAGGGGTAGAATTGGGAGTGCGTATATGTGGAATGGTTTCTAACGAGCAGAATATTATTTGACTAGGTGATGCAGCTCGTTGCGATCAGAGATTGCGAGTTGCTTCGGCTATAAGCCGATCAGGTAAGGCCAATGCAGTTCTGATATGTTAATTCATTGTTTCGAGTAGCATGCTATGTCGATAACGTATTGTTGAATTCTTGTTGTTATGATTGGTCACCAATAGTCATTGTGACCGGTATACGCATATTTGAATTGTGTTGTTGAGGACTTAGGGTAGAATAAATTTCCTTAGTCCGCCCTGTTGATAGAATTTAATGAGGATGATGTGTGCTCTAGTATGCTATGATTCGATTCGATTAGCATACCTAAAGTTGATGATGATGTTATGTAAGGGTTATTGCGTGGTTGTTGTGAGATGTCGGTAGTCATTGATAGCCGATATATTTTCTCTTTTAGAACGCTATTGAGGACTTGTGGCAACTTCTCCCGAGTCCGCCCTATCGTTGATGAAGATGCTGTAGAGATCGTTGCGTTGTTGTTGTGAAATGTCGGCACTTATTGATAACCGAAATTTCTCTTATGTAAGAACATTGTTGAGGGCTTGCGGTAATCTTCTCCCGAGTCCACCATGTTGACGATGTCACGTTGAACTCTTGTGGTTAGGTTTGAACACCGGTTAATCTTCTGATTCGGTATTCCTTATTGAGCTGTGTTGTTGAGGACATAAGGTGGAATAAATTTTCCCTTAGTCAGCCCCGTTGATGAAGTCTTGTTGCTTGGTTGTAAGGTGGTTAGGGAAAGCACTCTAGATGAGTTCCCTGGTTGTTGACATTGTCTCTTCTATTTACTTGAGACTGAGATGAATATCCCGTAAAATAGGACATCAATATAAGGATGATGGCCTATGAGTTATGATCACTGTCCAAAGAGGATGAATGTCGCTCGAGCAGAGTCTGTCGTGTCTGGTCGAGTCATGTATGTCGTGTCCATGTGCATTGCATTTGATTTTCTTTTGATGTTGATGATTTTAATGATTTGTATTTCAATGATGTTTATCTTTACGACCTTGGATTTCGGGTTCACTTGCATACACTACAAGAAAACAGGCTTTTAGCGACGGGGAAATCCGTCGCTAAAAGCCCAAAATCCGTCGCTAAAAGAATTAGCGACGGATTCACCGTCGCTAAAAATCCCTCGTATAAAAGCTCGTCACTAATAGTTTAGCGACGGAATTTTTAAATCCGTCGCTAAATATGTGATTTTTACCGACGGATTTATTTTTCATTAGCGACGGATATTCCGTCGCTAATTATATTTTTAGAATTTTAATTTATTTTCTTTTTTGTCCAATTAGCGACGGATTAAATATTTAGCGACGGAATATTCCGTCGCTAAAAAACTTATTTAGCGCGTCTCTAAATAACTGATTGAAAGGAATACTTTAGCGACGGAATAAATCCGTCGCCAAAAGTCAATTTTTTTTTTGAAATTTTTTTTTTTATTTTTCAATTACCTAAACCTGTACAGAAATACAATTTTCAATTCTCAACAACAACGCGCAATAAGCGAAATACAGAAAGAAATATATATAATCAATTATAAAAAATATATATTATAAAAGAAACTCATACATGTACAAGCCGGGAACCGGAGATAGCCGGTTAGGAGAGGGCAGAAGAGTACAAGCCGGGGCGGGGGGGGGGGGGGAAGCTAGGAACGGGCACGGGAAGGGGCTCATCAGGGGTTCCCGAGTCCCGGATCTGGATCCTGCTGAACCGGGGCCGGGGCGGCTGGTCCAGCAGTGCCCTGCTCCTTCATCATCCGGCACACCACTGTAGCAATGCGCTGGATCTCCTCGTCGTCCAACTGAGGCCGAGGAGCCGGTGTCTGTGGAGGGGCAGCAGGGGGTGAGGACGCTCCTATCACGGCACGAGGAGTCGTGCTAGGCAGGCCGCGTATGCGGCCTTTCGGCCGATTCACGACCTCCGGCGTATCCAGCCATCGCTTCAACCCCCCAGTACTCGCAGCCGTACTAGTGGACGCTGATGGCTGTCCGGACTGCTGCTCGGACCCCCTTAGCTGTTCATACGAGGCCTGCAAAAATAGTGGTTTAACGATATGTTAGGGCATTAATTAACGAAACAGACATTGAGGATAGAAAGAAAAAAATTAACTTAAATAAATTGACTCACATCGATCCGTCGGGCAATATCTGAAATATAGTCGCCCGCCTGGTGCGTCTCGTCCTTGTCCTTCTTCCGCACGTGCGTCTGAGTATAGGTCAGAGCTATGACCTCATCCTCCTCTAGATCCGGGTGCTCGACCGCGTTCATGTGTCGGACGATGTCGTGTGGCACCGACCCCCCCGTGTGCGTCGGATCTCTGTTCTGTCTGTTCTCAGCCCCGCTCTTACTCTTGGCGTCCCAACCTGGATCCGCAGCCCACCGATCTATCATCTCCCCCCATACACGGTGAGATATCCAATGTGGGGGATATTTCGTCATGTCCGTCATCGGGGCACCCGCGGGCAGCGCCTTCTTCGCCCGGTCCCGTGCATCGTGGAGCCATCGGCGGTAATTCTTGCCGATGTAGGCAAAGAAAGCCTGCTGCCCCAGTACCTGCTGCTCAGGCGTGTCAAACGTGAACCCCTCCTGTAATGCATTCAATAACACAAATTAACAACATAAAACAAACTGTAATTTAACATTTACTAACGCTGAAAAAAATACTTCACCGTACCAGCCACTCCTCCCATAGGGCCTCCCTCGCAGCGGCATCCCAGTCCTTCCAGTACAGGCGTGGCTCGAAGAATCGGCCCTTCACAAGAACGCCGATCTTCGTCCTCGCCATATTCTCCAGGATCCTGCCAAAGAAGTAATTAAATTAATTAATACAGTTCAAATATAAATTAACACCCAAAAATTTTAAACATAAGGCATGAGGTGATATTTTTAGTACTTACAGGCCCTCCTGCGTGAGCGTAACTCTCTGTTTACGCTGGGGGTCGATGCGTACCCCGCGTGTCGGACCACGGCCTCGTCGAGATCCTACAAAACACAGACATTAATACAGTTCAAATATAAGGCTAGCGAAAATGTACGAAACACCGTTATCAACTATACCTGAGGTAGAACCCACGGAAGATGGAGAATGCACGCGCGTGTGGGATGAATCTGCGTCGGGCTGGGGCGACGGCTCGAGCTGGGGCTGGGGCGACGGCGATGGCTGGTGTAACACCCCGATATTTTTTCGGATTTAATTAGTGACGAATTTTCTTCCAATTAGCGTTGAATTTTATTTAGTGACTTTTAGCGACACTTAGTATAGCGGGTTATCTAACCAAACCATTAAAATTGTTTGAGCACCTAAACTCTAGTAAATAATTTATTTTGGACTATTTCGTAATAATAAAAAAAAAGTTGTGGGTGCATCTTTTAATAACTAACGAAACTTGTGGGAGTTTTTGGTAGTTTGTCTTTTAGGGCTTTATACATAACCTTGCATAGTCTAAGGAAGCCGTCAATACCCTTTTGTTTTCATCTGTCAATACGATCGAGAGAAAGGGAGAGTCACCGGGCGTGAGGAAGGATTGGGGCAGAGATTACTGAAAATCGACAGACATTTTCGGTAAGCTTACTTTGGAATCTAAATTTTCATGTAATTATGTGAATATATATGTGTTACGGGTAGGTGTTAATGGGTCTCTGATAGATGTAATATCTATGTATATATTTGTGGGATGATGGACAATCATGGGAGGGCTCTGATCATGGACGTACACGGGTTGTTGACGTAGTAGGTTGCTGCTTGCGTGGGAGTGTAGGTGTGCGTCGGTGAGAGAGAAACGAACAGGGAAAGAAGAAGGGATGGAACAGACCCACTACCGCACGGCAGTGGGCATGGTGGCCGAGTATGGTGTATGTAATCTGTTGGTGTGTGAATTTGTGTTAGCAGGAGAGTGAAGCTACCATAGTTACAATTTTTTTTTTTCAGTGCTTTGTGATCTGGGTGTTAGTGCATTACTGTGTATGTACATAAGTGGATATTGAGTGCCCTAATGTGTGTGTATGCCATGTATTTTGGAAGTAAGGACAGCTGAACACACAAAAGGATCACCACCGCATGAGGCAGTGTGGGTTTAGAGCCAACAGTGAGATAAAGTGTGTGAGCCTTGAGTGTGAGGAGTGTAATAAATATATGGGACTGTGTGCGTAAGTGCACTGCCGATTATGCATTTTATTGTGAGTGTTTAACCCATTTGTGTGTTAGTGTTTATATTTGAGTGATTGGTGTGTGAACCGTGAGTGTAATGGGTAAAAAGAATATGTGTGTTTGTGGTGTTTGAGAGTGGGAAGGGAAGTGGGTATGACAAGTTGTTTGGCATGGAATGAAGGTGTGTTTCTGTGTGTGTAATGAGGAAGAAAAGGGTGTCATGGGAGAGTATAGCCTGTGACATGGAAACAAGGTTTTGCTGTGCATTTGGAGTGCATGGCAACATATATATGTGAGTGGTGTGACTCTGTAAGGAGCAAGAAGAATGGCAGTGGTGTGGTTGTAATGGGTGTGTGATATATGTAATTAAGTGGTTTGAGTGTGTGAATGAAGTTGTAGATTAGTGTGTTAATGGAGTGAATTGTAATGTGCCAGGGGTGAAAGAGAAGCTGTGTGAACAGTAGCTGTGTTCTGGGTTTGGACAGGAGTAAGGATGAAGAAGACAGGTGATCAGTAATGGGTCTGGGCAGTGGAGTGGTACATTGTGCTTGCACAGTTGTACCACGTTGCTGTTGGTATTCTATGATCGTCCAAAAATTCTGAAAATTTACAGGATGATTCTTAGTACAATATTATAATTTCTGTGAAAATTTCATAATTTTCTGATATCGTATGTATTTATTATAATTTCTGCAAATTTCAAAATTATAAAAATCTTTTGGAGCCCTTAAACCCTGAAAATGTTTTGTGAAAAATTATAGTAATGTTTTTATAGTATAATAAAGACTCAATAAAAGTTTGATAATTTTTAGAGTTGATTTATTATCATTTTCCGTATCGCATGGAATTTAGCAAAACGAAAAATAAAGAAATAGTTTCAATGCCTTTTAATTTCTGATTTAAACTTATATAATTTTTATACATATTTTAAAGCTCTTACAAAAATTTTGAGTCTTTATTTCCAGCTAGAAGAAGTTATGACAATTTATAGGTTTTTAGTGTATTTAAGGATATTATTTTTAATTCGAAAATATTCAAAAATTCAGAAAATTCATATTTTGACTTCTTATAAGGTTTTAAGCTATAAAAGTGTTTTATTTTAATTTATTTTGAATTTTGGGATATCAACACGCGTTCAGGATCGTACAGGGTTCTCGGTTAGGTTGGCCGCGTGCGAGGCGCGTTTTGAGTTGAGCGATTTCGGGGTTAGAAGTGAGCACGTGGGGGTATATGATATTAGGGTTATAGTATTGTAGCGTAAATTTTGTTCTGATAACTAATTTGCCCGATCTAGGTTAATTCAAAGGATTTGGATCGAGGCTCTTTAGCAGTGCATAGCTTGGACCGAGGTAAGGGATTTCTTCTGAAACCCAGTTTCCTCTATTTGTTCTCATAGATATTTTTCTGATTTGTTATCGCCATTCGTTTGGATTCTGTTATTTTGATAAAGTCGCATTATTTATCATATAAACCTTTCATTGAGCCTTAAAACGTTTATTGAAATTCTTATCGATGCTCATTAATTATTGTCAATCGAGCATTGAATAACATGTTGCATTATCGAAATGTTTTCATCCTGCACATTGACATGAGATTCTGTATTGGTGTGTTTTGGGGGAGTTGGTGTATGTTGGAGGATATTGGTGTGGGCTAGTGCCTTGACGGACTAGCCGGTGTATTGGTGTGGGCTAGTGCCTTGACGGACTAGCCGGTGCATTGGTGTGGGCTAGTGCCTTGATGGACTAGCTGGTGGGATGTGTTAATGAGCATCGCCTTTGTGGCTTTGCTAAGTGATTATTACCCTGCACTGCCTGTGTGGCTTTGCAATTGCTCATGTTATTGTATTCGTGATCGTTTGCATCGTATCTGAAAATCGTATTGATGTCTGATCGAACTAGTTATGATTCTTCTTTTTGAAAATCCTGATGAATTGCATCTGTAATTGCTTCGTAGTTTCTTCATTTGAGCGACCTTACTGAGCTCTCAAAAGCTCACTCCCCTTTGACTTCCTTTCCGCAGGTAATATCGAACAATAGATCGCATTGGGTATGGAATAGATCCGAGCACAGGAAAGAGGAATTTAGTTTTAGTTTTGGTCATTAGAACCCCTGCGTGGGTGAAACGTCTTTGTTTAAATTTTCTTAGACTTAGATTTGGTATTTCAATTACGACAATAGATTGAGAGTATAGTTTGATTGACAGATAGTTGCTCTGATAGATTGTTGCATTATTTATTGAGAGAGAGGACACTATTGTCTTAGTTTTATTGATCAATTGAGTATTGTCTTAGTGAATTGATAGATTGAGTGTCTAACGTTCCGAAAAATTCCGGGATGTTACAGCTGAGGCTGGGGCGACGGTGACGGCGACGACTGGGGCTGGGCCCCTGATGGCTGTCCGCGATCACTCTGTGCCTCGTCATCAGTAGGCAATGACGAGGCGGGACTAACCGGGGAGGAAGCAGCTCGGCGTCCAGCCCGGCCACGAATAGCCCGTATCCTATCCATATCTGACTTCATATAGATTATATACAAAGACATTAACACGTGAAAAACAATAATTTAGGCATAAATCATCATCGGCACTATATATATATATATATATATATATATATATATGAACGGATGTGCAAAAACACATCAATAAACACCAAGTTCTAAAATGTTACTACATTTTTCCCGTGATGTTACAACATTACAAGTCAATCATTTTCAGTTTGCGAATCATCTTCATCACTATCCTCGTCGCCCTCTTCTTCGTGGGACTCGTCGTCCTCTTCATCTTTTAATTCATCCTCTTCAATTAGGGGGTTCTATTGATTCAATTTAGGGTTCGGTTGATTTGAGGCATTAAATTTAGGGTTCAATTAGTTCAATTTAGGGTTCGGTTGGATTAGGGCATTCAATTTGGGGTTCATTTAGGGTTCGGTTAGATTGGGGCAATCAATTTAGGGTTTAATTAGGGGTTCAATTATTTTAATTTAGGATTCGATTCAATTAGGGCATTCAATTTAGGGTTCAATTACTTCAATTTAGGGTTCAATTAGGGGGTTCTATTGATTCAATTTAGGGTTCGGTTGATTTAAGGCATTCAATTTAGGGTTCAATTAGTTCAATTTAGGGTTCGGTTGGATTAGGGCATTCAATTTGGGGTTCAATTAGGGTTCGGTTAGATTGGGACAATCAATTTAGGGTTTAATTAGGGGTTCAATTAGTTTAATTTAGGATTCGATTCAATTAGGGCATTCAATTTAGGGTTCAATTACTTCAATTTAGGGTTCAATTAGGGGGTTCTATTGATTCAATTTAGGTTTCGGTTGATTTGAGGCATTCAATTTAGGGTTCAATTAGTTCAATTTAGGGTTCGGTTGGATTAGGGCATTCAATTTAAGGTTCAATTAGGGTTCGGTTAGATTGGGGCAATCAATTTAGGTTTAATTAGGGGTTCAATTAGTTTAATTTAGGGTTCGATTCAATTGGGGTTTAGGGTTTAGGGTTTACGAGTTCAGCACGTGTATTTTAGTAACGGAGATCTGTTAAGGAATGGTTTTCCAAGTTCTCTTCTTCAACTAAAGAATTTGCGAACGATTAGAGTTGAAGAGGACGTTACAGTTGAAGGGGACGTTACACAGGGTTGCAGCCAATCATTTGTTGATACGTGCGTTTCAAGATTTCAGTGCTTGCAGGTTCTAGATTTAAGGAACTCCATATTCGAGACCCTACCACAATCCATTGGGGGTTTGAAGCATCTGAAATACCTAGACATAAGTTGGAATGGAAATCTCAAATCGCTTCCTACATCCCTTTGCAAATTGCAGAGTTTGCAAACACTACAATTAAAGGGATGCTGGGAGCTAAAAGAGTTGCCTAGGGATTTTGGAGACCTAATCAGCCTCAGATGCTTGGGTCTAACAACACAAGAGAGATTTCTGCCGGCGAATGTTTTCCAAAGGTTGACATGTCTACGAGCTTTAGAAATGTTTCGATGTGAAAATCTAGAATGTCTATTTCAGACTAAGGGGAACAAGCAAATTCGTGAAAGGCAAATGTCTATTTCAGACTAAGGGGAACAAGCAAATCCCGAGTGGCCTCCGCAAATTACACATTACAAGTAAATTCGTTTAAACAAGCATACACATTACAAGTAAATTCGTGAAAGGAAAATGGATATGAAAAACTGGTGCAAAACCTACCTGAAAATCAAGAGACCGCAAGAGAGATCGACGGCAGTGGCGGCGGCGGTTCTTCGGTTTTGAAGATCGGCAGCACTGGCGGCGACGGTGGCGGTGGCAGGCTATATTCCGTCTGGGGGTGGGTCGCCGGGGATGGCGACGGAGGTGGCGTCGAAGGAAATATCGCCGATGAGAGTTAATAGAGAGAGAGAGAGAGAGAGAGAGAGAGAGATAGAAAGAAACGGGAGAAAGAAATGCAGAAGGGGATCTGTGTTTTTAGACCTTTACCGACGGAACACACCCGTCGGTAAAAATCCGTCAGGAAACCTCTGCTTTCACCGACGGGTATTTTTACCGACGGCATTATTCCGTCGCCTATATGTTTTTGAAAATCATCGAAAATAAAAAAAACCTATAAAATATTTACCGACGGTACGTTTAGCGACGGAATGAACCGTCGATGCAAAATCCGTCGGTAAAAATATTTAACGACGGAGTGTTCCGTCGTTAAATAGTTTTACCGACGGATTTTTATCGACGGCTTTTAGCGACGGAATAAATGCCGTCGCTAAAAATCCGTCGTTAAATCCTTCTTTTCTTGTAGTGATAGTCAGTCAGTCCAGTCCATGAGAAGGTGGCAGTAATGTTGTTCTGTTGGGCCTTAAAACCGCTCAGTCTAACGAAAGAAAAATTATCGTTTGACAATTATACTGATGTCGAAAATTTATTGGAACTCTTGATTCATTTCTATCGTTGAGATGATTATTATTTCTCCGAGTCTCTTGAATCATTTGTACACGATACTCCCCGTGTTGTCTTTATTGGGCGATTTGCGCTCATTCCTTATGTTGTATTGTGCAGGCTATAAGGTTGATCAAGGAGAACCTTCTAGAAAAGAAAAGGAAACAAGCTAGAAAAGTTGAGCAAGGGGATCAGTTGTGTGAGGTAAGACCAGCTAGGAATGGTGGGATAAAGATTGAGTTGCGAGATAGGTTGTTAAGAGTCATACGACTACAGTCGTATATTAGGTTGTAAACTCTCATGTTGTTTAAAGACTTGAAAGTCTTCCGCTGCAGTATGATGTATGTTTGTAAGAAAAAAATTTTAAGGACGTAATTTGGAGCGTCTATTAATGATGTATGAGTATGAGGATGTAGTTGCTATGTATTCAGCACAGAGTTTTGAATGTGATTATGATCGATAACTCAGCCCGGTGATGTCACCAGGGTTGAGGGTGTCGCACTAACAGCCATCCAAAAGTTATTTCTCAACAACAAACCAGGGTAATTAGCTTTGAAATTTGCATAGACATGCTTGCAACAGTGCCTATTGTACACATTTGGGAATATATGGTTGATTGCCTCCCCTAACCCCTTCTGCCTATCAGTCATAAATGTCCAAGGCTGCTCATCCCTGCCCTCTCCAATTTGGTTCTTCAGATGGCCAAAGAAAAACTCCCAACTGTCCTTGTTCTCACTCTCAACAATGCCAAAGGCTACAGGAAACATGCCGTTGTTCCCATCAATAGAAATGGCAGCCAACAATACACCTCCATATGTTCCTTTTAGAGGGCATCCATCAAACCCTATCCATGGCCTACTCCCCTTTAGGAATCCATCAATCATAGCAGGAAAGGTGACAAACATCCTTTTAAATGAAGGTGGAACTGTGAGGTTAGGCCTATTGTATTCTAATTCCAATATTGCATCAGGGTTTGTCCTCTTAACCATCTCCTTATACATTAGAAGTTTAGCATAGGACTTAGCATGTCATCCATCTATCTCACCCAATGCCCTCTTCCTGGCCCTATACAACTGCATTCTACTAGGTTTCACCCCATACTTCTGTATTTTTTCCATCATACTAGCAATTATGATTTCTGGATTTGATCTAATGAGATCTATGAGCTTGTTAGCAATCTAAGGTGCTGTAGCTTCTAGGATTCTACCTTGTCTAACACAAGTGTGGGCTGGTCCAACAGACTTAATCTTGAAAGTTGTTTTATCAGGGTATACAGATGCATGAATTTTCCAAGGGCAGTTATCTTTTGCACAATGTCCACTTACTCTTAAGAAATCACTCTTATCTCGACCAATTTAAACTCTTCTTGTATCACATAGTCCTTCAATGTACTTCTAAAAGAATGCACATCCTCAAATAACATGCCTACCTCTAAAGAAATAGGCCCAACAGTTGTCTTTTCAAAAATCTTTCCCCTCAAGTGTTCAGTTCTATCCTTCACAACATCAACACTAAAGTCACTAGAATAGTTTGGTTCACAATCATCACTTCCTTCATAGTCAGGCATATCATCCCCAGACATCCCCACCCCATCATCACCACTTGAATCTATATCATCACTTTCCCCCAGGCTAACAGACTCATCATCACTATCATCACCACTGTTGTCACTTGTTTCATCCATATGCTCGCCACTGCTCACCCCGTCACTTGTTTCATTTATATCTTCATCACTGCTCACCATGTCCCTTGTTTCATTTATATACTCTTCACTGCTCACCATGTTCCCTGTTTCATTTATATCCTTCTCCCTATTACCTGTTTCATTAATATCCTCTTCCATATTATTTGTTTCAGTTATATCCTTATCCATGTTACCTTTTTCATTTATATCCTCCTCCCTGCTCACCTTGTTCCCTGTTTCATCCCTATCCTCATTACTGCTCACCCTGGGCCTTGTTTTATTTTTATCCTCATCTGCTTGCCTAGGTTCATGTTCAAGAGTAGCCTCAATTTCTAGGGTCTTATATACCATTTCTGGTACTGCCTCCACAGCAGACACATAAACATCTATCAGTTTCACACTCTTGTTTAACCTAAACATCTTCATCAAACTCCTATAATCTACAATGTCAATACACATCTCAGTCCCACCAACTAAAGCACTGGTAGCAAACATTACACTAACATTGCTCATTAAATCCCTAAGTCCCAAAATACATGTCATCTGCAGCTCTATGTAACTGTACCTATATGGATCAACATCGGGTATATTGAACTCAAACTGCTTATCATAATGCACCCTAAGATCATGGTAAAGAGAAGCCATAGCTAAACCTGGTATAAGATCAAAAGAAAATACTCATAAATTTAAATACATCTGTAAAGGCTAAAGAATAACATGTAAGGGCAATAGAGTGCATGCACAACAATATTACGACATCATTGGTCACTAATTAAGCTTTTTTCATAAAAGCCCCAATTTTTCATTCCTGCAAACTACTTCATCTAAATAGATACACCAAATACATGCAGAGAAAATAACCTACACAACATACAACCCACTACACTTTCAATTCAAGGGATATCTCAAGAAAAAAAACCCTAGACATCCTTATATTTGCATGATGTCACATACATACATGTAAATTGAAAGAGAAAATAGTAAACCCTAAAATTTGAACTGAGCAGAAAAAAACCATAACATGCAATGAGACGATGTGTTGATCTACGAGAAAAGGGGTGTAAAAAATGCTACATTTTACAGCAAAGAAAAAACCCGTTACACAGTGTATTAACCTTGCACAAAAAATCGTAAATGGCTTGTAAAGGGGTTCGTGAAGACTAACATGTTTCTTGCGTAGCCTTCTCACGCTGACCACGACTTCAATCCTCTACGAACTAGGGTTTTTTTTTTTTGTGTGTGAGAGATGAACAGACGGGAAATGAAGAGAGAGAGAAGAGAGAACAAAGAAAGGGTCGCACGATCTTCCACTTTCCGCTTTTTTGCCTCCCAGGAGCAAATCAGGAATTCAAGTTTTATTTAGGGGCAATTAAGTCTTTTCGTCAAAATCGTTATGTATTTTTTTATTCCGTCTGGTCAACGGACATAAGTGTAATTTGTCCAAACTAATGGGCACGCCTATAATTATACCCTAACCTCAGAGACACTGCTGTAATTAGTCCTACTTATTATGGCTCATATAACGTATCAAAATAAAGCAGTCGTTGAAATAACAAGCAAGAAAAACTCATATCAATAGTGAAGAAAAAAGATACAAAGCCTTAGATCTAATGTTGAGGGATACTACAGATTGCAGTGATCTATTTGTGGAGTAAAGTCATAGTACTGGGTGTAGTTTTTTTGCAGATACTTTTTATCGTACTATATGGTGGTAGATAAGACACTATTGATGTGAGCTTTGTCAAATAAAAGATTTGGCCTCATGTAAAGAAGTTGTACCTTAAAGAGAACCTTATTTAGTCAATTCTTCAAATGGCTTAGCAGCAAGACAAAGATGCCAGCTTCTAATGATATGACACAAGTACCTCAGAAGGTGGTCATTTCTTACGACGATGAAGATGAGGTAAAATCACTTAGCAAATGAGACATTTCAAAATTTTCCAAAACAGTCACATAATATAGAGCTCATGACGACTAAAAAGGAGTTTCTCGATGAATTTAACAATTTGTTGATTTCCAGATTTGGTCAAGAAAGAAACTTGAAACCAATAGAACAACCCTCCAGGGGGGTGAACAAGCTTTTTGAAGATTACTAGGGAAATTAGAGTAAACACAACCATGAATCTCAATCAAATCAATGAATATATCAATCAAGATGCTAACAACGAAATCTCAAACAATTATAGAGCAATAAGTAAACAGATTGAGTTAGAGATACATGAAGATTGAAATGTTTCAACTTAAACTATCATCAACCTTACATCCACATCTTCAAGGAAGTCCTTTGCAAGAGCACTAGAATCAACTAATAACATTTTTTGTCCAAGTCAAGATCAAAAACCTTACAAATACTTGGTGATATTCGCACACCAAGCACAAACCTTGAATCCAAAAAGCTCACCCAAGACTTGGCAAAGACAAGTCTTGATCACAATCATTTCACAAAGATCAATATAATTGTGTACAAGGAAATCCTCTTCCAAAGAAATGAGAAGACTTTAGTCCATAAATCTTGAGGTTTTTCTAATGCATGGAGGCTTAGAATGTGGTTTCCAATAGTGTATGATAAAGCTCCAATAATTTTTAAACATGGATATGAAATATGGCCATTGTTAGGAATATTTGGCATGATTTTTAGCCAAATTAACCGTTTTTGGAGTCGACTATATTGCCAATGCAGCCCACTGCATTGGTCGACTGTCTCATGGGACCCACTTTCTTATTTTGGTCACAACTTTCTCTAGAAAAATCCAACTGGGGCACCATTTTTTATTGGAAAGCTAATGAAAATGATAATCAAATTTGAAAATATTTGTTTCAATAAGATTTTTGAAAAAAAATATGAATAAGCTCCAAAGTTCACCCATTTTTAAGATACACTTATTTGAAAGGTTATGAACTCACATGCAATGCACAATTTGTCCTAAGCTCATTTTAGGCCTTAGTCATCAAATCAAGTATCAAACCAAGACTAGTCACATATAAGTAAAAATTAGTCACACTTGAAAGTAACTTTTCTTATACATTATTTGTTGCTCTTTGATATTGGACTTGATGAAGCTTTCATAAAATCTCTACTAACGCTTTAAGCTCATTTGATTTCAATCCACATAACCAATTTCTCAAATGTGTCTTCATGAGTGTGTATGCATATACCTACTAAGAATCCACTCAAAACACGTTAGATCATAATCAATGTGTTGTTATCATCAAACAAGATGTAAGCCTAAATTATCCAACTATAGAGCTGACAAAACTTATGATAGCTTAAACTTTGCCGTGGAAAACACCTTCCAATTCTAGCAAGTGAAATTCATCAACTCGCTAACGCCATTGGCATGCCTCCATTATAGTCAACACCGAGAGAAAAAATCTCATAATGTTTTATAGAAACATTGATCCATTTTTTTTATTTTCGTAATGGTACTCGATTGTTAAGCAAATCTTTGAGGCAAATGTCGTTGACGCAGAAATAATTGTTCGGCATCACAAAGAAAAAAAGGTATTTACCCCACGCATTCCATTACAACCAACTGACAATGACAAGTAAAATATCCCTTTCATAAGGATTCAATTACCAATCAGACTTTGCTTCACAACGGCAATCAACCACGCAAGGACAAACGCATTAGAAACTATTGGGAAGTACTTGACCTAACCAGTTTTATCACATGATCAGTTAAACGTTGCATTATCATATTACTTCTCAGGATGCAATCAAGATACTTATCAAACCATCTTCTGAGGATGCAATTTTTTAGGTGCGCAGTAAAAAAATTATTTTTACTGAGTTTTAAAAAAAAATAAACATTCTTAACTCTGGTGTACTTTTGTTTTCTAAGTGAACTAATTTGCAACTTCAAATCTTGTACTCTTGTTGTCTTGTCTTATTCGGTTCAAATTTGCCTCTCTTTTGACTATAAGATTTACATGGTAGTTATAGAATTGGTTGGTGAATGACTTCCGTAATTTTAAATATGACAGTTTTCTTTTTCATTACCCTCCTTCCCATATTTCAGGTTTGGAACACCATGGAAGGACCTTATACGTTGTTTCGTCAAACTACATTATGGAAGAGAGGGTTTAATATTGTTAGATGATATATATTAATATAAAAATTACTTTATCGCTATTGACCTGTCTATAATATTCTATAGTTCTCATAACTTATATAGGATTCTTTTTTCTGTTTCTGGTAGGATAGCTTTCTCTTACCTATATAAAGGCTGAAACCAATAAAACAACCCTACAGGGGGGTTAATAGGATTTTTGAAAATTAATGGGAAATTTGAACTAAGCACAATCACAAATCTCAATCAAACCAAGTGATACTTCAATGAAGATGCTAACTGCACAATCTCAAGCAATTATAGAGCAATAAGTAAAGAGATTGAGTTAGAGATACTTGACAAGGAGATTTAAATGGTTCGGCTTGAACTACCCTCAAGCCTACATCCACCTTTTCAAGGAAGTCCCTTGCAAGAGCACTAGAATCCACTAGCAACAATCTTCTTCCGGGTGAAGATAAAAACTCTTACAACACTTTGTGATATCTCCAGACCAAGCACAAGCCTTGAATCCACAAAGCTCACCCAAGACTTGACAAACCCAAACCTTGATCACAATCATTTTAGAAAGATCAATTGTGTACAAAGAAACCTTCTAGAAGGAAATGAGTACAAATGAAGCTCTAGTATAATAGAGAGATGCGAGAATTGATAACTTGAAGAATTGTCACTCTCAATCGAAGAATTGCTCACAAAAATGCTCTATTTAATGATGTAAAATCATGAAGATAGAGAGATAAAAGTTTAATCTATGAGCCTTGATGTTTCTCTAATGAATGGAGGCTTAGAATGTGGTTTCCATGGTATATGATGAAGCGCTAAATCATTTATATAGAGAAGCTATCAAATATAGCCGTTATGGGAAGATTTGGCATGATTTTGGGCAAAACTAGCCGTTATTTCTCACCCAACAGTAATAGAGTGGACTGCATTGGGAATGGAGTCGACTGCATTCCCTTGCTGCCATTTCTCGACTGTCTCGCGAAATTTCCTTTCTTATTTTGGACATAACTTTTGATAGAAAAATCGGATTAAGGTGCCCTTTTTTTGCGTTGGAAAGCTAATGAAAAGTTTTATCAAGACATGAAAAGATTAGCTCTATAAACATTCTTGAGAAAATCTGAGTGAGCTCTAAAGTTCACTCATTTTTAAAAAACACACTAGTGTGAAACGTTATGAACTACATGCAATGCACAAGGTGTCCTAAGGTCTTTTTAGGTCATAGTCATCAATCCAAACATCAAACCAAGACTAGTTACATAATATTAAAGATCAATCACAATCGATAGTAACTTAGCATTTGCATTCTTTCTTACTCTTTGACATTGGACTTGATGAAGCTTCCATAGCATGTTCACTTTAGCTTTAATCTTCATTTATATAAAAGAGCGTAAGCATCACTTTCTTTTTTAGCCATGAAGCATAGATTTGAATCTCTATCATCGAAATCACCACCTTCATCTCCACTTGAGTCATTATCAGTCCAAATAATGGCTTTAATTGATGTCTTTACGGAGTATTTCTTTCTTGCCTCGTTCTTCTTCTTATTCTCCCTTGATGTACTCTCCATACGTGACTCGTTCTTGCTCTTGTGTGAGTTTCCATCTTTCCTCATTTTGAGATACTCATTAAATTCCTTTGCCAGTATATCAATCTCTTTGTTATTCAATTCTTTCTCCTCCGCACATGAAGATTGATCCATTGTTGATGAAGCTTTAAGAGCAATGCACTTCTTTTTCTTCTTCTTTGGACCTTTTTGCCTGAATGATTCGAGTTGCATTTCATAAATCATCAATGAGCAAATTAATTCATCCATTGGGAAGGTATTGAGATCCTTTGATTCTTGAAGTGCGGTGATTTTTGCATCCCATTCTCTAGGCAATGATCTAATCACCTTTCTCACAAGATCACCATTAGAGAAATCTTTTCCTAATTGTTTCAAAGTATTAACAATTTTAGTGAAACAAAATTTCATTTCCATAATAGATTCATCGGAAAACATTTGAAACAATTCATATTCTCTATGCATAAATTCATCTTTGAAGCTCTTAGAAGATAAGCCCCTTCATGAGTGACTTGAAGTGTATCCCATATACTCTTAGCCGAATCACACATAATAACTCGATTGAGTTCATTCGTGTTTAGAGCACAAACAAGACAATTCTTGGCTCTAGAATTCATGCAAAACATATATCTATCATAGTCATTAAATTTGGATTTCTCTTTTAGCACAAGCTTATTCTTAATCCACTTGGTTGGAACATAAGGGCCATCTTCAACGATTCCCCACATCTCATAATCTAAAGATTCTAAAAATACTCTCATCTTAATTTTCCATATACTATATGAAGACCCATCAAAAAGTGGAGGTCTAGTAATAGAACTCCCCTAAGAACTAGAAAACCCCATGATCTTTTAACTCTCTAGGTGTTAACCAAAAAATCAAGAGATGAGGCTCTAATACCACTTGAAACCAATAAAACAACCCTAGAGGGGGTGACACATATACACATGACTACACAAACACATGAGCG
>JAVXUO010001428.1:0-68059 GCA_033065855.1 Escallonia rubra | reverse complement strand
CCAAAGAAAAACTCCCAACTGTCCTTGTTATCACTCTCAACAATGCTAAATGCTACAGGAAACAAGCCATTGTGCCCATAAATAGAAATGGCAGCCAACAGTACACCTCCATATGTTCCTTTTAGATGGCATCCATCAAACCCTATCCATGGCCTGGACCCCTTTAGGAATCCATCAATCATAGCAGGAAAGGTGACAAACATCCTTTTAAATGAAGGTGGAACTATGAGGTCATGCCTACTGTATTCTAATTCCAATACTACTTCAGGGTTTGTCCTCTTAACCATCTCCTTATACATTTGAAGCTTAACATAGGACTCAACATGTCCTCCATCTATCTCATCTATTTCCCTCTTCTTGGCTCTATACAGCTGTATTCTACTAGGTTGCACCCCATACTTCTACATTTCTGCCATCATACCAGCAATTTTGATATCTGGATTTGATCTAACTAGTTCTATGAGCTTGTTAGCAATCCAAGGTGATGTAGCTTCTGGAATTCTACCTTCTCTAACACAAGTGTGAGCTGGTCCAATAGACTTAATCTTGAAAGTTGTTTTATCAGGGCATACAAATGCATGAATTTTCCAAGGGCAGTTATCTCTTACACAATGTCCACTTACTCTTACCAAATCACTCTTATCTCGACCAATTTAAACTCTTCTTGTATCACATAGTCCTTCAATGTACTTCTAAAAGAATGCACATCCTCAAATAACATGCCTACCTCTAAAGAAATAGGCCCAACAGTTGTCTTTTCAAAAATCTTTCCCCTCAAGTGTTCAGTTCTATCCTTCACAACATCAACACTAAAGTCACTAGAATAGTTTGGTTCACAATCATCACTTCCTTCATAGTCAGGCATATCATCCCCAAACATCCCCACCCCATCATCACCACTTGAATCTATATCATCACTTTCCCCCAGGCTAACAGACTCATCATCACTATCATCACCACAGTTGTCACTTGTTTCATCCCTATGCTCGCCACTGCTTACCCCATCACTTGTTTCATTTATATCTTCCTCACTGCTCACCATGTCCCTTGTTTTATTTATATCATCTTCATTGCTCACCATGTTCCCTGTTTCATTTATATCCTTCTCACTATTACATGTTTCATTAATATTCTCTTCCATATTATTTGTTTCAGTTATATCCTCCTCCTTGTTACCTATTTCATTTATATCATCCTCCCTGCTCACCTTGTTCCCTGTTTCATCCATATCCCCATTACTGCGCACCATGGGCCTTGTTTCATTTATATCATCATCTGCTTGCCTAGGTTCATGTTCAGGAGTAGCCTCAATTTCTAGGGTCTTATATACCATTTATGGTACTGCCTCCACAGCAGCACATAAACATCTATCAATTTCACACTCTTGTTTAACCTAAACATCTCCATCAAACTCCTATAATCTACAATGTCAATACACATCTCAGTCCCACCAACTAAAGCACTAATAGCAAACATTACACTAACATTGCTGATTACATCCCTAAGTCCCATAATACATATGTCATATGCAGCTCTATGCAACTGTACCTATCTGGATCAACATCGGGTATATTGAACTCAAACTGCTTATCATAATGCACCCTAAGATCATGGTAAAGAGAAGCCATAGTTGAACCTTGTATAAGATCAAAAGGAAATACTCCTAAATTTAAATACATCTGTAAAGGCTAAAGAATAACATGTAAGGGCAATAGAGTGCATGCACAACAATATTACGACATCATTGGTCACTAATTAAGCTTTTTTCAGAAAAGCCCTAATTTT
Organism: Escallonia rubra; assembly: GCA_033065855.1. Lineage (NCBI taxonomy): Eukaryota > Viridiplantae > Streptophyta > Magnoliopsida > Escalloniales > Escalloniaceae > Escallonia > Escallonia rubra. The sequence continues at coordinate 66,274 of JAVXUO010001428.1, read as the reverse complement.
TCATTCATGCAAACTACTTGATCTAAACAGATACACCAAATACATGCAGAGAAAATAACCTACATAACATACAACCCACTACACTTTCAATTAAAGGGATATCTCAAGAAAAAAAACCCTAGACATCCTTACATTTGCATGATGTCACATACATACGTGTAAATTGAAAGAGAAAATAGTAAACCCTAAAATTTGAACTGAGCAGACAAAAATCATAACATGCAATGAGACGATGTGTTGATCTACGAGAAAATGGGTGTAAAAATGCTACATTTTACAGCAAATAAAAAAACCGTTACACAATGTATTAACCTTGCACAAAAAATCGTAAATGGCTTGTAAAGGGGTTCGTGAAGACTAACATGTTTCTTGCGTAGCCTTCTCACGCCGACCACGACTTCAATCTTCCACGAACTAGGGTTTTTCTAGGGTTTTTTTTTTTTTGTGTGAGAGATGAACAGACGGGAAATGAAGAGAGAGAGAGAGAGAGAAGAGAGAACAAAGAAAGGGATAATAAAGAAAGGGTCGCACGATCTTCCATTTTCCCGCTTTTTTGCCTCCCAGGGGCAAATCAGGAATTCAAGTTTTATTTAGGGGCAATTAAGTCTTTTCGTCAAAATCGTTATATATTTTTGTATTCCGTCTGGTCAACGGACATAAGTGTAATTTGTCCAAACTACTGGGCACGCCTGTAATTATACCCCAACCTCAGGGACACTGCTGTAATTAGTCCTACTTATTATGGCTCATATAACGTATCAAAATAAAGCAGTCGTTGAAATAACAAGCAAGAAAAACTCATTATGTGGCTGAAATATCAATAGTGAAGAAAAAAGATACAAAGCCTTAGATCTAATGCTGAGGGATACTACAGATTACAGTGATCTATTTGTGGAGAAAAGTCATAGTACTGGGTGTAGTTTTTTTGCATATACTTTTTATCGTACTATGTGGTGGTAGATAAGACACTATTGATGTGAGCTTTGTCAAATAAAAGATTTGGCCTCATGTAAAGAAGTTGTACCTTAAAGAGAACCTTATTTAGTCAATTCTTCCAATGGCTTGGCAGCAAGACAAAGATGCCAGCTTCTAATTATATGACACAAGTACCTCAGAATGTGGTCATTTCTTACGACGATGAAGCTGAGGTAAAATCACTTAGCAAATGAGACATTTCAAAATTTTCCAAAACAGTCACATAATATAGAGCTCATGACGACTAAAAAGGAGTTTTTCGATGAATTAAACAATTTGTTGATTTCCAGATTTGGTCCAGAAAGAAACTTGAAACCAATAGAACAACCCTCCAGGGGGTGAACAAGCTTTTTGAAGATTACTAGGGAAATTAGAGTAAACACGACCATGAATCTCAATCAAATCAATGAATATATCAATCAAGATGCTAACAACAAAATCTCAAACAATTATAGAGCAATAAGTAAACAGATTGAGTTAGAGATACATGAAGATTGAAATGTTTCAACTTAAACTATCATCAACCTTACATCCACCTCTTCAAGGAAGTCCTTTGCAAGAGCAATAGAATCCACTAATAACAATTTTTGTCCAAGTCAAGATCAAAAACCTTACAAATAGTTGGTGATATTCGCACACCAAGCACAAGCCTTGAATCCAAAAAGCTCACCCAAGACTTGGCAAAGACAAGTCTTGATCACAATCATTTCACAAAGATCAATATAATTGTGTACAAGGAAATCCTCTTCCAAAGAAATGAGAAGACTTTAGTATATAAATCTTGATGTTTTTCTAATGCATGGAGGCTTAGAATGTGGTTTCCAATAGTGTATGATAAAGCTCCAATAATTTTTAAACATGGATATGAAATATGGCCATTGTTAGGAATATTTGGCATGATTTTTAGCAAAACTAACCGTTTTTGGAGTCGACTCTATTGCCAATGTAGCCCACTGCATTGGTCGACTGTCTCATGGGACCCACTTTCTTATTTTGGTCACAACTTTCTCTAGAAAAATCTAATTGGGGCTCCATTTTTTATTGGAAAGCTAATTAAAAGGATAATCAAATTTGAAAAGATCCGTTTCAATAAGATTTTTGAAAAAAAATATGAATAAGCTCCAAAGTTCACCCATTTTTAAGATACACTTATTTGAAAGGTCATGAACTCACATGCAATGCACAATTTGTCCTAAGCTCATTTTAGGCCTTAGTCATCAAATCAAGTATCAAACCAAGACTAGTCACATATGAGTAAAAATTAGTCACACTTGAAAGTAACTTTGCTTATACATTCTTTGTTGCTCTTTGATATTGGACTTGATGAAGCTTTCATAAAATCTCTACTAACGCTTTAAGCTCATTTGATTTCAATCCACATAACCAATTTATCAAATATGTCTTCATGAGTGTGTATGCATATACCTACTAAGAATCCACTCAAAACACGTTAGATCATAATCAATGTGTTGTTATCATCAAAAAAGATGTAAGCCTAAATTATCCAACTATAGAGCTGACAAAACTTATGATAGCTTAAACTTTGCCGTGGAAAACACCTTCCAATTCTAGCAAGTGAAATTCATCAACTCGCTAACGCCATTGGCATGCCTCCACTATAGTCAACACCGAGAGAAAACAATCTCATAATGTTTTATAGAAACATTGATCCATTTTTTGATTTTCGTAATGGTACTCAATTGTTAAGCAAATCTTTGAGGTAAATGTTGTTGACGCAGAAATAATTGTTCGGCATCACAAAGAAAAAAAGGTATTTACCCCACGCATTCCATTACAACCAACTGACAATGACAAGTAAAATATCCATTTCATAAGGATTCAATTACCAATCGGACTTTGCTTCACAATGGCAATCAACAACGCAAGGACAAACGCGTTAGAAACTATTGGGAAGTACTTGACCTAACCAGTTTTATCACATGATCAGCTAAGCGTTGCATTATCATATTACTTCTCACGATGTAATCAAGATACTTATCAAACCATCTTTTGAGGATGCAATTTTTAAGGTGCGCAGTAAAAAATTTGTTTTTACTGAGTTTTAAAAAAAAAAACATTCTTAACTCTGGTGTACTTTTGTTTTCTAAGTGAACTAATTTGCAACTTCAAATCTTGTACTCTTGTTGTCTTCTCTTATTCGGTTCAAATTTGCCTCTCTTTTGACTATAAGATTTACATGGTAGCTATAGAATTGGTTGGTGAATGACTTCCGTAATTTTAAATATGACAGTTTTCTTTTTTCATTACCCTCATTCCCATATTTCAGGTTTGGAACACCATGGAAGGACCTTATACGTTGTTTCGTCAAACAAATTTATGGAAGAGAGGGTTTAATATTGTTAGATGATATGTATTAATATAGAAATTACCTTATCGCTATTGACATGTCTAGAATATTCTATAGTTCTCATAACTTATATAGGATTCTTTTTTCTGTTTCTGGTAGGATAGCTTTCTCTTACCTATATAAAGGCTAAAACATATAAAACAACCCTAGGGGGGGTGAATAGGGTTTTTAAAAATTAATGGGGAATTTGAACTAAGCACAATCACAAATCTCAATCAAACCAAATGATACTTCAATGAAGGTGCTAACTGGACAATCTCAAGAAATTATAGAGCAATAAGTAAAGAGATTGAGTTAGAGATACTTGACAAGGAGATTTAAACAGTTCAGCTTGAACTACCCTCAAGCCTACATCCACCTCTTCAAGGAAGTCCCTTGCAAGAGCACTAGAATCCACTAGCAACAATCTTCTTTCGGGTGAAGATAAAAACCCTTACAACACTTGGTGATATCCCCACACCAAGCACAAGCCTTGAATCAACAAATCTCACCCAAGACTTGACAAACCCAAGCCTTGATCACAATCCTTTTACAAAGATCAATTGTGTACAAAGAAACTCTCTTGAAAGGAAATGAGTACAAATGAAGCTCTAGTGCAATAGAGAGATGAGAGAATTGATAACTTGAAGAATGTTCACTCTCAATCAAAGAATTGCTCACAAAAATGCTCTATTTAATGATGTAAAATCATGAAGATGGAGAGAGAAAATTTTAATCTATGAGCCTTGATGTTTCTCTAATGAATAGAGGCTTAGAATGTGGTTTTCATGGTGTATGATGAAGCGCCAAATCATTTATATAGAGAAGCTATCAAATATAGCCGTTATGGGAAGATTTTGCATGATTTTGGGCAAAACTAGTCGTTATTTCTCACCCAACAGTAATAGAGTGGACTGCATTGGGAATGGAATCGACTGCATTCCCTTGCTGCCATTTCTCGACTGTCTCGCGAAATCCCCTTTCTTATTTTGGACATAACTTTCTCTAGAAAAATCGGATTTAGGTGCCCTTTTTTTGCGTTGGAAAGCTAATGAAAAGTTTTATGAAGACATGAAAAGATTAGCTCTATAAACATTCTTGAGAAAATCTGAGTGAGCTCCAAAGTTCACTCATTTTTAAGAAACACACTAGTGTGAAAGGTTATGAACTCACACGCAATGCACAAGGTGTCCTAAGGTCTTTTTAGGTCATAGTCATCAATCCAAACATCAAACCAAGACTAGTTACATAATATTAAAGATCAATCACAATCGATAGTAACTTAGCCTTTGCATTCTTTCTTACTCTTTGACATTGGACTTGATGAAGCTTCCATAGCATGTTCACTTTAGCTTTAAGCTTCTTTGGCTTTAGTCCATCTATCCAACTTCTCAAATGTGTCTTCATAAGTGTGCATTTATATATATACTATGAATACACTCAAAGCACACATTAGAACATAATCAGTATGTAGTTATCATCAAAACAAGATGTAAGCCTAGGTTATCCAATTCCAACCATAGGACTAACAATCTCTCCCTTTTTTATAATGAGAAACATTGATTCTATATAAGGTAAGATGTATCATATGGTATTCAATTAAGCACAACAATCTCACTTAGAACATTCAATCATCTCTAATATACTCAAGATATGTCAAATTATCTCATATAGCAATTAAGCCCATAGCTAGCTTCCCCTAGCTAAAACAAAATATGCTCTTCCGCTAATGCTCTCTTGAAACACACAATCACATAGCATATAGAATCAAGATTATTTCTCCCCCTTTTGTCATCAACAAAAAGACAAGGGTATGTGTGTGTGAAGAGATAGTTATAAGCAAGATAATGGGGTGAAGTGCATATAACTCATGAACCCATACGGATGACATCAAGAGTCCCTTCATGATCTAAAGAAAGATATGAAATGTAGCTCAATAATCTCTTCTACTTCATGCATTATTCAAGAGTAACGAGATAATATGTGATTCACGCGGGTAACCTTCCTTATCAAGTTACCATATGCATATTCCATCCTCATGTATGCTCCCCCTCAATTAATGCCAACAATATCCAACAAACACAACTAAATGTCTAACCGAGTCATGCTCTCCTTTTGGCATTACCAAAAGGTGCGTGTGTGTAGGAATGGCAATGTGAAGCATTAAGCCAGCATAATTTCAACATAAAATTTTTACAAAGCGAATAATGGTCATCAACAATCAATATTTTCAATATAAGTGCAGAGGACCATTCATCGTCATCTAATTCCTACAAGTATCCAAGATTATAGGTAAACAATCAAGGATAGATAGTGGGTTCACATCAATTCTTAACAAGCAAGCTATTTATATCATGAGGAATAAGTATGAAAATTTAATCATGCTTCATGATGTATAAGTTTAGCACATAGCACAAAATTGAAAAGATCATTAAGTTTTACCCACCTGATGAATTACCAAGGATTGTAGCTGACGAGTGATCATTCTTGAAGTCCGCTTTCTTTTTGACAAGCTTTGAGGCTTTCCTCATTTGAAGTAGCATGTACAATCTTGGAATGCTTACTCCACTTTAAGATTAAGCTTTGAGGCTCTCATTTTCAAAACAATTCTTGGAGCCTTTTCCTTGTTGCTATTTGCCTTTACTTTGAATAACCTATAATTACAATTTAGGTCTAACTTTTGGTACCCACATTTTCTTGGGTCCTTAAGTGTTAGTCTTATCAACATTAAGAAATTCTTTAACAACCCACATTTTCTTTACAACTCCAACGTAAAGAATTCTACAAGGACAATAACTAGTTGTATGCCCTTTCTTGTTGCACCAACCACAATGTGTAAAAGGTGTGCAATAATTCTTAATTCATCTTGTATGGACATTCAATCTAGCTTGTTGTTTAAAAACTTTAGGAGGAAAGGTGAAGAGATCTAATCCAACACCGCCTTTGTTTAGGCCAACTCTTTGGTGTCCAAGCATGACATCCAAGTTGTTTTTACCATTCACAAATTTTTCAAGGCATCTTTTCAAATCACAAATCTCAAACTTTAAAATTTCATTTTGTTTTTCTAAAATCGAAATATTACAAGAGATTTGTTTTGTGCTAGGAATGCTCACAATTAATTCAACCAAATTATTATTCACATGCTCTATATATAAATGGCTAGATATGCATTCATTCTTGGCATGCAACTCATTATTTTCACTTTTAAAGTCATCTAACTCTTTTAAAATCGCATGCACTTGTTTTTTCAAAGCATAATTTTTCTTGGCTAATTTCATGGATTCTTTATATAAAAGAGCGTAAGCATCATGAATTTCATCATTGGAGCAATTTATATCACCATCACTATATGAAGAATTTACCTCATCTTCTTTTTGAGCCATGAAGCATAGATTTGAATCTCTATCATCGAAATCACCACCTTCATCTCCACTTGAGTCATTATCACTCCAAATAATGGCTTTAATTGATGTCTTTACGGAGTGTTTCTTTCTTGCCTCATTCTTCTTCTTATTCTCCCTTGAGGTACTTTCCATACTTGACTCGTTCTTGCTCTTGTGCGAGTTTCCATCTTTCCTCATTTTGAGATACTCATTAAATTCCTTTGCAAATATATCAATCTCATTGTTATTCAATTCTTTCTCCTACGCACATGAAGATTGATCCATTGTTCATGAAGCTTTAAGAGCAATGCACTTCTTCTTCTTCTTCTTTTTCTTTGGAACTTTTTGCCCGGATGATTCGAGTTGCATTTCATAGGTCATCAAGGAGAAAATTAATTCATCCAACGGAAAGGTATTGAGATCCTTTGATTCTTGAAGTGCGGTTATTTTTGTATCCCATTCTCTAGGTAATGACCTAATTACCTTTCTCACAAGATCACCGTTAGATAAATCTTTTCCTAATTGTTTCAAAGTATTAACAATTTTAGTGAAGCAAAAATTCATTTCCATAATAGATTCATCAGAAAACATTTGAAACAATTCATATTCTCTATGCCATAAATTCATCTTTGAATCTCTTAGAAGAGAAGTCCCTTCATGAGTGACTTGAAGTGTATCCCATATACTCTTAGCCGAATCACACATAATAACTCGATTGAGTTCATTCGTGTTTAGAGCACAAACAAGACAATTCTTGGCTCTAGAATTCATGCAAAACATATATATATCATAGTCATTAAATTTGGATTTCTCTTTTGGTACAAACTTATGCTTAATCCACTTGGTTGGAACATAAAGTCCATCTTCAACGATTCCCCACATCTCATAATCTAAAGATTCTAAAATACTCTCATCTTAATTTTCCATATACTATATGAAGACCCATCAAAAAGTGGAGGTCTAGTAATAGAACTCCCCTCAAGACTAGAAAATCCCATGATCTTTTAACTCTCTAGGTGTTAACCAAAAAATCAAGAGCTGAGGTTCTGATACCACTTGAAACCAATAAAACAACCCTAGAGGGGGTGAATAGCATTTTTTTAAATTAATGAGGAATTTGAACTAAGCACAATCACAAATCTCAATCAAACCAAGTGATACTTCAATGAAGATGTTAACTGCACAATCTCAAGCAATTATAGAGTAATAAGTAAAGAGATTGGGTTACAGATACTTGACAAGGAGATTTAAATGGTTCGGCTTGAACTACCCTTAAGCCTACATCCACCTCTTCAAGGAAGTCCCTTGCAAAAGCACTAGAATCCACTAGCAACAATCTTCTTCCAGGTGAAGATGAAAACCCTTACAACACTTGGTGATATCCCCACACCAAGCACAAGCCTTGAATCCACAAAGCTCACCCAAGACTTGACAAACCCAAGCCTTGATCATAATCCTTTTACAAAGATCAATTGTGTACAAAGAAACCCTCTTGAAAGGAAATTAGTACAAATGAAGCTCTAGTACAATAGAGAAATGAGAGAATTGATGACTTGAAGAATGATCACTCTCAATCAAAGAATTGCTCACAAAAATGCTCTCTTTAATGATGTAAATCATGAAGATGGAGAGAGAAAAGTTTAATCTATGAGCCTTGATGTTTCTCTAATAAATAGAGGCTTAGAATGTGGTTTCCATGGTGTATGATGAAGCCTCAAATCATTTATATAGTGAAGATATCAAATATAGCCGTTATGAAAAGATTTGGCATGATTTTGGGCAAAACTAGCCGTTATTTCTCACCCAACAATCAATAGAGTCGACTGCATTGGGAATGGAGTCGACTGCATTCCCTTGATGCTATTTCTCGACTGTCTCGTGAAATCCCTTTTCTTGTTTTGGACATAACTTTTTCTAGAAAAATCGGATTGAGGTGCCATTTTTTCGCATTGGAAAACTAATGAAAAGTTTTATCAAGATATGAAAAGATTAGCTCTATAAACATTCTTCAGAAAATCTGAGTGAGCTCCAAAGTTCACTCATTTTCAAGAAACACACTAGTGTAAAAGGTTATGAACTCACATGCAATACACAAGGTGTCCTAAGGTCTTTTTAGGTCATAGTCATCAATATAAACATCAAACCAAGACTAGTTACATAATATTAAAGATCAATCATAATTGATAGTATCTTAGCCTTTGCATTCTTACTTGCTCTTTGACATTGGACTTGATGAAGCTTCCATAGCATGTTCACTATAGCTTTAAGATTCTTTGGCTTTAGTCCATCTATCCAACTTCTCAAATGTGCCTTCATGAGTGTGCATTTATATACCTACTAAGAATACACTCAAAGCACACATTAAAACATAATCAGTGTGTAGTTATCATCAAAACAAGATGTAAGCCTAGGTGTTCCAACCATAAGACTAATAAAGGCCTCATTGTACTCAGTTTTATAATGTTATCTAATACAATTATCTTTCCGTTCACCTTTTCTATCATGGTATCAGAGTCAGATGATCCGCCGATTTGAGAGTCTTTCAACTTCTTTCATAAACTCCGACAGACAGCCTTATGTCGTTCGCCGGGCCAATTCATGTGTTTTTGTTTCTTTTCTTGCTCTTCTTTTCTTCTTGAGTTCAAAATTTTGTTATTTCCTGCCTTTTATATACAGTGATCTTCACTTATGCTGAAACCACTCGCCACCGCCCACTCTTACTGTTCATCAATTCTAGCATATATCTTTCGTTCAAAAAAAAATTCCTCTTAAGTTACCTTAGTCGGCAGACCTCGTTCTGAGACTCATGCCTTGTTCTTAGTCACCGGATCTCGTTCTAAGACTCCTGCCTTGTTCTTAATTAGTCATCAGACCTCGTTCTGGGACTCCTACCTTGTTCTTAATCGTCGGACCTCACCCTGAGACCTTTATGGTCGTCAGACCTCACCCCGAGACTCCTGTCATGTTCGTAGTCGCCGGACCTCACCCCGAGACCTTTATGGTCGTCGGACCTCACCCTGGGACTCCTGCCTTATTTTTAGTCACCGGACCTTACCCCAAGACCTTTTTGGTCGTCGGACCTCACCCCGGGACTCTTGCTCTGTTCTTAGTCTGCAGACCTCGTTCTGGGACTTCTGCCTTGTTTTTTGTCGTCGGACCTCATTCTGAGACTTTATGGTTGTCGCACTTCACCCCGGGACTCCTGCTTTGTTCTTGCATCGCCAGACTCTACACATGGAACTCATCTCAACTTGGATCTTAAACTTAGCCTCCAAACTCACGCTTATTCGTTCTCTATCAACTTGAGTTTGAGGGGGGATATTAGATGATATATATTAATATAGAAATTACCTTATCGCTATTGAACTGTTTAGAACATTCTATAGTTCTCATAACTTATATAGAATTCTCTTTTATGTTTCTGGTAGGATAGTTTTCTCTTACCTATATAAAGGACTCATTGTACTCAATTCTATAATGTTATTTAATATAATTATCTTTCCCTTCACCTTTTCTATCAAATATACTCACAAAGTTCTACTTAAGTTTTGTTTTGAGTTTTTCTTTCACGGAATTCAAACAAAGCAACGATCTTTAACAGTAAAGCCCTAACATCCACTATGATCCTCCACTAGACATACTTCACCTTAAGGGAAGTCATAAGAAAAATTAGGCTTGACTATAAATCCACATCACCAAATGACTAGGAAAAATTACATTAAATTGATGAGGTTACAAAAAAGCCACTAGAGGCCTCGAAACAGTAGCTCAAGATTGTACCCTTATGCCGGATCACATAGTCATACATACATTTAGGCCTAAAACTTATATGGTGTTACCAGGTAAATAATACAATGACCTCTCTAAAAACTTTCATATAGAATACATTAAAGATGGAAGGCGTAACAACCAATTTGCTTAGCCTTCACGAAACCACATAAGCACATGCACACCGCGCGCGCGCGCACTTGCACATGACTACACAGAGATATGAGCAACACGCGCACATATTCTTTGGGTCTGTCTATGTATATGTGTGTTTATGTTGTGTGGGGGGGGGGGTGCGACTGTGTGTGCGCCCACGTGAGCTTGTGTGTGTATGTGTGCACGCGCGCATGTGTGCAACATTGTTTGTATGTATGTATGTGCGCAACACTGCTTGTGTGTGAGTATGTGGAGTTGGGTGGGGGGAGATGAGAACCCAGAAAAAGAAAAAAAAAAGAATGAAGTCTTAGCAACCGGCTAGTTGCATGAGTAGGTTGCATGGACTTTTTCTTATTTTTTCCTCTACTAACGGGAAGAGCGGGGGCATATAGAATCCATTATAGAATTTGCAGGTATTTCTTGCATATAGAATACATTAAAGATGGAAGGCGTAATAACCAATTTGCTTAGCCTTCACGAACCACACAAGCACATGCCCACACACATGACTACACAGAGACACGCACGACACATGCACATATTCTTTGGGTCCGTCTGTGTATATGTGTGTTTGTGTGTCTTGTGTGTGTATGTGGGCGACTGTGTGCATGCGCGCCCGCGCTCTTGTGTGTGTGTGTGTGTGTGTGTGTGTGTGTGTGTATGAGAGAGAGAGAGAGAGAGAGAGATGGGGGTGTGTGTGTGTGTGTGCGTGCGCATGTGTGTGAGTATGTGGGGGTGGGTGGAGGGAGAGATGACAACCCAGAAAAAAGGGGGGAAAACAAGAATGATGTCTTAGCAACCGGCTAGTTGCAGGAGTGGGTCGCATGGACTTTTTCTTATTTTTTTTCCCTCTATTAACGGGAGGGTGGGGGCATTTTGAAACTATTAAGAAAATGAATAGCCCGCTGGTTGCAGAAGTGGGCTGGCGAGTGAAGAAAAACATTGTGATCTTAGTCATCCGCGATGTTGAACGGACAGCTGGATCACAGCTAGAAAAATTAAGGTTTACGATTTGCTCGCTTCAAAACACTGCTACATGTATTGTATTCGATTTGGAGTTGGGAGACACTTCAATTACTGTTACACTTTGTTGGTAATCAGGCAGGAAAAAATCTTATTCATGTGATGCCCAATCGTTGGTTGTCGAGATATTCCAGAAACTACTTGCTCTATTCTTCTTTAATGTCCTCGACACCTGAGAAACGCTGCTTTTCTTTAACGTTTGCTTTTCTTCGCATGCTAAATTCCAGCAACGATTTGATTTGATTTGATCTGATCTACTTGTCAAATGGATGACAGAACGTTAAGTTGCTTGGAGTTGAATAAGCCATTTGACCCTTGCACAACCATGTATCCCTGCAATTTGTAGGTGAGTAACAACTTCAATAAGCATGTGTGCGAGAAACCTGACTCATGCTACATATTGTAGGCTTCCATTTACTGTTTTGCGACAAGTATCAATTTGTAGGCTTCCATTCACACCTCCATGTAACTAGCACGTTAAATTGTTGGAATAAATGTGCGGAATGGAAGAAGAAAACAAAATTTCTTGACTTGAAGCGTGTCTAAGACACTGTCTTTAAGGCGATATTTATCCTCACTCGTTCCAAGTTTTCTACTGGGTTTAATTAATAGCAATTCGCCTCCAGGATTACTCAAACCACCACTCTGCAGATAGCAATTCTGAAGATTCGTTTAAGACTTGCTCTTCGAAATTGTGTGTATAACTGAGAAAGAGAAGAAGTAGATTCTGAAAATTGGGAATAAAAATGATGATTGATTCTGAATTTTTAGAACCTTAATTTATGGACTAATAGCCACCCTTTCATGAAAAAACATGCATGTTAAGATATTCACCCGTTCATAAAAAACGACTATTAAAGGCACCACTTGAAATTAACAGTTAAACTGGTGCCTTTTCAGAATTTTTGCAACTTCACCAAACTGTCAATAAAACAATAATGGCTGGCAAAATAATTCCGAAAATCCGTTAAAAATTTTGTACCATTAGATCTTAAATAGACGCACCACATGTGTCTGCAACTAAATGCTAAGTGCTAAGTCCACCCACTCAAGCGCATACAATGCACCACATGCGAACACGCGCGCGCGTGTGTGTGTGGTGCACCACATAATAGCATTCTCAAACTTCCCTCGAAAGCATCTCAAAACAATTCAAATACAAGTAGCGTGCTAAGTTCGCTCACTAAAGCGCCACGTGAGCACGTGCACACGCATGTGCAGTGCATCGTACAATAACATTCTCAAACTTCCCTCCAAACATTTTAAATCAATTCAGTGGAAGTAACATGTTCTCGTTTTTAAGGTGAGAGAGTTTTCTCTCTCTCCAATAAGACAAAGAACAAAATTATTTGAGTGTTGAACTTTACTCAGAATACATGCAGCCATGAATACAACAAGTTAACACTAGCACGTGCATATGGCTGGAATAGTGAGGGACTATTTCAAGACTTCTTGATAACCTCTGAAATTTTCTCAGGCGTCCACTGTTCCCCAAGTAAGGTCTCAAGCTCCTGGCCAACTCTATAGGCTTTATCTAGTTTTAGTTTAATTTTGTTATTTTCTTTGTTGCGTTAGATTTTTGTTCTTATCTTTTGGCTTTTGTAAGATTCTTTTGTAATTTTTGTATCGTGGGCAGACCTTTGGGATAGGGTTGTTGTCTCTTGTGTGTAGTTACTGTCTTGATTAGAGTAAAGAACACACTAATCTTTTATGCAGGTAGACTTCGGTGGATAGTCCTTGACGATAAAGTCGTTATTAGTTTCGCCGCCCTCAGGTGTTTAAGGACGCTTGGCTGTGTCTGAGTCCTTGTCTAGGGTTATATTATGAGGGTAACGGTAACTTAGTGTTTTATTTCTTATTGTACTATATCTTGTACTGCTTGCTTATTAATAATATGATTAGTAGAATTTTACCCACAATAAAATTAAATTAAAAAAAAAAAAATACCTTACGTCCTTCTATCATGTAGGGTCTAAGATCATATTCTTCTACCATCTCCTTCATTATCATTAGGTAAGCTTTTAATTCACAATTGGCCATCTTCTTACGCAACTCCACGATACAAGCTTGCTATGAACTCACCGGATTCGAATTCTGGTTCTCCACCTCCTCCGCAACCCAATCCCCATCTATCTCCTCCACCGCCTCACCCAATTATTATACCTCCCCACTTACCAAATGGAGTTGATACCCGTCGAGGTCATGTTCTTCAAGTTGATGAAGATGCTGTAATGGTAGAACGTCAAGGAACCACTCGAATTCTTATTGGATTCATTTGTGACACTAAATCCTTCAGGGAATCACAGCTGCAATTGATCATAGACAACAACTGGAATTTATTTGGAAGTGTCATGGTGGAAAAACTACCAAAAATCTATCTTTTTCACTTTGATTTCGCCTATGAAGCTCATCTTGTTCTGACTAATGGCCCTTGGACCATCCAAGGAGCCTTACTTCTTCTACGCCCATGGACTCATCACATGATCTACTCGACCCTCACTTTTCCAACGGTAGATATTTGGGTCCATATCTCCAATATCCCCAGTGATTGTTATACGTAAAACCTTGCAAGAACCATTGGAGGGCTCATTGGTGAAGTGCTCCAGCTAGATTGGTCTCCCACTCGCATCAAGTTCAAAGACTACTTCAAACTACAGGTTCGCATCAATGTCAAGATGCCCATTCTAGTAGGAATCTTCTTATCTCTTCTGAACCATCAAACCACATGGTTAAACTGTGCCTACGAAAAAATCTTCCGAATATGTTATAAGTGTGGATGTATCGGCCACACTATGGACTCTTGTTCCAAGATAGAGGACGTAATTCACCGAGACTTTGCAGAACAAGAAAATTGCTTTTATCCACATCCAATGATGTTTGAACTTAACCAGCCGCAATATGGAACCGCACTACGTGTTTTTTCCAATTCGGACTTCAACCGAACCTCACAGCTTAAATTAATTGAGACTCCTTACGGCCCAGAATTGCATTATGTATACTCTTCCTTTTCCCCCTGGCCTCACCATCATCTTCATTAGATGGAAGTTTCTTTTTCAGTTTGGAAGGATCAATGGAAGACATACCGATTCCACCAGATTTAGCCCAGACTCATCCAGATCTTTCATCACCTGTGGCCAAAAATGATGCACATATGCCGGATAATTCTCCGCCTAGTGACGATAATTTGGACCAGGTGGTCCCCACCGCCAATCATATCCCTTGCCCTCCAAGTTTGGAAAGTCTTTCTTCCTTGCAAGTCAATCCCCAGGAACCAGGATTTCTACACTTGCTCTTCAAGTTTGGTGTAGACTGGGCCCAATCCCATAGAGAAACTTGTCATCAACTTCTCAAAGTTGTGGGGTTACCCCCTAACCTGTTTTCCTCATCTCCACCTAGTTCCCCATATCCTAACATTCCCAGGTGTACCTTTCCATCAACATCTCTCACCCCATATCCTCTCCTTCCGCAGACCAACACAATGCAACCCCCCGGGAAAGAACCTATGGATGTTCATAAACCAAGTCCCCCTCCTCCGCCCCGTAACCCATAACAAGAACCAAAACTCATGGCTGCAGCATTCAATGCCAGTCAGAATCAACCACAGTACCCTAGGTCTCAGGCTAACTTAGTTGGTCGCATCATAGATCCTTTTCTCAGCTATGGAAGTACCAATATATGTGAAGACTCATATTTGATCCTGTTATTATCAGATTTAATCAAGGAAGCTACTTTTGAACCTCTGATATCAACTCACATGGAAGATAAAAATGAACCCCTAGTACCAACCCCTGTGGAAGATCACAATCTTCAGCCCTCAGACAATTCTCAGTCTACCACTAATGCAGGCACTCGGTTTTATGCTCTGACTTACGATGAAGCCTTCCCATATGATATGGTCGATGGCATGGTTGATGATCCTGTTAATAATTCTCAGCTTTTGGCAACAAGTAGAAGAATGAACTGGAGTTCTATTATTCTGATCCAAGCTCGGATACCATCTCATCTTCTCCGTCGAAGCGCTCTCTAGATACAGTTGCATCACCTGAGGTCCAGCAACCCATCAAAAAACTTCGCATCATCGGTCCAACACCGCCACCAGGTTCCACTTCTCTTTACTCCCATCTGAACAAATTTATCTCTTTTATAGCATGGATGCATCTCCGCATAGTATTGTCTCTACTCTTCTTGAATCTTCATAAGCTATGTAATCATCAAAAAAGGAAAAGAACTCCCATAAACGAGTCCTTCTGGTTAGAGAAATGCCGGAAGAGAACCTGTTTTTTCCATACTACTCCGTCTTTGGCTTCTCTGCCTAATGAGCCTACTGGTCTCCCTCGCCATCATATCGTTAACAATAAACCCATCAGATGCGACAATCATGGTTTCCTTTCCCTCCAAATCATCCCCTGCAAACAAATTGTTGCTCAAAGAATAGTATAGGAGAACATGATCCAGCCCCATTCAGGTGGTGATCCCACCAACCGCTTACCCAGTGACCCCACTGTTTCTCTTTTTCGTATTCCCCTATGTCGGCCCTATATGAACGTGGAGGATCCCAATCAGGTGGTGCATTTTGCAACCATTTTTGGCCTTGTCGTCGCCGGCCTCTCTACCGAGCCAATACTCTTCCCTGACATTTTCTGTCGAGCTTCAAATGCCGCTGTCAACACCACATACGAGCGGTTTACACCCATGGAGAAGAAGAGGCAATTGAATGAGAAAACAGATCTGGGAACCCCTGATCTTGCTTTGCACTTACTACTTTCCCCAAGTCGTTTTCAACCTTCACATCTCCAGTTGCTTCTCTCTCTCTCAAGACTTGGTTCTTCTCTTAAATTGAGGTTGAAGGTCCAGGTCTCTTTGACATTTAGAACCTTTAGACAGCCCAGGGCCCACCCCTTTTCTCCACACAAAAAATCTGGGGATTGGTTTTTTTAAATCTTCAAATTGCAAGGACTTTTGAGACCAAAGGAAAAGAAAGGCAGATATTGGAGAAACTTGCGACCTGAAGTTTTTCACAATCTTGTGAGACTACGCACTGGTCTGACATCAGATGGGGCTTGTCTAAAGCCTAAAGGACATATTCTTGTATCCAAATATACGGAAAAAAATAACAAAATTCAACCTACCTGTCAGTGGCCAAAACTCGAACAACTCTTTAGCACTTCCTTCGGTAGCTTCCTTATCCTCAGTTCTCATCACCTCTTCTGTACAATCAAAGGTTTCGGGGTTTGTCCTTGAACAACCCCTAAACCATCAATGAAGACTCGCAGCTGGAACTATCGAGGGTTTGGTCAGCCTCGAACAGTTCGTACAGAAAGGCACTTGATCTGCTTGTATCGTCCGGATGTGGTTTTCCTTCAAGAAACAAAAATGGGAGTAGATACTATTATCAAGTTTTTTTCGGAAGGATGGTTTTGATCATTTTTTTTTGTCACGAACCAAACGGCCTCAAAGGCGGCCTCTGGGTAGGATGGAAATCTCCTTTGTTGGGTTTTCCACTATCTCACTCCCCCTATCTCCTTCTCATCTCCTTTGAGCTTAATAATAATCGTCTTTGGACATCGAATTTTGTGTATGGTCACCCTGTGGTCGAAAAGAGAAAGGCGGCTTGGGCTCATATTAGCCTTTCCATCCAGCAAGTCTCTGGCCCTCTCATTTTAATTGGCGACTTCAATCAAGTCTTTTCAAGCTCCAAAAAATCTGGTCGTCATGAGTTCTTGTTCCCTGGTCATCATTTCCTCTCAGATTTTATTCAAAGCTTCGGACTCATTGAGACAACTTGGAAGGGCCCTAATTTTACTTGGACAAATGGACGCATCAATCAAGATAGTACTTTTGAGAAACTCGATCGTTGTTTTTCAAAAACATAGATTGGATTCTTGAATTTCCAACTGCCATAGTAACCAATCTTGGCATTCAAGGTTCAGACCATGCACCTATCCTGCTTGATCCCCGTCCTATAGTTTATTCCAAGAAGAGACCCAAAATATTTGAGGCAATGTAGCTTAAACATCTAGAAGTCACTGCCCTTATCAGAACTATTGAAGGTACTGCCTTCAATGGATCACCATTCTACTGTCTAATGGAGAGAAATTTATTAATGATGCAAAAACTCATGGACTAGAGTCATTCTCATTTTCTTAACATTCACGACCAAATTCAATTTATTCTTCGTCGGATTCCTATTATTCAAGAGGACCTTCCTGAAGATTCTGCTGCCACCCAAACTACTGAGCTGAAAGAACGACTTGACTGGCTCCTTGACTATGAAGAAACTTATTGGAAACAATGAGCCAAAGTAACATTGTTAACACTTGGGGACCGCAACACCAGATTTTTTCATGCGTCAGTTCGTATCAAACAAAGCTTCTCTTCTTTCTCCAATATCTTAGAACCTCAAAGTCATCGGTGTACTACTGAACAAGATCTTAAATTTTGCTTCACCCAACATTTTTCATCCATCTTAAATCCTGAACTTCCCTCAGTTGCAAATGGCTATTCTCCGTCAGTAGGGATTCTTCAAGCCCATCTATCTTCCGATCAGAAACTCTTCCTAGATGCACCTTCTACGGCAACAGAAATCAAGACGGCCGTTTTCAGTTAGAACCTCTTAAGTCTTCTGGACCGGATGGTATCCCTCTTCTCGTGTATCAAATGTTGGGACTTCATGGGTCAGTCTCTAACAACTGTGGTCTTATCCTTTCTCCATTCAGGGTATCTCTTGACAAAAGTTAACAGAACTTTCATTACTCTGATTCTCAAAAAAGATCATCCCACCCACCCAGGTGACTTTCGGCCGATTAGTCTCTGTAATTCTTTATACAAGATCATTGCAAAAGCTCTTTGCAATAAATTCAAAGTTGTCATGCACTCTCTCGTCTCACCCCATCAGAATGCTTTCATTCAAGGTCGGTTCATCGCGGATAATATCCTCGTAGCCCAAGAACTTACTAATCAAATTAGAGTGAAAAGATCGGGCCATTCAGCTATTGAATCTCTTAAGATGGATATGAGTGAGGCTTTTGATCGAATCCGATGGGAATATGTAGAAAATGTATTGCACCAATTGGGATTCTCATTGAAGTGGGTCCGTCTCATCAAGCAATGTATCTCCATTGTTACCTATTCAATTTTAGTTGAAGGATCTTCTACGTCAGGGTGATCCTCTCTCCCCCTTTCTCTTCATCCTTTGTTTCGAAGTTCTATCCCAAACTCTGGTCAAAGCTCAAGAATATGTGGGTATTATTGGATTAAAAGCTTCTTGAGCTTCAACCCCAATCAATCATCTATTCTTTGCGGATGATGCTATTCTGTTTTTCCACCTCACTCTTGTCTGTTGTGAACTTCTCAATATTCTTCTCACCATCTATTTTCAGGATTTGGGTCAACAACTAAACAAAGAAAATACCTTTTTTGTTAGCCCAAATACTCATCCAGATCTGGCAACACTTTATCAGGATTATATTTAGGAACTTCCTTGGACATAGTTACTCATTGTACAGAATTTTTCAATCAACTGATAAGTCGGGTACAAAGACGATGTGCAGGCTGGAAAGGTCTTCTTCTCAACAAAGCTGGTAAAGCCACCCTTATTAAAGTTGTTCTCTCCTCTCTCCTCACATACCATATGCAATCTTTTCTCCTTCCAATTAAAGTAAGCAAAAGGTTGGACAGCATTTTCTGTAGATTTTGGTGGTCAGGAGATCCCAACAAACGAGGTATCCATTGGATAAAGTGGAGCACAATTTGTAGACCGCAGAGTCAAGGAGGTTTGGGATTCCGTTCCACTCATCTCCTCAATATTTCTCTTCTAGCAAAAACTAGTTGGTGTATACTTAAAGAACCTGATGGTTTTCTATCATCCTTCTATCACAAGAAATAATGTCAAGTTCACACACTCATGACAGTTAAGACCACCTCTAAAGCATCTTGGGGATGGAGAGGAATTCTAGCTGGAAGGGACGTGTTAATACAAGGAATACATTGGCAAATAGGTGATGGACAACAAACTAGGATTTGGATGGATAGCTGGCTTCCCTCAATACCTTCTACCGATCTCTCCCAGTATAAACCCCTGATCAATCCACCAACAATGGTCTCGGATCTCATTCTAAATGGACAATGGAATGCTCCGATTATTCGAGACATTTTTTCGGACCACTTGTCGAAACAAATTTTGGATCTTTTCCTCCCACAGAGCGGAATTCCTGATTATCCTCTTTGGAAGGAAACAACTGATGGCAACTTTACTGTCAAATCTGCATATACTATGTTACAGCTGTTATCAACTGATCAACAAGACAATTTGGTAACTGGTGTAGTAGTATCCTCGGCAGTATGGGAACAGATCTGGAAACTACTGATTCCTTATAAAATGCAGTTTTTCATTTGGCAATTATTATGGAATCGCCTACCGTTACTAAGTTATCTAGGAAAACGTGGGATCCGGATTGATGACAAGTGTTCTTTATGTCATCAAGAATTAGAAACGGCCAGTCATCTGTTTTATTCTTGCCCGGCTCTGAGGATGGTTTGGTTTAGTAGTGATCTCGGAATCTTGACCACTTCTCTCATTCCATATTTTAAGGAACGGTTAATCGCTTGGATATACCCTCCTGCTCAACCCTCCTCTCATACTGTACAATCATAGATCAAATTCTTTCATATTCTTTGGTACATCTGGCTATTCCGCAACGCAGTTGTCTTTCGGAAAACCCAGATGGAAGCCACTCGCATCCTACTCCAAGTGGCTGATTTAGCTAAAAATTGTTCTCACATACCCCACAGGAAACAATTGAGATCACCTAGTCAAATTCCAAACATTTTATCCACAACCATTACACCCTCAACTTACTATACATTCACTGAATCCCCATCCAAAATGCTGGTTTTTTCACCTATCCCAACGCATATTCTCAATACTCCCACATCTGTTCCTCCAATCCAAATCTATTTTCACTTAGCTTTTCAAGAAGCTTCTCGCACAGCAGGACTAAGTATACAAGCAATTTCCAATATGGGTACTCTACTTGGAATAAGCATCAACTCAATTCTCACCACTTCTATCCAAGAAGCAAAAGCATTATCTCTACTCTATGTTTGTCAGTGGGCTCTCCAACAAGATTCTAAAAACCTTATGCTCTGTTCTAATCTCACTTTTCTTTTTTCTCATATCACGGGGATTGACAAACCGATGGTAGCATTGCGTCCCATCTTTTTGGATATCTACCATCTATGTACTGTACCCAGTTTCACAAATGCTACTACACTTCCAGCCAGAATACTTACTCTGATGCCGCTTGCACTTTTGCTCTCTTTGCGGGACGGCTTAACCGCTTCAGCATGGGATGGTCTATGTACGGCTAGGACAAGTATGGGATGGTCTATGTACGGCTAGGACAAGTCTTATTATGGTTTAGGCTTGGAAGACTCATGTACAGCGAGAGTCTGCAATCTCTCTAAATCTGTTTCTCACTTGTTCTTTTCTTTTGTTGGGTTTTCAGTAACTCTCTTAGTGGAGACTTAGTGGAGTACCTAGGTGATAGGTTGGGTCGCCTAGCTGGGGCTTCTTTTGTTTTTTTGTATCTCCTGTTAACTCTTTATTTGAAATGCAGTTCTTCTTAAAAAACCAAAAAAAAACCTACATCTTCTACCATCTGGGTCTAAGCTCATTGTTCGTCCCCATCTGTCATAAAGGGTCTGGAATTTGTTTTTGAAAGTTCCAAGAACGTATTAGCGAAAGAAGATTCTTCCGCTCACCATGAGAATGAGAATGAGAATGCTGGAAAATCTCAAAGACGAGCTATTCTTTTAACGTATTGAAGAGCTTGTGATTGATGAGATCCATGACGGGGCGGGGAATTGCAACCCAACTACGCAACTTTTACTGAATCAAAATAGACAAACACCTACTGAATCAAACGAATACAGTGGTGTAAGTATTATACTGTATCTGCAAAAGTGTGAATGGGGTGGTACACACAATATTGCCAAATACATGCATTTCTTTCACAAAAAATGAAATAAACGTGTGAGAATCCATCCAAGCAAAAGAAATTTAATCATCGGATGGTAGAATTGCTAAAGGCGGAGTGTGTCCTTTTCAGTCCAAAATAGGTGACAAAAATATTACAATCTGCGAGAGTAGCCTGTAAAAACAAGTCCAAAATCTCCCATGCTCTCATTAGAAACTACTAGGAAAGGAATGACGGCATAAGCTACGAAAACAAAACACAAGGGCTGATGCTTTCCCATGTACCACAACTAATCATCGAACGTTGTCTTCCTCCCTGCACAGTAAAAAAAAAATCAACTCAATGACGGGCTGTTTTGTACATGTACTTCAAAAATGCCCATTCAAAAGTTTTGCACTTTCAATGCAGTGCTTTCAACCATGTCGTACTGCGTATCAGTTTTTCATTATATTCTGTAACACTCGATAATCCTTGATTCATTTTGTAATCTAGACTTTTGGCATTTCAAGGGAACGAACTTGTAAACAAAAAGAATGAAAATTGAACTGAAGAAGCAACTTTAACAAGATCAAATACTCAGTATGGATTCCGAATGACAGGAGAGGAGACGACTGCACATACCTGTACCGGGTGTATAGCTCTGTCTGTTAGGTGTTGAACGTCCTCTTCCGCGACCACGTCCATAATCTCCACGTCCTCCTCCACGGCCACCACGTCCATAATCTCCACGTCCTCCTCCACGGCCAGAATCTCCACGACCACGACCGCCACGTCCACGTCCACGTCCACCACTATCACGACCACCACCGTCATTATCTCTTGGCCTTGCCTCTTCCAACGACAAACTATTTCCTCCAAAATCAGATCCATCAAGCTCTAGAGCTTTAGTGAAACCATTTCTGTCTGCGAAATCAATATAGGCGAACCTGCAGGCAGAAATGCAAGCCATATTATCTTATACAGCAATTATAGTATCTCCCAGGCTAAACTCTGTACATGGCAAAAGAAGAGGAGCAAGAAAACCATAATAAAAGCAAAACTTTATCTCCCACAACCTATTTAAGGATGTACAACTTAGTGAGACTTCACTTGAGCAAATAAAGTTAGACATTCTGTCCTCTAGGAGATTCCAGCTTTGATTACACAAGAACCCCAGGGATACTAACTAAACACAACAGGAAACAACTTTTTGACATTAATGAGGGAAAAGGGTACAAACCCTTTAACAGCGCCACTATCATAATCTACAGGGACTGACACTCTTGAGATATCTCCACACGACTGAAAATGCTCTTCTAGTGCAGTCCTAATCTGCAGCACATAGGGTTGAAGATTAGCACAAAGATCAAAAAATGTGGCAGACATACCCAAAACAAAGTCAGCTTGCGACACCTACACTGTCCCTGTCACCTTCAGTATCAAAACCACGCAAATAGATTGTTTGCCCTTGACCACTTCCCTGCTTCTGGTATGAGTTCTCCTTGCTTCGATTTTCACTACAAGGACAAAACTATCAGCTTTTCTTGTGTAACCAAGAACTTAGACTGCAAGTGAGAAAGTCTACACACCCTGGAGTGTATGCGCCCCTTTCCCTGGCCAAATCAAGTCTTACAGAGCGTCCCAACAGTTCATTACCATTTAATTTAAGGGCCTGCAAGTAGCACATACATATTAATAATCCAAAATTATCACCGCTACGAGATTAATAATTACCATACAAAAAAGTCAACACTGACGCTGCTGCTGCTGATGTGTATATAGACAAGCATGTATATAGATAACTACCACTATAGTTGCTATGTAATAACGCCAGAGAGAATTTTTTTGGGTTCTTTGGGGAATTTTAGCAGACAGCCACAAGAACGTTTCATCGTGCCTTCTTTGATGCATGAAAAAAACTCGTACTGGTTGATCAAGATAAGACATCCAGCTGTGACAATCTAAATCACAATACTATACTAGACTGGTAAAAGACAGAGGAGCATACATTTTGAGCTGCTTCTGTTGTATTAAACTCAACGTGGCCGAAGCCCTTAAATACGCCTTCTCTATCTGTAGCGAAGCGGACATCGACGACTTCTCCAGCACCTTTGAAGAAATTCTCACTGCAAAATCAACCAATCATCAAATATGATCAACTTGCCGTATTTAAGAAAACACCAATTTATAACAGAAGATACATACACATCGGCTTGCTCAACATTGAAGCTCAAATTGCCAACAAACAGAGTTTTGGATTCTGAAGTTTGGCCTTGAGGAGTAGCAGGCGTTTGAGGCTTCAATAGAAAGAAAAAAAAATATGCATCTCTTGGTCAGATATATATTGTCCTGGTGAGACAATCACCACAAAGATAACTTTGAACATAAACAATATGTATAGCGAAGGGAAAGAAACTCACAGCTTTCTTTGCAGACATAGAGTTTGCTTGCTTTGCGGATGCTGCATCTACCATTTCCACATCAGTGTCCTGTTCCACTCAAAAACAATTAGTTTAGATGAATCTATTGGAAAAGGAACACCTCATAAGTAGAAGGCCCAAATCATATTCTACCATATAATCAAAAAACTAGCACTGACAAGTAAAGCAAAAATATGTCAACAGATAAAAAAATGCAGAAAAAAGCATATCAATCTACGCAGATCAAAATGCACTGGTGTTTACAGTTTTCTTTGGAGTCTTGGAAACTGGCTCCTCGTCTTCCTCACTGGACTCTTCAGAACTGCTATTTCCTTCAGAGTTTTGGATCGGCTGCCAAAATCAAGTCCATGTATTATGTACATCGTCAATTCACTAATAACCCGTAAGCAACATTACTCTCTCCCCTACCTCCTTTACAGCCTGCACCTTTTTGGGGGGTTCAAGGTCAGAACTTTCCTCGGAGCTCTCCTCAGAGCTCTCGTCATCTTCACTATCTGCCTTCTGTGGTAATAAAAGACGGTAAGAACTGGGAAAATTTACCACATCAAAATGTTTATCGATAACAGGACATGTATATACTGAAACAAAGAACAACCTTTCCCGCAGAAGCTTTTGAGGCCGGCGCTTTAACTGGAGCTTTTTTATTAGCAGGGGCCTGCAACTTATTTAAGAGAGAACCACTATAAAGTCTGAGGATGTCGTAAACAAGCAAATAATCCAAGGGGGGAGCAAATTCTCATGGTAGGGGTGCGGCAAGGGGGGAGATATTCCTCAAAGATAATCCGTCCGTTAGTGAAGGAGAACAAAGATGAGAACTTATAAACCATTTGGTTATCGTGTTTCGGATTTTTATTTCCTCATTTAGAAAAATGAAGAAGGAAACATTTATGTTTTGTTTCAATTTCAAGTTGGTAACTCTTTCATTTTAAATAAATTTTCTAATCCTCATCCGGCTAATTTTGGCAAACCCAAGTCTCTCCAATATACTTTTTTTATCTCCACTGAGGCCAGATCTGGCATCATTTTGATGCTAGGCATTGCCTACTTAGGCTTGCTGGGGAAAATCATTATTTGTCTAATGGGATTTTGTTAACAACAGAAAATGGCTTGTGAAATAAGGATAAACAAAACAATCCATGGGATATACGTTATAAAGTGGAACCAGGGAAATAGAGAAGCAGAGTACCGCACCTTCTTAGCATCTTCAGAATCACTGCTGTCATCCGAGTCACTTTCTTCCTCTGAGCTGTCATCAGATTCCTCCTGTCCTGTGCCTACAGCAGTCTTTGCAGCAGTTACGGAGACTTTGTTTGCTGCACCTTTCTGTTTATCCAAATCAACTAAATCTTATAAGTAAACGCAAAGAGCTTCGTGTATGCATAAATCCAATATGGCTTCTCTCTAGAAAATAAACCATACACTTACATTATTGTCTGAACTGTCAGAATCGGATTCAGAATCATCACTAGACTCATCTATGGTCTTGGAAACTGTTGTAGGGCCATTCTTGGCAGCAGGAACACTCTTCTCATCCTACGTAAAGAAAATACAGCTAAGAAACAAGATATCTATTCTAGTAGCCTCGGGCACATGAGTTCTACACCGAATCCGACAACAATAACCAACAAATTTCAGAAAGCAGAAGAAATGAAGATCTCACACTTACTTCATCCTCTGATGAATCAGATTCTGACTCATCAGAACTGCTATCCTTCTTAACATTTTTTGAAAGCGTGCCATTTTTGGCATTTGACACAGGCTTCTGCTTAGAAGGCTGAACAGAATCCTGCAAGGAGCAAGGGCTCAGATTTAAAGCAAGAGAGACAGCTGATAAGACCATCCGATATGAGTCCTTGGGCACACGAGTTCTACACCGAATCGGACAACAATAACCAACAAATGTAAGATAGCATAAGTAAATGATGATCTCACACTCACTTCATCCTCTGATGATCCAGATTCTGACTCATCGGAACTGCTATCCTTCTTAACATTTTTTGAAATTGTGCCATTTTTTGCATTTGACACAGGCTTCTGCTTAGAAGGCTGATCAGAATCCTGCAAGGAGAGTGAGTTCAGATTTAAAGCCAGTGAGACAGCTGATAAGACCACCTAATTATAGTAACGAATGAGTAATGCTGCTCACATCGTCAGAGGAAGAATCATCATCACTATCAGATTCCTTCACAGGCAGTTTCACTGAAGCCTTCTTCACTGTAACCTTCTTCACTGTGACCTGATAAATATGATGAGTGTCAAATTTCCGAATTGATGCACTCAATGGTCTATTTCATTGTTAAATCAGTAAACAGAACTTGGAACAATAGATCATCTTACTTTTCTTCCTCAGAATAGGCTATAGGTTTTCGTAATCCATGACAGATATTATAGCCAACCATATACACTGAAACAGAACAAAATAAGCCTAATGCTAGAACGAGTTAAACCTTCTTTTCTTCCTCAGAATCAGATTCCGAGGAGCTAGAGCTACTGGTTTCCTCCTTCTTCTTACTTTTCTTGCTCTTGCTTTTTTCTTTCTCAACAACCTGCTGCTTCACTGCGACAGCGACATCTTTCTTCTGCTTCTTCGCAGGTGCTTGCTTCTCGGTAACCTCTTCCGCTTCCCTCTTACCTACATGTTAAAGTAACAATCACAATCAAGCGTTGGCCAGCCAGAAATTAATCAAGCCAGAGAAATCCACAATACTACCCCTTTCTTCCTTTTTACTTTTCAAACTTCAGTTTCGAATTGGGGGTTACTATTTGCCCCGCTAATGACAGTCCTGGCACTGTCATCTACGCATATCATACAATCAGGCAAAGCTTCACTTTATCCACCTAGGTTGTATCAAACAATCACCACTAATTTACCTATACTCACAGCAACAATCCAGAGTGGGCCTACAAGAAATTGATCAAAGCCGCGCACCCAAAAAACCCAGTCTTCTGTCTATTTTTCAACTTACAAAACATTCGCCACAAAAAATTACATATATCATCGGGAAATTACCGCGAAAAACTAGATACAATAAGTCTTTGCGCAAGGTACAACCATGCAAAGCTGTACTTTTTCTACGGTTGGTTGTACCAAACAATCACAACAAAATCTATGTACACGCATAGTAACAAATCAAAGAGCGGGGCAACAAGAAACTAATCAACCCCAACATACGAGACAATCGTCACTAAATTTAAACTCCTTCCCATCTAATTCATCAAACAATCGCCGCTAAAAGCTAGATACATCGAAGTCCCAGCACCATCCCTCCCCAGTACAGAAAGAACGAACCTTTCTTCAAAGGCTTTGCGGGCTGAGCAACAGCAGCAGCAACGACTTCAACCTAAAAAAAACAGAAAAACACCACAGAGTGTCAACGAAAGACAGAAAAAATCGCACCATAACGAAGGAACCAATCGATTGACGTACCTTGGTGGCAGATTTCTTGGTGGATTTACCCATTTGGGAGGGGTGGTGAAGGAGATGGCTGCTGAGAGCGGGGGAGAGAGAGAGGAAGAGAGAGTCTATAAACCCTAAAAACGATCAAGTTTAGGGTTTTAAGAGAAGGAAGCGAGTAAGGGGGGTACTTATATTATAAGTAGGTGTGAAGGAGTAGGCGAGAAACGGCGTGTCTAGGGTTTGCCCCCGAGATATTTTCAAAGCGGTGCGTGTGGAACAGTAACGGTTCGGTGCAGCCCTGCGTCTGCTTCTGATCTGGACCGTACCTCGCACGTGCTGGCACCCTCCATATTCCATTTCCACCCTTTTATAGTATGTTATGTTATTATTGCTGTAAAAATTTTAGGTACTTTAGCGATCGTTCTTAGGTAGCGTTTGGTAATATTTTTAATTTTTGTTTTTATTTTCAAAATAAATAAATAAACAAAATTAGTTTAAAATTTTTTTTTTACAAAAACAAATTTGTGTTTGATAACCCAGTTTTTATTTTGAGTTTTTTCTTTTGGGGTGTTTGATTACTCAGTTTTTATTTTGAATTTTTTCTTTGGTGGTGGTTTGCAGTGGCGGTGGCCGACGGTAGTGGTGGCTGGCCGCCGGCAGTATCCGGTGGCGGGTGGGTGGTGGTGGTCTCAAATAAAAGTCAAAACTGAAAACTGAAAACCGAAAACTCATTTTTTGGAGTTTTTAAAAACAGCTCTGTTTTCAAAACTGAAGGAAAAAAAAAACGAAAACTGTTTGTCAAACGCGTTTATTTTCTCCAGTTTACAAAACTGGAGAAAAAATTAAAAAAATAAACGTTACAAAACGGAGCCTTAATCTTTTAATGACAATAAATAAAAGGATGGAATAGCATATGGAACGTGAAAATGGAGATTGTGTTGGTTTTACTTCTCTTAACTTTTCTTTGAAAACACTATGGTGTTTTATTTCAAAACAATGCATGAGCTACATCACATCACATACATTGTAAAAGATGGAATCCAAAAATATTTGTTAGCCCTATGGTTTGTTGACTAAATGCTTGTTAGACTCTAATGAAGAGAGATATTTGAGAAATTAGATATGCACGATAGGATTGAAGAAGCTTAAATTTACAGTAGAGATGTTACGAAAGCTTATATAATGTCGAAGATCAACAAGAATGTTACTTTGTATAGTGATATATATATATATATATATATATATATATATATATATATATTACGATTATGTAACTAGTCGTGATTTGATGGTTAAATATATGACTAAGACCTAGAATGACACTATTCATAATGATTGTTCATAGCGGATACTAACAGAACAGGGACGAGCTCATCGTGGTGATTAAACGACACCTGGAATTGTTCAATCCCTTTGTGCATTATACGCAAGTTCATATTTTTCAGACCCTTAGGTTTATATTCTTGATTTCAATGACTCCAATTCATTGACTTGTGACATATCTAGCTCAAGGATCCAGTGTTATTTCATTTATCACACAAACTAGTTGCACAAATGACTTGGATGTATTAACCTTGCTGAAGACCTTTGTTCCCAACCTATTCTGGTCGTACCCAAGGGCCCACTAGGGGTCCCGCTTCACGCAAACACGTCGACAGATACAACGTGCATTTTTCCAACGCATCGAACCGGTCAGCCCGCGCACGCTCAAGTCGCTTGCATTTTTTTTCTGCGCGACTTAGGCACGATTTATTTCACGTTGACGTCACTCAGGCTAGCGCGATCGTCACGCCGAGACCACCCAAACACCTTTTCACCAAAAATGTCGACCGACGGCGAAACCAGAGCAACGGTGTCAAGGGGCAAAGGCCTTGGGCAACCCCATGGGGTCGGCCTCGACCTCCGATGGGGTTTGGCCTTGGCCTTTCCCCCCCGGGTTCTTCACTCTTCGCGCAAAGTCCTTTTTGTACTTTTTTCGCTTCGTACGTTTTGTACATGACTCTGGCACCTTGTTCATCATATGGGTACGATTTTTGATAGCATGCTCGTCGTAACACAACTTTTGGATTTGTCATTGCTTATCAAAACACCTACCGTCGGCGCGCCCGAAGTTTGCAAAATGAGAAATGGCCTTGGGCTCCGAAAATGGAAGTTGGCCATTTGGCCTTGGCCAACCCCAGGGGGTTGGCCTCAGCCTTGGCCATTTGGCCTTGGCCAAACCCAGGGGGTCGGCCTCAGCCTTCCCCATGCCTAGGGGGTTGGCCTCAGCCTTTAGGAGGGGTTGGCCTCGGCCATTTTCCCCTGGTGGTTCCCCCCTCCGCGTAAACCCTTTCGCACTCTTTTTGCTTCGTACGCTTTGCACGTGACGTTGACACCTTGTTCGTCATATGGATACGATTCACGTCAACACGTTCGTCGTAACGCAACTTTCAGATTTGCCATTGCTCATCAAAACATCTACCGTCGGCGCGCCCGAAGTTCACCGAAGGGGAGAGTGGCCTTGGCCTCCCTTCATGGGAGTTGGCCATTGGCCTTGGCCACCCCCTAGGGTCGGCCTTGGCCTCCCCAGGGCTGGTGGCCTTGGCCTTCCCCCAATTTTTGGCATATGGCCTCCCCTCCCCCCCCCCGCACTTATTTTCTCGAGTCTTTGCACCTCCGCGATGTTTACGGACGTTCGTACATCAACCTCGCGACGTCCCTCGTGCATCACCTTACAGACGTTCATACATCAACCTCGCGACGTTCGTCGTCCATCAACCTCGTGACGTCCATCGTACATCACCTTACGGACGTTCGTACATCAACCTCGCGACGTCCGTCGTGCATCACCTTACGGACGTTCGTACATCAACCTCGAGACGTCCGTCGTGCATCAACCTCGCGACGTCCGTCGTGCATCAACCTTGTGACATACGTCGCCCGTGACCGCACACCGCTCCCGTGATACCCGTTGCCCAAAGTCGCGCGCTACCGCCGAATGACCCGTCGCCGACGACCGCATACCATCACTCCCAACTTTGTCACTACTACATGTTGCATTCATTATCTTGTTATGACAGGTACACTTAGCTCACATCCTATCTTCAGGACACCCGACGCGCGTCTTTGTGTCATTCTCATGGTACGTGCCCCCGCACCGAATATTGCTCCGTGATGTTCGTCGCCGCGCCCGTGCGCCATCCTAATGATACGTGCCCCGGCACCAAATATTGCTCCGCGACGTTCGTCGCCGCGCCCTTGCGCCATTCTCATGATACGTGCCCCGGCACCAAATATTGCTCCGCGACGTTCGTCGCCGCGCTCGTGCGCCATTTCCATGATACGTGCCCTCGGTACCAAGTATTGCTTCGCGACGTTCGTCGTCGCACCACTTTCATAACACGTGCTCCGGCACCAAGTATTGTCTCTGCGACGTTCGTCGCCGCGCTCGTGCGCCATTTCCATGATACGTGCCCCGGCACCAAGTATTGCTCCGCGACGTTCGTCGTCGCACCACTTTCATAACACGTGCTCCGACACCAAGTGTTGTCTCCGCGACGCTCGTCGCCGCGCTCGTGCGCCACTTCCATGATATGTGCCCATGGCACCAGGTATTGTCTCTACGACGTTCGTCATCACACCACTTTCATAACACGTGCTCCGACACCAAGTGTTGTCTCCGCGACGCTCGTCGCCGCGCTCGTGCGCCACTTCCATGATATGTGCCCATGGCACCAGGTATTGTCTCTGCGACGTTCGTCGCCGCGCCCATGCGCCACTTTCATAACATGTGCCCCGACACCAGGTATTGTCTCGTGCTGTAGGCACCGCGCCCATGCGCCACAATCATATTACATGCTTCCGGGATGGGCTCACAACCTTATAGCCATCGCCGTCTCAATCACAGGGGGGCTTCGGCCCTCGTACCGGGATGGGCTCACAACCTTATAGCCATCGCCGTCTCAATCACCAGGGGGCTTCGGCCCTCGTACCGGGATGGGCTCACAACCTTATAGCCATCGTCGTCTCAATCACCAGGGGGGCTTCGGCCCTCGTACCGGGATGGGCTCACAACCTTATAGCCATCGCCGTCTCAATCACCAGGGGGCTTCGGCCCTCGTACCGGGATGGGCTCATAACCTTATGGCCATCGCCGTCTCAATCACGGGGGGCTCCGGCACGAGGACCCCTCGCAGCGGACTCTGAGCACTGAGCTGTGACTATGTCCACTCATGTTACTGTCGATCATCGACACCACCAGGACAATGACCCATGGGTCACTCCGGGACGGGAGCAGGTCCTCAGAGGGCATCGCGCCTAGTCCGCCTGGTAGTTGGCTACAGGGGCAACCCTCACCGCTGTCAGGTTCTCTGCGCGTCTCTTGACGCACCTCGTGGGACTCAGTAAGGGCTTGGATCGGTGGCTGGGGCAACGGGCTTACTCTGATCATACTACCACGGTGTGGTCAGTCTTCTCAGACAGGTAGAGCGACGCTGTGCGAGGCAGGCAACGCGAATTTGGGAACCGGCAGTCCAACGGAGAACCGATATTTTGGGACCCCCTGGTGACGTGTCACTCCCAGGGGACGACATGTGGCACTTTATGACATAAGCACACTGTTTCCTATAAATAGTGAACTTTACAACTCAAAAAATGACTTCTTCTTCATTCTCACAAAAATCACTTTCTCACTCTAGAATTGGAGAGCTCTTGGATTCTAGAGAGAGAAACATAAAATTGGACATAACTTAAGATCGTAACATCGGACCCTAACTTTGACCCTGACTTGGACTATCGACTGTCGGCCCTGTTCGTCTTAGCTTTGCCTTCGCAGCACTCCCATTCCTCACGGCCCGTCTGGGAAGCCTTGCTCTCAGCCCTTACTCCGTCTTTGTGGTCTCCCACTTTGCATACTTGGAAGCTGACACGGACTGCAGCCTTTGTGGCACCTCCACGTAAGTAAGAACCCACTTTCCTTGGCATCAACCTTGAACAGTAGACTTGCTCCATTTTTATTTTGTAAATAATATGAACCAAGTTTTCTTAAAGATTAATGGTCAGGCAAAAACAGTCTAATCGGAATTATATGCCTTCTACTACACATAAAATATTTTCAAAGGCAATACAGCTCAAATGCTTTCATTAGTGAACTCCTCTGGTTCCCTAAAGAAAATCGTCAGTTGAACTCATATCAGTTTAGCTGATTTGAAATCAGCTCAACTTAATTCAGAATCAGCTCAGCTGATCCCTTTGGTAGCTCAGGTGTTTTTCAATAATGCTTTCAGTCAACTGAATTTTTTAATTCGACTAAGCTAAATTAGAATTCAGCTCAACAGATTTGTGTAGTATTGTAAAATGTTTTACCTAAAGAGAATCAGTTAATTGTTTCTAAAACTAGCTCAGCTGAATTACATTGAGCACAACTGAATCACATCGAGCACAACTGAATCCTTTTCAGCTCAACTGATTGGTACAGACTTATCAAAAATGATTTTTGCAAAAGTAGAAATCGGCTCAACTGATTTGAGATCAACCAACTCAACTTACATGTAGTCAACTGAATTCACTATTAACTCTAGTGATTCATGTAGTTTCTCTAAACCATTTTTCTCGACCAATATTAGTTGAAAAGAATTGGTTTTAGACCAACCAATATTAGTTGAAAAGAATTGGTTTTAGACCAACTGGTTTCGTAATTGGATCTGTCCTTTTTTATTCTCAGTGGTTTTATTTTTTTGCCTATAAAATGAACAAATAAGAGCATTTATTTTAACGCTCTTTTTTGAAAAATCTCTCTCTAAGATTTCTAAGCATTTCCTCTCACGAGCACAAAAAATTTAATCTTAAAACTTTGAGTGAGAAACTCGTTGAAACGAATTTTTGAGCTATTTTCTTGGTTAAGATCTTCCCACCTAAGAAAACGTAGCTCACCTTGTACTTTATTGTTACATCTACCCACCAAGGAGTGTAAGTTATGTAATAGTTTCAATTGTAATCTCTTCCTTCAATTGTTTGAAATCCTCGGACAGATTTTGAGTTGTACTAAGATTTGAACTAACACCCAAAGTTAACCTAAATAGTGAAAAGCTCGAGTAAGTCTCCCTTGTGTAGAGTGCTCTAGGATTGGACGTAGGCAGTTGGGGGCAAATTAGTATAAATCTTTATGTATTCTCTAGAATGTGTTTATCTAATATTTTGAAGTTTAAGATCTATGCATAACTTAGTGTAAACACCATTACTACCGTCTAGGTGTATTTAGGGATGTACAACATCAAGTTTTGAGGTAAATCCAACTAATTTTCTCAAAGATGTTTTGGGGACTAAACTTTCACAATCGAATAGACCTTTTCGTTAGCTTTACAACACAACAAAATGGCGACTCAAAGTGTAATGTTTTTAGAGAGAATTATGCCCAAAAGGAGTAAGATAGTTATCTTAAGAAAACCATTACAATCAACTATAAAGGAACATACAAGCTATTGTATCTGGGGCAATATCCTTCCAAAACTGGGAGACAATTGAATAGAAGCTCCTGGATTGAATATAATAGTTAGTTTTCCAAAGATTCATGCTTAATCTTCTTGAACAGTTATGTTTTAGATCCAACGCCAAAAATTGATTTAAAGCTTCATCATAAACCGCAGAAACCATACTATAAGCCTCCATTCAACAAAAAAAAAACAAAAAAAAACAATGCTTATAGATTACACATTTTACTCTTAATCTTCATGATTTTACATCATTAGATATAGTCTCATTGCGACCAATTCTTTGACCAAGAGTGAGCATTCTTTAAACCATTAATTTTTCATATCTTCAATAGTTAGAGATTTAATTGTACATTTTTTTTCTATGTATAGCTTCAATTATACAAAAATCTTATTCTAATCAACTTGTTACAAAGATAGGGGTTGTTAATCTTTAGAGCTTTGGGGTTGCCAAAGTTGGTTCTTAGACTGTGTGCATAGCACATGGAATTACATGATGGTTAGTTCTTAACTGGAAGATTGACCATGATAGAATCATGTTTTTTGTCCTGTTTTAGTAAGGTAATAAAAAAATTAAAAGACATAGAAATAAAAAAAATTCAAACATTCCAAAAAAATAGAAGTCTTTCATTGCGGTTCGCGTTAGAAGATATTTTATTTTGTGTCTTCAGTATGTCTAGGAATCCATCCTTAGAAAGTTGAGAGCATACACTAATTTTTCAAGCAAGAGATAGTTGTTCACATTTAAGACGGTTGAATTACCCAATCACTTCAAGAAATTACAAAAAAAAAGGATAGTTTTGATTTGAAGTCTAGTGCTCTATCTTGTAGTAACTTATTTTCTACGCATGAGGGTGATGATCATGGTCTTTTCAAGCTGAAAAACCAAATTTCAGGTTTCTAGAAATTGAATGCATTAAACCTAACAGAAGAATCTATTTTGAAATTTTAAATATTCGATTGAAAATCCAAAAAATAATCAAGAGAAGGCTGTGAGTTCTTTTCTTGGCCAACCACTCACAACCATTGCTCACTAGAAGCAAGCCAATTTTTCTAAGATAATGAGCTCTCACTGATGTCAAGATTTTCTATTATTCTAATCACTCGCTCTCTCCTAGCATGGATCATTTATCTGGAAAAAAGCCTGATAGGTTATAAACCCTTAAAAGGACGGTCTAACAAAAGTCTGGGCACCAAAATAAAAAAACTCAAAGAATGTAAATTGGGCATATATCCTCTTGAAAATAAGTGTTTCCAGTTATTGGAGGTTATCGTTTGGCCACCACATATATGCCCTATGCTTGAATTTTTCACTTACTAGCCCTTTGAGCCTACACAGTTTAGCCTTTCTTTTCAAAAGCCTATATTCCATACCTTGGGGCGGGCAAGTTCATTTGTGTGTGCATGTTCCTACTATTGCTTTTCAAGTTGGACTCAATGTAAAAATGGTTATTTCTCGTTAGAACTAAACTCTTCATGATATAGAAGGTGATGAATTAACTTTGGATTAAACAAAAATGTTAAAAAAAAAAAGAAGAAGAAAAAAGGAAGAGAATCTGAATCTGAATGTGGCAAAGAATGGTCGTCAAGATTTAACGCATAGACTTGACTTTGATTAAGTTTTTAGATGACATATTCAACATGCTCAATATATTTAAACTACGCCAAACCTGCATCCCACAAAGGAGAAATGTGGGCAGTTTAGTTATCTTCTACTCTGGATCTCCATGGGCACATACTAGGGGCTTTGCTATCTGGTTCTTGAGCCTTACTACTATTTGTTTATTATCCTAAGTCATTGCCTACGTTATATTCCATATATAAGGTTCTCCTTGAGGTTATGCTTATTTAAGATAGACAAATGCTTTATTACATTTTGATGAGGTCAAACAAAAGAAAAATAGGGTTACCGAATTTTGATCCAGTTCATGAACTTGCGCAACTGGACGCGTCCATCTTTTCAAAAGTAACGAATTGCGTCACCTAGATCTAGACAAATTTTCAAAAATACAAAATTTATCAAGTTGAGTTATTTGAATCTAACACTGAAGCTATTAAATAAATTCTATAGGGGGTTAATAGCATTTTGAAGAACTAATGAGAAATTAAAAAGCTTATCACAAATATAATGTTCAAACAAGATACATTCAATATAATCAATTTTATTGATTAAACAATAAAGAAAATCAATCAAATAAGTATATTAACCATAGGCTACCCGCAGAAGGCCGTGGCTCTTAGGCCATGTTTGACGCTCTCTTTTTTTCCTCTTTTTTCAGTTTTAAAAATTGGGAAAAAAAATTGTGTTTGGTAACCATTTTTTTTTCAATTTAAAAAACCACTTTTTAAATTGTAGAGTAAAAAAAAAAAGAGGAAAAAGCTCTTTTTTTTCACTTTTAAATTTTTTTTGAGACCTCCACCACAACGCACCCACCGCTGGCAGCCACCGCCCACCACCGCCCGGAAGCCATCACTGGGCGCGACGGTGGGCGGTGGCCACCACCGCTGGCTGGAGGCCACCACCGCCGGCAGTCACCGCCCACCGCCGTCCGACAGCCACCACTGACAACCACCTTCGGCCGCCAGCAACCACCACAGGGCGGCAACCAGCTCCTGTCACCACCGCCGGCCGACAGCCACCGCCCACCGCCAGCCAGCCACCATCGACAGCCACCCCTGCCGCCGGCAGCCACTGCCGGCGACTGCCGTGACAACCGCCGATCACCTGCCAGCCACCACCGTCGACCACCGCTATGCCCCACCACCACCACTGCAAACCACCAAAATAAAAAGGGTTACCAAACATCCAAAAAAAAAAAGGGTTATCAAACATCCATTTGTTTTTGTAAAAAAAAAATGAAGCGATTTTTTAAAAACTGCTCTTTAAAAACTGAAGAAAAAAAAAAATTGTCAAACGAAGCCTTAATAATGCATTCCTCTTTTGTCACATTTACCTACCCAACAATGACCACCCTCATCGAAGTCAAGAAAGGGTTGGATATCCCCTACCACGCTAGTTGTCTACTCATAATCCAAATCAATCCCCCAGGGAAACCGACTAGCTAATAGAAAGTGCTACTCGTAGAGTCCTTAAATGAGCATTCAATGAAATAAGTATTATTATTTGTCTTGTGTTACTGGGGCTAGCTAATCATAAAGAGGCCCTAAAAGTATGAGAAATTAGTATTTGATCCAGGCTAAGCTCTTATAAGCTATGACTACTTCTGAACTTTACCTACGCATTCTCATAGCAAGTAAATAATAATCTAGGAGATAGAATTTAGAGATACTCGACATTGGAGATTTAATTGCTTAGCTTGAACTAGCCTCAATCCTATATTTACCTCTTCAAAAAAGTCTCCTACAAATGGCCCTGTAATTCAAAACTAAGAAAGTAGTACCTTGATAAGACCATATATATAATTATAAAACCACAGTAGCGTTGCACACCACAAAATTTCAGAGTAAAAAATCCCTTTATATATGTTGGTTGGTAAACTTATAAATCGAATGGCATGTATTACCCCAAGTTCATACTGTACAAGGCTAGTACAATTTTGGACTTTTTTTTATATCTTTTGGACGGTTTTTACCAGCCAGTTTTTATCACCCTAAAATGAGTGTATCGACCGGTTCAACATGGATCTCTTTTGATCATTTCCATTTATCGAGAGTACTGGCAAATTTAAAGGTGTACCAGCTGGTCTCCAATCTTATACAATCTAAAATCAATCGGTGCTCTTGTTAAAAGGGAAATCCCCAAAACGCAGTCCAAGTGTGTGATTGCTTAAATTTTTAGCTTCGTTCGACTCAGCTTGCCTGATATACCACCTTGCACCTGCAACTCGATAGTTAATAATAAGAGGTCATTGGTACGTGTCTAAAAGGTTTGATATACCGAGAAACCAAGAGGCTCTCGATATTATGGCCTTGGAGGTGAGGCACAACCAAAAATTGCCTCGCAACTAAGATGTTCGAGGGTTTCAACCGTTACGCTCGAGTGGGTGGATTGCGAAGATGCGCCTACGTACGATCTCTCAAAAGAAACAAACATGGTAAAATGTATATGCCCATAAACCTCTAAAGATTCTACACACATATAGATAAAGGGAGAAAAATCAACAAGTTCATTTAGAGTTAGTCGTCATAATTTGTTCCCAGCAGAGTCGCCACTTTGAGAACCACTTCGAAAAAATCAAAAGTATAGCTCGAGCGGATGTCTTATCTTTTAAGTTAATCAAGTGACTAACAAGCGAAAATAAGAAAACCTAAGGTTCGACTCTTGATTGTCCAATTAAAACCTCTTGCCTACAAAATCGATGATTCAGATTTGGGGATTAAGTTACATGACTATAAGGTGTTAGGCACTCCATCATACCCTAATGATCTCTAACTAGTTTTTATATGTGATTTTTTTTTCAAAACACAAATTAAACAAAAATAAAATGAAGGCAAACAAATTCGAAGCTAAACCCCGTAGTTTGACCAACCCTAAAAGAAGTCTAGTCTATCCATGTTAGTTAGGAACAGTTTACCAGGTTATTTTACATGTTAATTTGTTCATAATTTAGTTACTCAAAGTGATACCACAACTTTCCTGTTATTTTTATCCTATATTTTAGGCAAAGTACTAACCCAGAGTTTCGATTTATAGAAAATTTCATGAACTTCGATGTTCTTTTCAGTTGATAAATTACCTACTTGAAAGAACTTATTTATACAAAAGTTGAATCAATTAAGAACAGTCATAGCTTGATTTTAGGCCTTCTTAGAGTCATGTAACATATGAATGTGGTTTAAGATGTATTGGCAAAAAATGAAATATAACTGCGAACCTTGAAAATTAAACGAATAGTGTAGCAAAATAGGTGACTTTTATTGAATATTCTATCGTTACACTAAAAGAAATTGCCACATCGACAATAAAAGGTGAACCTAAACTATGCACTGGGTGTAGCATTTTGATGTCATGCAGAAGTAGTATCAAAGGTTACAAGTGAAATACTATAAGGGAGTTAATCTGAAATTTTAATTTGTAGGTACCTGTGTCGCTTCTATTCTATTTTGTTTCCCCAAAATTTGAGGTTATTGATTTTTGCCCTCTAATCAGTGTTAAGTGAAGGCCCGAAATTTAAAGATATAGCTTCTTAGTACCCCATTGTTGTTACAAAGACTTGATGAAATGACATCTCAAGGTACTTTTCTTCCTCTGCCAAGACGATGTGATTATCTTCTGTAACTGGCAGAGACCGTCTGATATGAGATTTGTCAGACTACAAGGCCTGTATTGGATTTTCGTCCGCATTGAGTTTCTCTCCAAGCATTCAAGAACCGGTCTAAGTTTGCCAGATGTAAATGACTCTGGTCTCAAATTTTGTCTAAGGTCGGTGGAAACCCTGAGCTATACTCTATGGTGACTTGCGAGAGTCTCGGTAGTCGGTTCCTAAACCTTCTTATGAATGAGCTTCTTCTTTAGAATTTTTAAGAAATTTGATTTCATTGCTACTTGCCAATTGATATAAGAATCTGACATTAACAGAGGATCAGAGTCTATACCATTAATGTACACCCCAGCATCTGTGGGAAGATGATGATATGAATAGGTCTTTCAACCCTGAGAAATAGTCTGAATCAGAAAGGGAGAGAGTTCTCGCACTGGGAGGAAATTGTTGTAAGATGCCAAAATAATTTGCTCGTAACCAGACTGCCTAAGAATCTAAAAAGTAAAATAAAAGGACGAACAATGCAGTCCAATAAGGCAGAAACAGTGAAACCCAGGAGTTCACAGAATGAATCCATTAGCCTTGCACCAGTTACAATACCAATGAATATCACTTGATTCTTTGTTATTGAAAAATCATGTCCAGGCATCAATACCCAAACGACCCTCAAAGAGTAAGGGCTTAGAACAGAAAGAGCGAGGATGATATCTCACCTCAACCGATATAGTTATCAGTTGCATATGATCCAAGAGCTACATATAGAAAAGCAATGGGCTACTCTTGAACGCCACGCTTGGGTCTGGATGCACCTCAACAATAGTGTTGCTGCTAAAAATATGCTCCGCGCAAATTTCGGAACCCGAGCCTTGACCGATGACCTGCAAGACAGAAAACGAGTGACCGCCGGGTGGAGTTCCCGGCGGAGAACTCTCCGATGCTTAAGTTAGAGCGCAGCTACAGAATAATAACTCTGAAAAATCATGAATTGTGTAATTGTCCTTATATCTGGGGGGTTAGACCCCTTTATATAGCTGTAGGAGAAAACTCCTAGTAGGACTGGGCCGTGGGCCAGATGTGTTAGGATCGCATTAGGATCCTTGAGGATCCCGTCACGATCTCTGATAAGATAATTATTGATCTCCCAGTTTGACTGGGATTGCAGGGTATTCCCCAATTATTGGGAGTTATATTTATGTTATATCATAAGCCCCCCACTTCCTTAGCCAAAATGTTTGGCTGAGGAAGATTATACCTGGTGTCTCAAGACACGTGTCAGATTTACAAGGGATTCTCCATGCACTTCTAGGGGTAATAATATTTTTCTCCTCCATGTGCTTGGACCTAAGCTCTTGGGAGCTTAAGCCTTGGAACTTTGCCCAAGTAGGGTGCTAGAAGCCTAGCTCTTGAGAGCTAAGTCTTAGAATGCCGCCTGAGTAGGCTATTCAAAATCATCTTTGGGAAGACGAATCATGGGATCTCGAGATCCTTTAGAGGCTGTGCCCCATGGTAGCCAAACACAAAGTTGTGCATGCAAGTTGTTGCATGTGCTAAGTGTTTGAATGTCCCCTCGAGGGGTCACCTTTCCTTTGGAGGGTGTTCATTTTGTGCAAGTGCGTGTTCTTTAGCTCGAGCCGACCACATCATGCTTGCATTTTACTTTGTCGCGAACTCTTATCATCAGCTAAGAGCTGGCAAAGAAGCCTCGCACTCACACTTGGCTAGGTTTCGAATTGACAGAGTGGTGGAGGATGAAATCCCATAGTCATTTACCGTTTCACGGGTTAGAACTATAGCTAAACCGTTTGGATAAAACTCGAGCTCTATCATGTCACCCTTCAGGGCTGATCGTCCCTCGAGGGACCGCCCTAGAGGGCTAGTGGAACGTAGAGTTCTGATAAGTGCCCTTGAGGGCTGATGGAGCATGAAGCTCATGTAAATATCCTTAAGGGTTTGACGGAACTTAGAGTTCTCGTCTTACTCGCCCTCGGGGGCGGATGGAGCGCAAAGCTCATAAAAATACCCTCGGGGGTTTGACGGAACTTAAAGTTCTTGTTGTGCATGCCCTCGAGTGTGGATAGAGCGTAAAGCTCATGAAAATACCCTCGAGGGTTTGACGGAACTTAAAGTTCTCTTCGTACGCGCCCTCGGGGGCGGATAGAGCGCCAAGCTCATGAAAATACCCTCGGGGGTTTGACGAAACTTAAAGTTCTCATCTTACACGCCCTCGGGGGCGGATGGAGCTCAAAGCTCATAAAAGTACCCTTGAGGGTTGACGGAACTTAAAGTTCTCGTCGTACGCGTCCTCGGGGACGGATAGAGCTCAAAGCTCATAAAAGTACCCTTGAGGGTAGACGAAACTTAGAGTTCTCGTCGTACGCGCCCTCGGGGACGGATAGAGCTCAAAGCTCATAAAAGTACCCTTGAGGGTAGACGGAACTTAGAGTTCTCGTCGTACGCGCCCTCGGGGGCGGATGGAGCTTAAAGCTCATAAAAGTACCCTTCAGGGTTGACGGAACTTAGAGTTCTCGTCGTAAGCGCCCTCGAGGGCGGATGGAGCTCAAAGCTCACGATAATACCCTCGGGGGTCTGACCGAACTTAGAGTTCTTGTCGTACACGCCCTCGGGGGCGAATAGAGTGTAGAGCTCATAAAAATACCCTCGAGGGTAATAAAATTTTCTTTCTGACCAACCATGCAGTTTTACCATAAAAGTAAAATTCCATTCTAATCAACCAGTCGATTTTATGCCCAAAATTAAAAATTCAAAGTATTGTCACTAACCAACCTGGTTAGTCAGTTTTAAGAGAATTTTTATAGGATTGGCATGTTTGAAGGCCAAACCCTTTACATGTTCTCAAAGCAATCTTACTCATTTCTTTATGAGCAGTGTGTTTGAATGTACATCAAAATATAAATATTTTACATAGGAATCTTTACTAGGAAATAAAAATCTTCACTAGAAAGAAAAATTTATAACACGTAAAAGAAAATTGTTCAATGAGTTCCTAATGAACTCCTCCTAACCCTAGGCTAAGATATAAAAAGTCTAAAGTCCAATTCACTTCTTCGGGGGCTTCTCGGGGCTAAGCTCCTCTTTGTCGGCGGATCCTAAGGCCTCTTCTTCCAACTCTTCTTCGCAGTCTTCATCCTCGGCATCAGGGGATGATTCCAGCAAGCTGGGCTCGATCATCACGTTAGGCTTCCCGTGGTCTTGTACGCTCGGTGGCGACTCGAGTCGATCAGTGGACGACCAACTTCTTTAACTGCGAAGGGGCTGGGCTTTCTCCTTGGTGACGCTCGCGACCTACAATTCCTTTTACAACGCCGACTTCGTTTGTGAATAGGCTTGAGAGGGACCTAGCTCATTGCACCCGTCTTTTTCTGGCCTCTTGTTTGTGCTACCGGAGTTGCCACTGTAGGGGTCTGAAGAGCAGTGACAGCATGCTTTGGGGAACTCTCGTGGTAACCGCCACTCGATCCACCACCCAATTGGCGGCATCAAGGAAGTAGGTCTAGGCACGTCTATAATCTCTCCCAATAGCACGTACACCTCCACTAAGTCATGAATAGTAGACACCATGTCCTTCAAACTGTGAATTCAAACGGTAGGCGCCCCTCGGTAGCTTGCTCAGAATCTGCAAACGGGAGTCATAAGATTATAGTGAAATGAAGAAAGCAAATTATGTGTGATAAAGGATAAAAGTCGAGATTACTGTTTTAATATGGGCTAACTCCTTTAGCCCCAACACATCCTCGTCCATCTTGGGCCTAAGGACTGATTTCGTCTCATGACCGTTCCTCCTTAGAAACACTGGCACTCACCAAGAAGAGAAAGGGATTTTCTCCACGATCTTACCCTTATCTTTCCTATTCTTAGCCGGCTGGGTGCTGAATCTTCTTCGCCAAGCTAGATCCTCCCATATGAACGCCTTTTAGGTGCAAGGGTCATTCGGCCATGAAGGACACCGCAACCCCCCGCATTAAGCTTTGTCTCAGCCCCTAGTCTAGCGTCGCAGTTTAATACATCTCCACGTGTGGAGTAGCCAGAATCTGAGACTCGACCACCGAGGTGGTGCTAAAATAGCTCACCAGCAGAACCTGACACCAAGCGAGCTCTAGCTCTTCCGGACATAGCTCATCCCCCTACCACTTGGATAGGGATCCTTTTAAAGGAAAAAATGTGAGTTTTGATTGAGTGAATAGTAATGAAAAAATCTAGGAGAGAAATTTACTAGGCGCCGATTCCAGCCGTTCAAGTTGTCCCAATATATTCCCATCGAAGCCTCAACCTTCTCATCAAAAAAATTCCACTAATACATCACCGGTATTGTCTCGTCTGTGCGCCCCTCTCCCAATCATGATGAGTGCGACCCCACGACCTCAAAAGCCCAAACATATGATGAAGATAAATTGTGAGTGATATACTATCGAGCACGTGGAATATATCAGGGAAAGTTTGAGAGCAGAGACATATCTCCCAAACATCGCAGTAGCTCATAAAACTCAAGGACTGACTCCGAGATACTGAACCCATCGAATGGTATAGATGGGCCATAGCTAGAGTACTTCAGTTGTACTCCCATATCTCCCCCACATCCTTCAAAGCCCTCAGGCACCACAGCTGGACCAAATCATCGCCGTTGCTAAACAATGTCTCCCCCAGCACATACAACAAAACCCCCCGGACATACTGATCATCACCACCTTATCATCGTCCTCTGATGTTATACGCTCATAATGGGACCGAAGGGTAGTAAGCAAAATAGAACTGCCTTTTTTTAGGACTGCCCAAATCTTGTTAACCGCACCACGAGGTCGCAGTCTTTGTCGAGATCATTGGCCCATGGGATAGGCTTCCCTTGCAAGCGAACACTCATTATATTTGTAAAGTCGTACGGGATAAGCGCGGCCTCCCCAAAAGGTAGATGAAACGTATTGGTGGAATCCCACTAACGTTCTGCCAAAACTCAATAAATGCTTTTCACCCCAGGTAAAAGCATGTAACTCGTTAAAAAATAAGTCGAAGCCAGTGTCTATTATCTGGTTGTCAACCGAATCTGGTACTTTCCCTCACCACTTTCGTACTAGATTCGGGAAGCCCTTACAACAAATGTTTGAGAAGAGGGCCTACAAAAATCAAAGCAATTAAAGAGGAAAAATTCAAAAACCACCAGGTTTGTGCATGAAACGTTCAAAAAACAAAGATAATAATATCAGTGGGCCCTATTTTGCATAAGAATAGATGGGATTGAATAATGTGTGAATAATATGTGAATGTGTGTGTGAAAATCAGAGACAATGGATTAAATACATACCTCATCCAATGAAAAAAGCTATTGCTAAGATGCACATCCTAATCTGGGGTGAGGTTTAAGTGATGGTCCGTGTGAATCCTCGATAGAAAACAAGAGACATGCTCAATTTGAGGTCCCCCCTCACTCCCTTTCTTGTGCTTTGTGATCCCATGATTATGAACAAAATTGATGAAGAAAAAGAATAAATCTCAATGATTTATAGAGAGAAAATCTAATTTG
Source organism: Escallonia rubra (assembly GCA_033065855.1). Lineage (NCBI taxonomy): Eukaryota > Viridiplantae > Streptophyta > Magnoliopsida > Escalloniales > Escalloniaceae > Escallonia > Escallonia rubra. Next base: position 21,606 of record JAVXUO010001428.1, on the reverse strand, counting down.
AGAGGAATTAGAACAGGGGGAATCCTCATTGATATCAAATTTGAGAAAGAAGTGATGAGATTGTGACTTGAAGTTTGCGTGAATTCCTAAAATCATGCAAAAAAATCAGAATGGGTAAATCGGCAAGTTTTCCCATTTAAATATGTCAAACTCACTGACTAACAATCTGGTTTCGACATTTTATTTTTCCTTTTCAGCTCTATGATCAAGCGGCCGGTTTTAGGTCCCTAAAAAAAGAATTTTGCAATTGAAAATCCTCTAACATCATGTTGGCTTGACGAATGTTCAAAATTTATCCTTTGCATGCTTGTGCGTGTATGCTTGCACATCATGTTGGTGAATCCAACGACACTATGAATGTGATACCCAGTTCAATGATGTTGTACATTCCAATTTGAAGTGGATTGATATATTTTGTACTTCACGACCAGCTGTCATTGGGCAGCGTTGGCTCTGACCTTGAGTGATGTTTCAAAAAATTCCCATCCTTGCATCTAAGCGACAAACCACTTTAAAGCAGCTTGGGCTCTTGGATATAAGTCTTGATTTTATCAAACTATTTGCCGCTTCAGTACGCCATGGCTTTAACACTCAGTCAAATCACCATTTTGACCGTTGACCATGCAAATCGATTTGGTGGCTCCGGTAATAGGCAAAGTTATTCTCAAAATTTCTAGACGACCACAATTTACTGGCTTTGGCATCTAGTAATATCTCCTTCTGGTCTATTGACCATCCAAATCAGTTTGGTGATTCCGCTAACGGGTAAATTTTCCTTGTTCGTATATTTAGACGACCATCCAAATCAATTTGGTGACTCTGGTATCTGTGGATTATGTAAATCGATTTGGTGGCTCCGACAACGAACATAATTATTGTTTTGCACATCTAGATGACCAGTCAAATTGATTTGATGGCTCTAGTATCTAGATGCAAGTTTTTGTAAGTTTTGTCTGTCGATCATGCAAATCGATTTTGTGGCTTCAGTAGTAGACAAATCTCTTATTACTCGACGACCAATTCGTGTTACTGTTGGTTCTGGCTTCGAACAATATCTCGTGCTCCGAAATATTTTGGTCTGATTCATTTTCTAAGGATATGAATGAAGCTCTCTTAAGGTCCGACCTCATACGGGTGTAATTATCTGTGAGTCTGTCCAAAGTCCCGTGGTCTTTTCCGAACTTTCACTACAAAAATGTGTTATTTTTCAGTGATAAAACACCCCATTTTTGTAATATTTTTATAATTATTGGACTTTATTATGAAATAAGGCTTATTAATATAAGGCCTAATAATATATTAAACTTAATTAATTCAGTCTGTCCATTAATCAGTCCAATCCAGTTTAGTCCAGTTGTTCAGTCCAGTCAAGTAACGGGCCTCAATCCAGTTCATTTAGGTGGTCCAGTCCACGTGTCAAGAGTGATTTACTCAAAAGATTTCAGATTATTTTGTTACTTATCCTTAATGCAAGTGATTAATCCTTGACTTACATGAAATATAAAGATAATTCCCACTTTTAGTAATCCCAGCTGATTAAACCAGAGATAATTGCCGAATTAGGGGCATATAATGTCTTGAAATTTGGAAAAATATTGAAAACAATTGTGGGATGAATCGGCTAGTTTCCGACAAACCAGCCGATTAGTTGAATTTTTTTAGTTTTAGCGATTTTTATCAAATATAATGTTTTATCTCCCAAATTAAGACGGTCATTTTTATCATTTCTAGCGCCCTTGACCTCTATCTTTAGGCTACATTTTTAGGGAGAAACTTTTTCTCCCTAGAGCTTTTATACCATTTTATGTAGAACTGGTGGATCATCTCTTGCAAGAACTAGTTTTTCATCTTCATTTGTATATATCCTTAAGTCACTCGCATCGTTGATCCTTCATAAAGCATTCCTGAGACTTCTAAGCTAGCATACTCGCAAGCTACATTTATTATTTTTAGGCTAGTCTATAATATACTGGTCTAGAGTAGTTCCTTTCCCGGTGATCACTTTTCCAATATAAAGTTATCAAAAAAAGAGTTGAAACCAATAAGATAACCTTAGAGGGGGGGGGATAGAGTTTTAAGATTACTTTAAAAAATTAATAAGTAATCACAACAAACTTTGATAAACTATGATGAACACTTAGATAGCTTCAAACATCAAACCTCAAACACAATATCTCAAATAATCAACCTGATCAATCTCAGCACAAGTATAAGACACTAATGTAAAGAGAAAAGGGTTTAGAGATACTTGACGTTTGAGATTTAGATGGTTCGGCTTGAATAACCCTCAAGCTTACGTCCATCCCTTCAAGGAAGTCCCTTGAAAGGTCATAGAATCTATTAGAATGATATTTCTTACGGGTCCAGATCAAACCTCTTACAATTCCTTGATGTTATACCCACATCAAGAACAAGCTTTGACAATTTCAAAGCTCTAAAGCTTGAAAACCCCAAGATTTGATATAAGAAACTTTAGATGAAGTATTGTGTACAAAGATTCACTCTCAAGAAGTAGATGAGTACAAGTTTAAGCTCTAGAATAAGAGATATAAGTGTATGATGACTTGTGAAAGTATATATCTCTCAAATGTAAGCTCACAATAAATGCACTCTTGAATTTGATGAGAAAACAATGAAAACTAAGAGAGATTGAATAATAGCTTTGAGCTTCGAGTATATGCAAGATAAGAGGGCTTTGAATGCAATTGATGAATCAAAACTACGCCCAAAATGAGTTTATATAGATGTGGCAATTAATATGACCATTTGGAAGTAGGTAGACAATTAAATGTGTCAAACGGTAAACGCAGTCGACTGTATTGCACAATTGCAGTCGACTGTATTCCCAAAGTAGCCGTTAAAAATTCAAAATTTTCAATTGCAGTCGACGGTATTCCAATATAGTCGACTTTAATAGGCTACTGGAAGTCATTGCAGTCGACTGCATTCCATTGTAACAACTCACTGCCCAACTTGCAGTCAACTGTATTCTAAGTATGAAAAAGTTTATGCATGAAAATGCAAATTTTCCTATTTTCAAAGTATGAAAAAGTTTATGCATGCAAGGGAAACTATGGGTAATTTCTAGGTCACAGTCATTGATACGATCAATTTCTCTATATCTAGTTAAAAAGTAAGGAATAAAAGCATTGTACAATTTAATCAAAGTATTCCATCTTTGAAGCGTTCCGTTGAGTATCTTTGATCGATTTGCTTATCTAACTGTCTGTTTGCATGAGTATGAGATTGTACATATTACTTCATGAACTCAATGCATGTTAGACAACATAATCATTAATGTTGGTTATCATCAAAATCAAATATAATCCTAGGTTAAATAACCGTAGGGCTAACAAGAGTATTTTATTTCTTAGTTCAAGTCTAAGAAATGGTTTTTTATTGTAGTTGATCTGATCAGATATGTAGGGCATTTGACCACTGTTGTCAAATTTAAACCAATAATGTTAATTTCTGAATTAGACTTTTTATTACATATTTATGTGTTAAAAAGGCCAAAAATCAATAAAATAAAGTAGAGATCGAAAGGGTATGACAGGTGCCTTACATCTTCTTATCGTATAACTTAGTCTCCAAACCCATTTTTCTGTTTTGGGCAAATTACACATATGTCCCTGAAGTTTGGAGGTAATTACACGCGATGACACAAAGTTTCAAAATGTAACACTTATGTCCATTGACAAACGGAATACAAAAATACTTAACGGTTTTGACAAAAAGACTTGATTGCCCCTGACTTTAAAATAAATTACCCACTTAATTTACTGTTTATTCTTCCTCTCCCCACACCCAGCACCCACACACCCCCGCGCCCCCACCCCCCCCCCCTTATGCCGTCTGCCTCCCCCTTCCCCGTCACCCGCCCACCCCGTCATGCCCACAACCCCCTTCCCCGGCGGCAATCGAGTCAATGTCGCCCCCAAACCCGAGGCAATTCATCTACACCACCCAGCGTCAGGAGGCCCGATCACCGTCAGCGCATTAGCAGGCCCTCCGGCGAGGCAAGATCGCAGTCTCACTCCCAATATGCCTGTCATGGGGCAGGTGCTGCGGTCGTGGGTGCGAGGAAATGGGCTGGCGTCGTGGGGCGAGGGAAAGCGCTGCCGGTGTGGGCCGAGGGAAGGGGCTGCCGCGGGGAGGGTGAGGTGCGGGGAGAAGAGATGGAAGGGGAAGGGCGACGTCGCCGGTGATGGGAGCGACGCCGGCAGGAGATTGGTCGCCGGCAATGGGAGAGAGAACAAATAGAATGGGAAGGGTGACGTCACCGGCGATGGAGGCGACGCCGACAGGAGATTGGTCGCCGGCAATGGGACAGAAAACATATAAAAATTTGGAAATTAGGGTTTCAGGAAAACCCTAATTTGTAAATTAGGGTTCCAAGAAAACCATAATTTGCAAATTAAGGTTTCAACAATATCCTAATTTGCAAATTAGGGTTTCAATAAAATCCTAATTGTGACTTTAAATTAAGGCTTAAAATTTTAATTTAAAATTTTTAAAAATATTCAGTATATACAGTACAAGGGGTAGTATCGTCATTTTAAAAATACATATTGATGACATCATACAAAAAGTATAATTTTTGGACGGAACCCTAACGGATGGACACGGCTGATACATTTTAAAAGTGTTTGGTCACGGTATGTTACATTTTAAAACTTAATGTCCTTGACTGTAATTATACCCTAACCTCAGGGACATAGGTGTAATTTGCCCTTCTGTTTTTGATAGATTAGTTATTCTTTGAACATTTTAGAGTCATTTTTAATATTTTTCTTGTGTCACTTTTTCTTCAATAAAATAAGATGACAACTCCTAAAATTTTTAAACCTTTTTTTCGACGTCTACAATTTTTTTCAACGCGGTTAGTTACATGCCCCAATTCGAGAAATAGAATCAAAAAGCTAGTATTTCTTTAATAGTTACTTGCAAAACTTTCAGGAAATTTAAAGAGGCTACAAATTTGATTAATGAGAATCAAAAGCTAGTATTTCCTTAATAGTTACTTGCAAAACTTTCGGGAAATTTAAGGGGGCTACAAATTTGATTAATGCATTTTGTTCATTGTTACCTTTGGATTGTCGGTGTTTTTGTTCATTGATCAGTTTGAAGCATAGTACAATATGGAGACGAATGCTACATAAATAATTTTGTTCTTTTGCCAATTTGTTTTGCATAAAGTAATGGATAATGGACAAGTGAGGATAATCTATTACGTGTAATGTGTTTGAATCTAATCTCTATAGTAACAGTTGTAGACACCTTATTTTCATAGGCCTTATGCCCTTATTGTATACTCCCTCCGTCCTTGATTAATTGATCATATTTTCTTTTAATATTGTCTCCAAAAAAATTGACCACTTTTCAATTTGATAAAGATTTTATATGTGTTTTTCCATGCTTACACTTCTTACCCTTTTTAAATTCTATTTCTTTCTCCATATTTAATCCTCCGCCAATCCATTTTTCTCTCTCATGGCCCATTATCTTCCATCTTTCTTCCTTTCTCTTTTGGGGTAGAATAGAAAACTCATAAAATAGGACTCATATCCTAAATAAGCGTGCAAGTCAAACATTATCAATTAATTAGGGATAGAATGAGTATATTTGTTGTAGCTTTATTTTATATATTTTTGGCCTAATTTTATTATTTGAGTCTAGTTAGTAGGCCTAGTTTAGTTTGTCTAGTCCAATTAATTAGTCCAGTCAATTAATTTGTGCTCAACCCAGGTCTGAGTCTAGATAGGATAGGAAGTCTAATAGTTACTTGACTTAGATGTCTGCCCCGAATTCTAGATTAATGACACGTGATTTACTAAAAAAATTAGTCTTTTTCCTCTAGAGTTAGGTTAAAAGTAAACTAAGTGAGGTAAGAGAACCGACCGATTTTCGACTAAATCGGTTGGTTCCCTTTGTGAACCGGTCGGTAAGGTTCGTCTGTTTTGGTATATTTTAGCCTTATCTCTTAGAGGCGATAATGACGACCAAGTCGTCTTGTTCTACATTACGACGATCCTACACCTCTATAAAAAGGCCCTATGGCTGTTCTATAAAGGATAATCAGGGGACAGTCATTTGCAAAGAAAAGTCCACCCACTAAATGGCTGAATTTTTTTGAGAGCTTAGACTAGCAAGAGAGTTCGGGAGAAGTAAATAAAGAAGTTGAGATTTCTTAGTCTAGTTTGGGTTCATTGCACATATACGAAGAATCAAATAAAAATTATACTCTTTACTAGATCCCTATTTCCCTGGGGTTGTGGCTGAGTTGCTCAAAAAACTCCTTATGATCCTTCTTTTGGTTTATAAATGATAAAATCGACCATTATGATACGAAATTATTTTGGTAAAATTTAATTGTCTCAATTCCCGGGCTCACCACATCGTGGCGAATCCGGAGTCAACCGTTAAGTCTTCCACGCCAACTAAATGAAGAGGTATAAATTTCTACTATGTCGTTTTCATCTTTTCGTAGAATATCTTAGAGTAGCCTTGGGTTAGGGATGACAATTTGATCTGCACCTGGCGGATACCCGATCAGCCTCGTTCCTATAAGATGAGATTTTTTTTTGGCTTTGAACGGGTTATGGAGCGAGTATGGTACTTAAATGTTAAACCCAAAATGGGTACAGGTCGAGTTTGGTATCTAGCATCACCACCCAGATATTCACCCTGTACCCGCCCTGTTATAATATATAGGGTAAATTACACTAAACACCCCTGAGGTTTTACGTAATTACACTCTACTACCGCTATCTCTGAAAATTACACTCAGCTCAAAAAGTAACTTTCTCTCTTACGGTGTTAATGGTGCAATGCAAAAAGACATGAATGCCCCTCAGACTGTTTTCTTGGAATTTTGGAGGGAAAACTTGTCTTGGGAATTATTGGAGGGACTTCCCCTGTTTTTGCCTTCTTCTTCTCTCCCCTGAGCCCCACGGCCGCAACAGCCCCTTGCCCCGCCGCCCTTCCTTCGGCATCTAATTAAAACGCTAGTCCCACGTTTTTATCCTAGTATATTTGTCTTTGCCCAATACAATTGAAGGATACCACAGCGGCACAGCTACAAGGTGTAACCCAAAACAAAAACAAAAAAGAAAGAACAAATTACAAGAAGTAGCAGCAACATAACCACATCTGACTGAAATTGAAATTAATAAAGAACACACACTACACAAAGGGGAGAAACGCGAACCAAGTGGAGGAGGAAAGTCATTCAGGTTATCTGAAATAGATGTGGACGCCGATGTCAATGAGGAAGATGGTGATGAGGCCAAAGTAGATGACGGTGTGGACAAGGATAGAAATCCCGCTCGTCTGCATATTACCGAACTCCACCACTCTCCCCTTCCCCGGAATCTGACACAGCAACCTCGGCGTCAGCAGCACGAACAGCACCACTGCCATCACCACAAGCCCCCAATCCGCCATTTTCACTCAATCTTCTCTCTAGATCTACACTTCCTGCTTTCTCTCTCACTGAAGTTGTAACACGAGAAAAGTCAAGGTGGTTTATGTTTCTGAAGCTTTTTATACGGTAACTTCTCCCATCTCTTAGTCCAAATGGTTTTCTTTTCATTTTCAGGCAATGGGCAAATTGCTACATGACATACCTCAGACAAGGAAAAGAGCCATGTTTGATTTGACCATGTAATCTGCTTTGCTACTAAGGGTGGTGTGGATTTGTCTCACATAGCAATCAGTAAAAAGAAAGAAAAATTCGTCCGTTCACTCCGACATATATGATGTATGACTACCCCAAATAGAAGAGTAGAAGTGACAACTTAAGGGCCAAAGTCTTGTGATGAAAATAATATAAGAAAGAATGACACAGATGCACTTGGGTGCGGATTGACTGTCTGAATCTTGAGTGCGCTTGGACAAGGCAGGGATACGGCAGGGACAAGCACCTAGGCTTTTGGCAAAGAGCACCTACGGTTCCTGACAGAGAGCACCTGGTTCCTAGCAGAGAGAAGAGAGGTAGAAGAAGGAGATGAGGAAGAGGACTAGAAAGAGAAAGAGAAAGAACAACAGCCACCAGAGACGGAGGCAGCAGCAGAGACGAGCAGTGTCCGACAGCAATTCAGTGCAAGTCCGCTTCTCGATGGAGTGTTGTCGTGCTTCAGAAACTGTCTCTCACTGAAGTTGTATCGTTGAGTGTGGTGGTGGTGATTGTGGGGATTATATATCCGAATTTTTTGAGACGGTGCGGAGATGGAGTGCGTGAAGGAAAGAATAATACATGTGAGTAAAGGACAAATATGGGGTATTTTGGGTATGAAAATTGCATAAAGTGATGTGTCAGGGAATCTTTTCACGGAGTTGGGCCTGCCGTTAAATGTGTGTAGTTGTGTGTAATGCGGGTACAAACCTCGGGGGGACGTAGTGTAATTTTTAAAGATAGCGATAGTGGAGTGTAATTACGTAAAACCTCAGGGGTGTTCAGTGTAATTTACCCTAATATATAAACCCTAATATGATACTGCGATAAAATCCTAGTCCTCGATTATTGTCCTATAAATAGTTGATCAAAACCTAATACACCATTTTTCTTTCTCTTATTCTCCTCTATTTTCTTACGCCGCCCACTCACCCACTGCACCTCTTCTATGTGCCGTCGCCACCGCACAGTCAACTCTCCAAGGACCACCTCCACCACGGACGACCTCACGACTTCCACTCGTCCACCGTTCACGAGACTCTTGGTTGCAATTTGTTGTGTGGTGTGTTAGATCTAGGTTTTCCTGAGTTTTTCTTTTTGTATCTTCTGGGTTCGGGTTTGCTACAGGCGATAGATGGGTTTTTGATCGGCCTCTATCTTTCCGTGACGTGGGCTGGACATCGGCCTCTGGCTGACGGTGGTGGCACTGGGTCGTTTGTCATTGATAAGAGTGACTCACAAACTGGTGCTGATTTGGGTATTTTGATGTTCTATGGTGATTTACGGTGGTGTGGTGGCTGGTGGTGGGTTCTATGTCGGCGATCTTGGGTGATGACATGCTTTACAATTTATAATTTATTGTTATTCAGAAAGAAAAAAAAAAACAAAACAGATTGTTTTGGGGCGATATCAGATTTTTTTATGGTTAATCGGATCGGGGATGGTATTCTCTATGCTTGACCCAATGGCGGTGTGGAGTTAGAGTCTTGTATTGGACTGCTGGGGCAGGTACGGATTTCATAAAATTCGCATCCAACCCGCCCAACTTCCATGGGGAGAATCTGGTAGGTTAATGTTATGGTAGGTTAATGTTATGTTAGGATTAGAATTATATAAACTTAGAATTTTGTGATTGGGTTTCTAGTCCAATAGAAATACTTAAAGCATTCAACTAAAAAGAGGTTAAATTGAAGCAGATCTTTAAAGAAATACAAACCGAGATTCAGGTCACCTCACTTACGGTCGGTAGCTTTACAAGATTTTGGTCTCGACTTGTTTGGTTGGATACGCAGGCCATTTGACCCTTGTTGCCGAATTTAAACCAAACTTAGGTTTTGTTTTGCTTTATTTGTGTCTTGGGAGAAATTTTTATAAATCTCAATAAAGTACGTTAGACCCATCATATAAATTAATATCTGATTTTGAATCTCTGGCTTTGTAGGTTAGAAGCTTTAACTGTATAATCTAAACTCGAACCTTAGATTTTCTTATTTTTCTTTGTTCATCATTTGATTAACTTAAAAGATAAGATGACGACTCGAGATAGACCTATGATATTTTTTGGACGCAGTTCGTCACACGACTTTAGTGATGTCTTTTAGTTGCTACTATTGTTTTGTCGTTATCAGTAAACTTTGAAGCCATATTTTTACTTGCTAAAGACATCAAGCAACGAATTTTTTTATTACAACACATTAGTAGTACGATAAAGGATCTTCCAAATTCTTTACTATTTAGAGATTTTTACTCAAAGCATTTTACTATAGATAAAACAAAAGTACAATCATCTTAATGTGATGAAACGCATGCGCACCTAACTAGTTTATAATAAAAAAGCATGCACCTTCAAAGAATAAAGTGCCTAAACCTTCAAATTGTGTCTTGAAATTTTTTGACAATAGTACTACTGATAAGGAGTATTAAGGTTATCGACTATGAAGTCACTGCCTTAGTAAATTTGCAATTGTATGTGTAAACACCCCACCGTAGTAAATGAAACCTTTGACTTTCGATTACTTTTGACTATTTGGTTTTTCATAGCTAAGGTTCTATATATATTTCACAAGGTATCTAAGTTTTTTTATCAAAATTAAGAAGACATGCTTAAAACTTTTGACTTGTTAGATAGATTACAAATGTTGACAATATGATCACAAATGTCAAACTTTTGAATCTTATAAATGAACTCTATCTAACTTATTCAAAATTTTTCGGAATTGAAATTACAAAAGCTTGGGACATATAGGAGGATTTTGTGATGTTTCTATTGCAGTGAAAATTTGCTATGAATATGAAGCATGATAAATGCTAAGAAAACTATAGCTTCCAACAGGTTAAAGACTACTGGTACAATATGTTAATGACTGGTACAATTGTGGCGGCTAAAGCCAAATGGGAATTGTTATTGCATGGAATTTAATAGGCTTGCTAGGATCCATTTTGTTGTTTCGATGTGCACTATTGGGCCTTTAATATAGAGGCTTGGGGTACTTCAACGATGAATGTTTGAAGAGAAAATAGGTTATAGAGGTTTTATAACGATTACACAGTTTGCCTCAAGACTTTCAGCGAGTGCAGAGGGTGAGTCCATAGGGAGCCACCGGCGGGAGTAACCCAACCTGTGTGATGGGAGATCTCATGAAGGTCAGGTTAAGTAGGTGGGAAACCCGTAAAGCGTGACTTGTAATAAAAGTAGCCCCTTTTGTTAATACGAGAGTTTCTCCTCCTCATCCATGTGGTACTTGTGCTACTTGGTGAACATACATGATGGGATTTCGTTGAATGTGTCCGAGGCGGATATTTCTCCCCCTTACATATCACATGCACGTACTCTTGGAGGACTAACGTAAGTGAGAGTGGTCGAGGCCGAGACTGTGGGAACCATAGGCCACTCCATAAAGGCTCTCACTAGAATCAAGATAAAAGCACATAACTATTAATACTGCCAACCCGTGAACCAAGTCTCATATCTTTATTTTGTGTGCGTGTCAGCTGAAGGTTGGTCAAGAGACCTAATTTATAGCGTAGTGGAATACAACTTTCTCAAATAAAACTTGTCGTTACTAAATATTATCTATGTATTGTCTTTTATCCTTAATTTAATGAGTTTCCAATGATCTGGAACCATGACCTTAATTTGTGAAAACTAATTTTTTATCAACACAACTTATCATGGTTTTCAATTCATGTATATAGATAGTATTTATTCTTTTCAAATAAGTTGAATTTTTATTGGAAAGGGAAATGACAAATGATGTCCCCTCGTGGATCTCGGGTTTGCAAGTTGGCCTTTCGGGTATTAATTTTTATACCCCTTCATTTATCAATAATTGCATCTGGCTAAAATTTAACATGAAACTCCAATAATGTCCCTAACATTCACTAAAATGCCAAAGTATATATGTTAAATGATAAAAAAAAACCCTTTAAAAATCAAACTGAACCAACCCCCCTCCTCCATACCCCTCCCTCTGCCCACCTTCGTCGATGCCGTCAATAGACCAACGCGCCCCTCCCTCCACCGTATCCCTCACCTCCCCCCCGCTACTGAAATCAACAGCCAACACCCCAACCATTCGCCCTCGCCCTTGCACAACACACTCTCGATGCCCTCCTCCCTTCTGCTCACCGCCCTCATCATCGACTGACGTCAATCTGGGCTTGGTGGCTATGGTTTGAGATGCATTTTTTGTTCTGATTTGATGCATTGGCTGTGTGCGATTGTGGGGTTTGGTGGTTGTGGGCTACTTTTGTGGTGTGGTGGCGACATACAGTAATGGATTTGGTGGTTAAGGTTGTTTTAAGGTGATTGGTTGTGGATGTGGTGGCGATGCACGGTGGTGGATTGGGTGGTTGGTGGTGATAGTATTGAGGTTTGTGGCGGCAGTATGGGCACGGTGGTGATTGGTGGTTTGGGTTGGTAGTGAGTTTGGTGGTTGGGGGTGGTACTTAAGTTGGCGATGATGGTGCTTGAGTTGGGGGTGGTTGTGGGTATATCGACGGCGACGGCGACAGTGGTGGTGGTTGAGGAAGATAGATGAAAAATTGAGGAAGAGAGAAGGAGTGAGAATCTAATTATATATATATATATATATATATATATATATATATATATATATATATATATATATATATATATATGAAAGCCGAAGTTGATAGAATGTTGTCACGTCACCGCTTACGTGGACATTCTCTCTTTTCGCCATGTGTATTTGCTTTACTAACTGGTTCAGCATTATTGAAAATATAACTCGTACAAGGTACAAAGTTTTTTTTAGCTTACTTACTTGGATTATAATAGATTAAAAGTGGTCATGTATATAAGATCATAAGGTGTGACGTAAAAGGGTACTCAAAGGTTTTTTTAAGCTATTATCCTTCTAAAGTTTGCCATTATCTATCCATAACTTATTATTTAACCTTTACGATATGTACTCCTATAGATCTGTCTATTATATCTTTTATATACTTGGGCAACGTGATCGCATATTAGTTTATTTTGTCTCATCGTCGTCACGTGGATCTGTAAGTAAAAGAGACATAATCGCAACAACGAGTTTTATTTAGGAGACTTTATCTACAGTCATAATCTGTACATATGGAGGCGATAAAATTTTGAGGACAGCGACTTCGTCGTAATTATCATGGATCAACTGTCTTGATATCCTTGTACTATTCTAAAATACATAATTCATCTAGACTTACATTCTCAATTACTTTCAAATCCGTACTTTTTTGTTACCTTCGCTATTGCTCCTATTAGTGTTGTAGAAAATACAAGTCAAAGCCTAGTTTTTTCAGCACGCATATGGTGCACCTATGGATACTATATGCTCAGATCTCCATCCGCTTCAAAAGAAAATACAGCTTGTAGAGGAATCAAAGGTGGAACGACTAAATAAGGCAACAATTAGTGGAGAGAGAAGGTCAAAAGACTTAGGCCCTGTTTGACACAGCTTTTTTTTTCAGTTTTGAAAATTGAAAAAAAAAGTTGCGTTTGGTAACCATTTTTTTTTCTTCTTCAGTTTAAAAACTAAAAAAAAACTCCAGAAATGAGTTTTTTTTAGACCACCACCACCACCCTCCCACCGCCGGCAGCCACCAACCACTGTCAGCCACTGCCACCGCAAACCACCACAAAATTTTTTTTCAAAATAAACACCTAAAAAAAAAAATTAAGCTGCTCTTTAAATATATATATATTTTTTGGAAACTGAAAACAGAAAAAAAATGTGTTGTCAAACAGAACCTTAAAAATTGATATTTGTCTTTTGCCAGGAAAACCAAAGCTTTTGCTGTTAATGTGATCAGAGAGATACATATGAAGGGTTACAAAAAGAAGCTAAACTTTGAAATAATAAAGATATAAGAGAGTTGAAGAATCTTTAAAAGCTTCGCTAATGTAAAACCATTCATTGACTTTACCTTATCAATACACATATTATTATGGTGACATTATTATGCTTATGTATAGATTATAAATGGAACTTGTGAGTCATCTTGTAAGTACTTGGGGGTGCTAAGTTTGACGCATGCTTTATATTAACTCTTGACTTGTATAGATAGTACAAATATAGATAGATAGAGACACAGATACAAAGAAATAGACAGTGACACAAATACAGTTATAAACAAATACTACTTGATATTAAAGAAGTTGAAGTACTCCAAATGTTCTTGGGCTCATGAACCATTCATCTAGACACAAATACTTGGTGTTGCAGAAGTTGAAGTACTTCTGATGATTTTGGGCTCATGAACCATATGCACCTAGTCTAGCGTTTGATAGTGATTTCGGGGAGTGAGTGCAAGCTTGTTGTCTCACCCACGCGGGAACTGAGTGCAAGCTTGTTGTCTCATCCACGTGCATGAATCTCTTGAGTGAACAGTTCATCATCAAGTAAAACAAGTGGGAACGCTCTGCCTGACCGAGCCAAAGAGAAATGGGCTCAGAAGACCATCCGGTCCTGCTCAAAGTGGCTCTCCGGGCCTGGGCTAATCCGCTTCACACGGGGTTTAGGCCTTACAGGTTACAGTAGCTATTCATTCCTCGCTCCTGCTTCCACGAGACTCGAAGAAACACACAGATCTCTTTCATCTCTCTCACTCCCTAACCGGTCATCACGCACTCACGCACCTTATTTCGCCTCCCTCCCTTTACGGGCCTCCCCGCAACACAGACACAGGCGCACACACAGACGTGCACACACACACACACACACAGAGACTCTATCTGAGACTGTGAGGAGGGAGACTGTATATTCTTACAGAATTCAGATTTTGACACCAAAATCAGCAACACGGTGTGCCCTTTTCTTTCCCTATTTGAAAAAGTTAGCTCCTTTGTGCTTGCTATTATTGTATATGTAATAATAGTTTCCTTAGCGATTTTATAGGCGAGTTGAATCAAAGTATTCCACCAGAAGCTTTTTCCATTATTTTTGCCCTTGTGTATATTATTCTCCCTTTCTGTTCTTTAAATGATGCTATGTTAAGCATTTGCTACCTTCAGTATTGCTTTGAACAGTTTAGTACGCTAATCTTTACTCCTTCCACTCGACATTTATAAACCGAGTACAATCCACACTTACAGTAATGCGGTGATTCTTTTTAAAGTTTTGTTAGCGGCGATTTGCTCTGTGAATATAAAGGTGTTTTCTTTTTCTTGATATGCATACTTGCTAAGTTTGTTGTTTTGGCTTTGCTTTGTTTGGTTACTTATAAAAAAAAGTTAACATACAAATTGGAGTTCAGTAATGCGAACTGCATCTCTCTTTTACCAACTTTCATCGCAAAAAGTTGCTTTCGATTATTTAATGCTTCAATTCAGCAATGTCTTATTTTCACCATTTGCTAATTTTGTTGTCATGTTCAAATGCCTTTCCTGCTTTGTGGTGATCGTGGGTTCTGCAGTGGTACCAATATAAGAAGTTGCGATGTATGTAGGGAGATTGAGCAGTAGAAGTAGAAAGTGGGACCTCGTATCTCAACCTCACAGATATTACCGAAATGGGACTTGCCGTATATTTTCCGGCCATACAACAATAGTAGGATATTGTCCTTCTCAAGGTAGTGTCATCAGAAGATATCTCTCTGATACTTTGTCATCAAGGTTTATTGCCTCTGGTAATACTGGACTGGAAGGGAGGTCCAGTGCGAGTTGGAAGAGTAGTCGTTTACGATTTTATAGCTCTGATGGTGGTGGAAGGAATGCAAGTGAAGATAAAAGTGTTCCTATGAAAGATGGGTCTAACATTGACAAGGAGAAGGTCAAAGGAGGAGAGGTTAAGGAAGATGCAGGTCGTTATGATGCACATGCTAGGCTCGGTGAGCAAGACCAAAGGGAATGGCTCATTAACGAGAAGATGACTATTGAGAGTAAAAAGAAGGAGTCACCTTTCCTAACTAAACGAGAAAGATTCAAAAATGAGTTCTTGCGGAGGGTTGTTCCATGGGAAAAAATAACAGTGTCATGGGGAACTTTCCCCTACTACGTTCAGTAAGTAGCGGCTCTTATGTTCATGTCATTTATTGTGCCACCAAACTGCTGAATTCTAAGCGACTCGAGTTAATTTTACAGCGAGCACACCAAAAACCTTTTAACGGAATGTGCTGCCTCCCATTTAAAGCATCAGAAGGTCACTGCTGCTTATGGTTCTCGTTTGGCCTCTTCAAGTGGGAGAATACTGCTTCAGAGCATTCCAGGTTGGCTTTGAGCATTCATTATGAAATTGAGGTTGACTATAGTTTGGATCAACTGTGCTGACAAATGAAGATGACTCACTGACGATTGGCAGGGACGGAACTTTATCGAGAACGGTTGGTTAGAGCACTTGCACATGATTTACAAGTTCCCTTATTGGTGCTTGACAGCAGCATTCTGGCTCCTTACGTAAGCTTATTTAACTTTAAAATACCTAGCTCCCAATGTTGTCCTTTTTTTTCTAATACCCAAAGCTTGGTATATAGATGCTGTAAAAATGTTGCAGGACTGTGGTGATGATTGCTCATCTGAAAGTGAATCAGATGATGAAAATGCGGAATCTGGTGAAGAGTCTTCAGGGTCAGAAGCTGAGGATGAGAATGATGCAAGTAACGAGGAAGAGTTGAGCAGTAGTGAGGCAAGATCAGAGCGTAGTGATGATGATGAGGTTGACGTGCGGGCGTCTGCTGAAGCCCTGAAGAAGCTTGTACCCTTTAACCTAGAAGACTTTGAGAAGGTATTGTTGGATCAGAGCTTTCATACACCGATTATATTTACGTAATAAATCCTTGTAGAGAAGTAGTAAAATATAATAAGGTTAAAGCAAAAGACAACTTAAATAGGTTTGGTAGGTAATCTAAGGTGTGTAACTGGTTAACTGCATTTTTCTTTATTTTGTCCTTAAAGAGGTGAAAAATTGCGGATCTATGGCTTTAAGAGACAAAATAGAAACGAAGCATAGACGTCTTCTATGATTTTCAATTTGGAGCCTGACACAATGAGAGTCCGTGCTTTGGAGCTCAGACCAGTAGTCATATTAGTTTTGGAGCCAGAGGTGGCATACTGCACCATTTGCTGGAAGAGTAAGAGGGTCGTTCAAACCAAATTAAACTACCGCAGACTTTCATGAGAAAAGCTATGTGGTACCAATAGAGCAAAAGACGAGCGGATGTTTTTACTCTCAAGTTAGTTTGGAGCATGGTAGAACTATGGTTACCCTGTGCCCTGTGGAGAAGAATTGAATTGTAGTAATATTCTTTGTTACCAACCATCAGCAAAAGGCAATGTTGTTAGAAACATGAAAAGTACTTGCAGAGCCGATAACCTGCTTGTAACATTCTTATTCATCTGATTAGTCTATAAGGAATCTCTCAGCCTCGCCTATGGTAGAATTAGGGTAAGATAACCCTGCAAGGTGAGGCCACCCTGTGCCTAAGTATCGGAGCTGACCAAGCCTGAAGTTGCTGCCTTATATGCAGGTTGAAACTGTAATCCATCTCTTCTCCTTGCTACAGGATTGTCAATTTTTCATTTCCTCTGTCTTAGATTGTTACTTGGGCCTTGGTTTGGAGAATGTGTGTGGCTGTGAGTCTGGGATGAAGTCAGTTTGCATTACGCACTCACTTTGCCATTGGCGACTGTCATAGCTGAGATTTTCACTGAATTCCTGGTTCAAGGTACTAGGAATAAGCTATCCTAGTTAGTTGCGAATGTGCATCTTTAACATGTTGCAGTGGAACCCGATTTTAGAAGGTCTGTATCATTATTGGGAGGCTGCGTCAGCTACAGAGTTTTCTTTCTTTTGATAGATATAGTTTTTAATAAGTTCTCGGAGAAAGTACCAAAAAGTCCCTTTAAACAATACTTTAAACAAAGCAATCCATGTAAGCTTCTGCATGGTACACGTTTGGACAAAAGAATCGTTATATAGGACAAGAAAGATGTACACTATGGCTGTTTTTGAAATTTTATCATATTGTTCACCGACGTGAATTTATATTTCATTTTTCTTTCTTTTTCCTGTTTAGCAAATGAACAAAGCCTTTTCTTGCCAAGTGTTGAGATACACTCACCAGAGCTAGAGAGAGATGGGTTTCAATCAACCCTCGACAGTGATTGGATAATAGGGTGGGTGATGGGTTAAGCGAGTGTCATTGATCAATTCTAGTAATCTAAGGAGGTATATCCATTCTACGCCGGTCCCTGTAGGCATTGATGAGGAGGTTATGGGTATTGGCAAAGGAAGGTGGCCATGGCGAAGTTGCAGGTGAAGATAGGTCGATCAACTGCAAAACCCATTTTTTTATTCAGTATTTTCTTTGAGGTATTTCAACTAATTGAGTCATAAATCAAATAAACCATGGTGGAATTGCAAAGTCTAGATATCGAGTCCTCAAACAACAAGTTGCCTCTCATACTCTCATGTCATGGTAGGTGGCCTGCAAATTTGTTACATCATTTAGTTACTTCTGTTCAAGGATGTTTTGGTCCAAAAACGTTTTCTCTTACTTTTTTTGGAGGAAGATTTGGAGGTTGGATTTTTAGGTATTGAATTCAAATTTGGAACTTTTTACGTAACATATTTTTTCCTTTTTTTTTTAAGGTCTTTTTGACAGTTTTCCGTAAAGGTTATTCAATCCTTGCTGTGCATTTTGTGAGGAAGCGTGCTTTGGCAGGGTTATTCCATAGGTCTTTTCTTGGTAAAGTCCTGTTCTATGAGGAAAACTCCTATCATCTTTTGTGTATTACTGGACATGTTGAGGCATTTTATGGTCTTCTATGTCTTAGATTTTTGCTCCTCATACGTATGCTGACAAAGAAAGCCGTATAAACTAGGACAAGCTTAGGAAGCATCAGAAGATTTATGTTGGTGTTTGATGCGTAAACAAGAAGTGAGTCAGATGACCAATTGCCTTTTTATTTCTTGGTGTCCTGTGAGTTGCAGGACTTTTTGTTCCTTTTTAATTATGCATTGAGTTATGCCTCGAGCAGTGGTGGATGTTTTTGTGAGTTTGTTCTTTGTTTAAGAAGCAAAGAAAAAGGGGAAGGGGATTGATTCTCTTATGTCTGTTTTGGTGCCTTTGGTTAGTGAGTGGAGGTGTCCTTGAGCAAAGCCCCTTTTACTGGCCTAAGGGGTTGACACCAATGAAGCCTTTTTGACTTTTTGGATAGGTTCGTTGACTGTACACTGATGTGAACTCGGGGGTGCCCTGGTGTTGGAATTTTTTATTAATAATAATTCGTATAGCAGGAGAGATGGCTGGACCAACTCCATGGCATCATATAAATGTGGCTTAGCATGCTTATTACTACTAGACTAGATTTTCTCATAACGGGATAGTGGGTTGATTGTGTTAGTTTGCGGGCTACTTGCAAGGAAGGAAATAGGACGCTAGCGAAGTTAGCTTTATAATCCGCATGTGTTGCGATGGATAATTGATGGGGCAAGAAGAGGTGCTGGTAGATTGATAATCACATGGTTGAAGTAGGGAAGGACTTGGTTGCTAGACAGGTACAAAATAACATGATTTTGGTTGACAAGGGAAGATAATTGAATTATATAGTGCTTCCCTATGTCAAGGTGAATATGAATATGGGAAAGAAGTTGAACTGCAATTGGATTCAGATGATAGGTTCTTAAGGTAAAGGTGGGAATGGAAAGCTGGAAAAGAGAGAAATCTTATGTCGGGGATTTGCTGACATTCTCATGGCCTCTTCCTGGATAATAGTTTGCTCAAAAGTAGGTTAAATATTGCTCGGGTACTAACATGGAGGAAAAAACTTAACCTAGTTAAATTAGAAGTAAGCCCTCCTCACCACCCCAAGACAAATGAAGATAGGAAGAGAGAGAATAACCACAAAGAAGGTAAAGATAAAGAAAGAAGAACCGTAATAAGACAATTTCTTCAAGAGACAGAAAATTATTGTTCCCCGAATCAGACTCATAAGCTAGTTTGCCGATGAACAAGTTGGGGATGGTGGAGTGGAAGGGGGTCAGACCAGCAACTGCTTGGATACCATTTAAATTCTAAAATTACTGCCTCCTTTTCTAGCTTTTAAGCTTGGGAAGGTAAGCCTACCATCAGGCGTTCTGTCATCTGTGTATCTGGCTTGTCGAAAAGGCCTTGGCTGGATCCGGCTCAACGTCGACCCAGCATGAGTGCACTTGTTTCTGTTTTTGCCTTGTCTGGGAAATTGGAATTTGGTTAAACTAACTGGAAATTTTTGTCGTCGTCTTCTATTTTGGGAGGTTACTGTTGACTGTATTGACGCCTTCAAAGCGGCATCCTTTCGGATTCCTCATCTGGTGGCTGACTTAATGTCTTGTTCCTCCCAGGTATACGGGGATTTGGAAGGACTTATTTGGTGGATGAGAAGTAATTGCCCATTTGGGATGGTTGCGTTGCTCTTTGTAGTCTTGGTCTAATGTGCTGGCAAGGAATGATTGGTCTGATTCATCATTTTGAGAGGGGTAATGCTGGAGATTTGTCTGTGGTTTAAAAGGATGCAATCTCGGAGCTTGGGAGGTGACTTTGGTTAACTTGTAAGAGAATGTTGTGGGTTCCATTTGTACTTACCAATGTACTAGAATGGAATGATCAGGTAGTTCAAGCTAGTGATGGAGAGGGATCAGAAGTACAATGGGGCGGGAGCTTTCGTTGTTTGGTCCAGTGAGATTGTAAGCGAATACTTGTCTCTTTAGGTTGAAAGAAGAGCTAAGGGGCTTGACAGGTTCTTGGGTAGAAGGTCCCTAACACATTTTTTTCCCTTAAAAAAATTAAAACCAATTTCCAGTCGGCTTTCTTGAAGAAATGTTTTGAAGGGTGTTGCTTACTAATAATGCCTTCTACCCCTTCGCCATCACCATCATCCACCCGCCATCTTCCACCTCAGCATCACCATCTTCCACCTCCCATCATCATCACCTCCACCATAATTCATCTGCCGTGGGAGATTCATCATCTTCGTCCACCGGCATGATGATGGTGATTGGTGTGGTGGAAGATGGTGGAGAAGATGTTCTATGTGAGAACGGAAACACCTTTTTTTGGTTGCCATCTTTGGCGTAAAATGGGAACGGTTCTCGAAAACATAAATGGAAGCTGCAAGATACTTTTTTTTGGTGTTTCTGTTCTTCTTCCCCAAAAAGGGGAAAAAACCGAAACCAGGCAAAGAAGAACATTACCAAGCAATACCTTATATGCTAAACAATTTACACACATGCTATAAAAGGAACACGAGAATCATACTGGTCCTTTGTGCAGTTCCCGGTGGCGTTCCACTATAGTCTAGCTTAGGGTACTAGAATAAGCCACATGATAACGAAGCCTCTTCAAGGCTTTCCCATATTATATTTACATAGATGGTAACTCTCGTATGCAACGGAAGGAGGAACTCACGAGGTCAAAAGTCGCTTCTGCAGGATTTAGAATGAGGTTTTTTAGTTGAGTATAACGATGACTTCTAATTTGTTGGCCGCTGATTGCATTCCTCTTTTGGGTCGTCTTTACATACATGTTGATGGGTTCACCATGCATTCACTAGAATAAAAAATGGAACATCTGCCAATAGTGAAGCATGCCTGTTAATATTTTTCCATATTCTGACAGTGCTTTTTTGGCAGTGTGTCTCAGGAGAGCCTGAAAGTTCCTCTGAATCGCCAAAGCCAGAGCCTTCTGACTCTTCTGATAAGCCCAAGCGGCAGCTAAAGAAAGGTTTGTGAACCTCGTGTTTGTAATATGTTGGCCTTTTTTTTGTGGCGAAAATGTTTTTCTCTTGTAAATGAATGATGAATACTGCTGATGTTCTTAAACTCTGTCATTGTAAAAGAAGGCTCAGCTTTTACGTCTCTAATATGTAGTTATGACGTATCATATTAGAGTAATGAACTCTCTCCTGACATTACCTTTTCCGTAAGGACATTCTGACCTTGATAAACTGAGCTCAA
>JAVXUO010000139.1:0-208541 GCA_033065855.1 Escallonia rubra | reverse complement strand
TTTCGTATCTTTGCGTAGTTTATGGCGACCAGCTTGCAAAGTTCTGACTTTTTTTGACTTGATTAGCCAATTTCTTAGTGCACAAGCTTTGATCCTCTGTAGTTAGGACTTAGGATATACGTGTGGCCTTTCATCTGTTGCATAAGGTGTGTATACGCTACAAGAAAATTCTCATTTAGTCATATGAACGTCATTCCGTCACTAAAAGATTCCTAATATTGAATGACTTTGGGGCTAGACGCTGACTTGGATCTTTCGTATCTTTGCGTAGTTTATGGCGACCAGCTTGCAAAGTTCTGACTTTTTTTGACTTGATTAGCCAATTTCTTAGTGCACAAGCTTTGATCCTCTGTAGTTAGGACTTAGGATATACGTGTGGCCTTTCATTTGTTGCATAAGGTGTGTATACGCTACAAGAAAATTCTCATTTAGTCATATGAACGTCATTCCGTCACTAAAAGATTCCTAATATTGAATGACTTTGGGGCTAGACGCTGACTTGGATCTTTCGTATCTTTGCGTAGTTTATGGCGACCAGCTTGCAAAGTTCTGACTTTTTTTGACTTGATTAGCCAATTTCTTAGTGCACAAGCTTTGATCCTCTGTAGTTAGGACTTAGGATATACGTGTGGCCTTTCATTTGTTGCATAAGGTGTGTATACGCTACAAGAAAAATCTCATTTAGTCATATGAACGTCATTCCGTCACTAAAAGATTCCTAATATTGAATGACTTTGGGGCTAGACGCTGACTTGGATCTTTCGTATCTTTGCGTAGTTTATGGCGACCAGCTTGCAAAGTTCTGACTTTTTTTGACTTGATTAGCCAATTTCTTAGTGCACAAGCTTTGATCCTCTGTAGTTAGGACTTAGGATATACGTGTGGCCTTTCATCTGTTGCATAAGGTGTGTATACGCTACAAGAAAATTCTCATTTAGTCATATGAACGTCATTCCGTCACTAAAAGATTCCTAATATTGAATGACTTTGGGGCTAGACGCTGACTTGGATCTTTCGTATCTTTGCGTAGTTTATGGCGACCAGCTTGCAAAGTTCTGACTTTTTTTGACTTGATTAGCCAATTTCTTAGTGCACAAGCTTTGATCCTCTGTAGTTAGGACTTAGGATATACGTGTGGCCTTTCATCTGTTGCATAAGGTGTGTATACGCTACAAGAAAATTCTCATTTAGTCATATGAACGTCATTCCGTCACTAAAAGATTCCTAATATTGAATGACTTTGGGGCTAGACGCTGACTTGGATCTTTCGTATCTTTGCGTAGTTTATGGCGACCAGCTTGCAAAGTTCTGACTTTTTTTGACTTGATTAGCCAATTTCTTAGTGCACAAGCTTTGATCCTCTGTAGTTAGGACTTAGGATATACGTGTGGCCTTTCATTTGTTGCATAAGGTGTGTATACGCTACAAGAAAATTCTCATTTAGTCATATGAACGTCATTCCGTCACTAAAAGATTCCTAATATTGAATGACTTTGGGGCTAGACGCTGACTTGGATCTTTCGTATCTTTGCGTAGTTTATGGCGACCAGCTTGCAAAGTTCTGACTTTTTTTGACTTGATTAGCCAATTTCTTAGTGCACAAGCTTTGATCCTCTGTAGTTAGGACTTAGGATATACGTGTGGCCTTTCATTTGTTGCATAAGGTGTGTATACGCTACAAGAAAATCCCCCTTTAGTCATATGAACGTCATTCCGTCACTAAAAGATTCCTAATATTGAATGACTTTGGGGCTAGACGCTGACTTGGATCTTTCGTATCTTTGCGTAGTTTATGGCGACCAGCTTGCAAAGTTCTGACTTTTTTTGACTTGATTAGCCAATTTCTTAGTGCACAAGCTTTGATCCTCTGTAGTTAGGACTTAGGATATACGTGTGGCCTTTCATCTGTTGCATAAGGTGTGTATACGCTACAAGAAAATTCTCATTTAGTCATATGAACGTCATTCCGTCACTAAAAGATTCCTAATATTGAATGACTTTGGGGCTAGACGCTGACTTGGATCTTTCGTATCTTTGCGTAGTTTATGGCGACCAGCTTGCAAAGTTCTGACTTTTTTTGACTTGATTAGCCAATTTCTTAGTGCACAAGCTTTGATCCTCTGTAGTTAGGACTTAGGATATACGTGTGGCCTTTCATTTGTTGCATAAGGTGTGTATACGCTACAAGAAAATTCTCATTTAGTCATATGAACGTCATTCCGTCACTAAAAGATTCCTAATATTGAATGACTTTGGGGCTAGACGCTGACTTGGATCTTTCGTATCTTTGCGTAGTTTATGGCGACCAGCTTGCAAAGTTCTGACTTTTTTTGACTTGATTAGCCAATTTCTTAGTGCACAAGCTTTGATCCTCTGTAGTTAGGACTTAGGATATACGTGTGGCCTTTCATTTGTTGCATAAGGTGTGTATACGCTACAAGAAAATTCTCATTTAGTCATATGAACGTCATTCCGTCACTAAAAGATTCCTAATATTGAATGACTTTGGGGCTAGACGCTGACTTGGATCTTTCGTATCTTTGCGTAGTTTATGGCGACCAGCTTGCAAAGTTCTGACTTTTTTTGACTTGATTAGCCAATTTCTTAGTGCACAAGCTTTGATCCTCTGTAGTTAGGACTTAGGATATACGTGTGGCCTTTCATCTGTTGCATAAGGTGTGTATACGCTACAAGAAAAATCTCATTTAGTCATATGAACGTCATTCCGTCACTAAAAGATTCCTAATATTGAATGACTTTGGGGCTAGACGCTGACTTGGATCTTTCGTATCTTTGCGTAGTTTATGGCGACCAGCTTGCAAAGTTCTGACTTTTTTTGACTTGATTAGCCAATTTCTTAGTGCACAAGCTTTGATCCTCTGTAGTTAGGACTTAGGATATCGTGTGGCCGTCACTAAAAGATTCCTAATATTGAATGACTTTGGGGCTAGACGCTGACTTGGATCTTTCGTATCTTTGCGTAGTTTATGGCGACCAGCTTGCAAAGTTCTGACTTTTTTTGACTTGATTAGCCAATTTCTTAGTGCACAAGCTTTGATCCTCTGTAGTTAGGACTTAGGATATACGTGTGGCCTTTCATTTGTTGCATAAGGTGTGTATACGCTACAAGAAAATTCTCATTTAGTCATATGAACGTCATTCCGTCACTAAAAGATTCCTAATATTGAATGACTTTGGGGCTAGACGCTGACTTGGATCTTTCGTATCTTTGCGTAGTTTATGGCGACCAGCTTGCAAAGTTCTGACTTTTTTTGACTTGATTAGCCAATTTCTTAGTGCACAAGCTTTGATCCTCTGTAGTTAGGACTTAGGATATACGTGTGGCCTTTCATCTGTTGCATAAGGTGTGTATACGCTACAAGAAAATTCTCATTTAGTCATATGAACGTCATTCCGTCACTAAAAGATTCCTAATATTGAATGACTTTGGGGCTAGACGCTGACTTGGATCTTTCGTATCTTTGCGTAGTTTATGGCGACCAGCTTGCAAAGTTCTGACTTTTTTTGACTTGATTAGCCAATTTCTTAGTGCACAAGCTTTGATCCTCTGTAGTTAGGACTTAGGATATACGTGTGGCCTTTCATTTGTTGCATAAGGTGTGTATACGCTACAAGAAAAATCTCATTTAGTCATATGAACGTCATTCCGTCACTAAAAGATTCCTAATATTGAATGACTTTGGGGCTAGACGCTGACTTGGATCTTTCGTATCTTTGCGTAGTTTATGGCGACCAGCTTGCAAAGTTCTGACTTTTTTTGACTTGATTAGCCAATTTCTTAGTGCACAAGCTTTGATCCTCTGTAGTTAGGACTTAGGATATACGTGTGGCCTTTCATCTGTTGCATAAGGTGTGTATACGCTACAAGAAAAATCTCATTTAGTCATATGAACGTCATTCCGTCACTAAAAGATTCCTAATATTGAATGACTTTGGGGCTAGACGCTGACTTGGATCTTTCGTATCTTTGCGTAGTTTATGGCGACCAGCTTGCAAAGTTCTGACTTTTTTTGACTTGATTAGCCAATTTCTTAGTGCACAAGCTTTGATCCTCTGTAGTTAGGACTTAGGATATACGTGTGGCCTTTCATTTGTTGCATAAGGTGTGTATACGCTACAAGAAAAATCTCATTTAGTCATATGAACGTCATTCCGTCACTAAAAGATTCCTAATATTGAATGACTTTGGGGCTAGACGCTGACTTGGATCTTTCGTATCTTTGCGTAGTTTATGGCGACCAGCTTGCAAAGTTCTGACTTTTTTTGACTTGATTAGCCAATTTCTTAGTGCACAAGCTTTGATCCTCTGTAGTTAGGACTTAGGATATACGTGTGGCCTTTCATTTGTTGCATAAGGTGTGTATACGCTACAAGAAAAATCTCATTTAGTCATATGAACGTCATTCCGTCACTAAAAGATTCCTAATATTGAATGACTTTGGGGCTAGACGCTGACTTGGATCTTTCGTATCTTTGCGTAGTTTATGGCGACCAGCTTGCAAAGTTCTGACTTTTTTTGACTTGATTAGCCAATTTCTTAGTGCACAAGCTTTGATCCTCTGTAGTTAGGACTTAGGATATACGTGTGGCCTTTCATTTGTTGCATAAGGTGTGTATACGCTACAAGAAAAATCTCATTTAGTCATATGAACGTCATTCCGTCACTAAAAGATTCCTAATATTGAATGACTTTGGGGCTAGACGCTGACTTGGATCTTTCGTATCTTTGCGTAGTTTATGGCGACCAGCTTGCAAAGTTCTGACTTTTTTTGACTTGATTAGCCAATTTCTTAGTGCACAAGCTTTGATCCTCTGTAGTTAGGACTTAGGATATACGTGTGGCCTTTCATCTGTTGCATAAGGTGTGTATACGCTACAAGAAAATTCTCATTTAGTCATATGAACGTCATTCCGTCACTAAAAGATTCCTAATATTGAATGACTTTGGGGCTAGACGCTGACTTGGATCTTTCGTATCTTTGCGTAGTTTATGGCGACCAGCTTGCAAAGTTCTGACTTTTTTTGACTTGATTAGCCAATTTCTTAGTGCACAAGCTTTGATCCTCTGTAGTTAGGACTTAGGATATACGTGTGGCCTTTCATTTGTTGCATAAGGTGTGTATACGTTACAAGAAAATTCTCATTTAGTCATATGAACGTCATTCCGTCACTAAAAGATTCCTAATATTGAATGACTTTGGGGCTAGACGCCGACTTGGATCTTTCGTATCTTTGCGTAGTTTATGGCGACCAGCTTGCAAAGTTCTGACTTTTTTTGACTTGATTAGCCAATTTATTAGTGCACAAGCTTTGATCCTCTGTAGTTAGGACTTAGGATATACGTGTGGCCTTTCATTTGTTGCATAAGGTGTGTATACGCTACAAGAAAATTCTCATTTAGTCATATGGACGTCATTCCGTCACTAAAAGACTCGTAATATTGAATGACTTTGGGGCTAGACGCTGACTTGGATCTTTCGTCTCTTTGCGTAGTTTATGGCGACCAGCTTGCAAAGTTCTGACTTTTTTTGACTTGATTAGCCAATTTCTTAGTGCACAAGCTTTGATCCCCTGTAGTTAGGACTTAGGATATACGTGTGGCCTTTCATCTGTTGCATAAGGTGTGTATACGCTACAAGAAAAATCTCATTTAGTCATATGAACGTCATTCCGTCACTAAAAGATTCCTAATATTGAATGACTTTGGGGCTAGACGCTGACTTGGATCTTTCGTATCTTTGCGTAGTTTATGGCGACCAGCTTGCAAAGTTCTGACTTTTTTTGACTTGATTAGCCAATTTCTTAGTGCACAAGCTTTGATCCTCTGTAGTTAGGACTTAGGATATACGTGTGGCCTTTCATTTGTTGCATAAGGTGTGTATACGTTACAAGAAAATTCTCATTTAGTCATATGAACGTCATTCCGTCACTAAAAGATTCCTAATATTGAATGACTTTGGGGCTAGACGCCGACTTGGATCTTTCGTATCTTTGCGTAGTTTATGGCGACCAGCTTGCAAAGTTCTGACTTTTTTTGACTTGATTAGCCAATTTATTAGTGCACAAGCTTTGATCCTCTGTAGTTAGGACTTAGGATATACGTGTGGCCTTTCATTTGTTGCATAAGGTGTGTATACGCTACAAGAAAAATCTCATTTAGTCATATGAACGTCATTCCGTCACTAAAAGATTCCTAATATTGAATGACTTTGGGGCTAGACGCTGACTTGGATCTTTCGTATCTTTGCGTAGTTTATGGCGACCAGCTTGCAAAGTTCTGACTTTTTTTGACTTGATTAGCCAATTTCTTAGTGCACAAGCTTTGATCCTCTGTAGTTAGGACTTAGGATATACGTGTGGCCTTTCATTTGTTGCATAAGGTGTGTATACGCTACAAGAAAAATCTCATTTAGTCATATGAACGTCATTCCGTCACTAAAAGATTCCTAATATTGAATGACTTTGGGGCTAGACGCTGACTTGGATCTTTCGTATCTTTGCGTAGTTTATGGCGACCAGCTTGCAAAGTTCTGACTTTTTTTGACTTGATTAGCCAATTTCTTAGTGCACAAGCTTTGATCCTCTGGAACGTCATTCCGTCACTAAGAGATTCCTAATATTGAATGACTTTGGGGCTAGACGCTGACTTGGATCTTTCGTATCTTTGCGTAGTTTATGGCGACCAGCTTGCAAAGTTCTGACTTTTTTTGACTTGATTAGCCAATTTCTTAGTGCACAAGCTTTGATCCTCTGTAGTTAGGACTTAGGATATACGTGTGGCCTTTCATTTGTTGCATAAGGTGTGTATACGCTACAAGAAAATTCTCATTTAGTCATATGAACGTCATTCCGTCACTAAAAGATTCCTAATATTGAATGACTTTGGGGCTAGACGCTGACTTGGATCTTTCGTATCTTTGCGTAGTTTATGGCGACCAGCTTGCAAAGTTCTGACTTTTTTTGACTTGATTAGCCAATTTCTTAGTGCACAAGCTTTGATCCTCTGTAGTTAGGACTTAGGATATACGTGTGGCCTTTCATCTGTTGCATAAGGTGTGTATACGCTACAAGAAAATTCTCATTTAGTCATATGAACGTCATTCCGTCACTAAAAGATTCCTAATATTGAATGACTTTGGGGCTAGACGCTGACTTGGATCTTTCGTATCTTTGCGTAGTTTATGGCGACCAGCTTGCAAAGTTCTGACTTTTTTTGACTTGATTAGCCAATTTCTTAGTACACAAGCTTTGATCCACTGTAGTTAGGAGTTAGGATATACGTGTGGCCTTTCATCTGTTGCATAAGGTGTGTATACGCTACAAGAAAATTCTCATTTAGTCATATGAACGTCATTCCGTCACTAAAAGATTCCTAATATTGAATGACTTTGGGGCTAGACGCTGACTTGGATCTTTCGTATCTTTGCGTAGTTTATGGCGACCAGCTTGCAAAGTTCTGACTTTTTTTGACTTGATTAGCCAATTTCTTAGTGCACAAGCTTTGATCCTCTGTAGTTAGGACTTAGGATATACGTGTGGCCTTTCATCTGTTGCATAAGGTGTGTATACGCTACAAGAAAATTCTCATTTAGTCATATGAACGTCATTCCGTCACTAAAAGATTCCTAATATTGAATGACTTTGGGGCTAGACGCTGACTTGGATCTTTCGTATCTTTGCGTAGTTTATGGCGACCAGCTTGCAAAGTTCTGACTTTTTTTGACTTGATTAGCCAATTTCTTAGTGCACAAGCTTTGATCCTCTGTAGTTAGGACTTAGGATATACGTGTGGCCTTTCATCTGTTGCATAAGGTGTGTATACGCTACAAGAAAATTCTCATTTAGTCATATGAACGTCATTCCGTCACTAAAAGATTCCTAATATTGAATGACTTTGGGGCTAGACGCTGACTTGGATCTTTCGTATCTTTGCGTAGTTTATGGCGACCAGCTTGCAAAGTTCTGACTTTTTTTGACTTGATTAGCCAATTTCTTAGTGCACAAGCTTTGATCCTCTGTAGTTAGGACTTAGGATATACGTGTGGCCTTTCATTTGTTGCATAAGGTGTGTATACGTTACAAGAAAATTCTCATTTAGTCATATGAACGTCATTCCGTCACTAAAAGATTCCTAATATTGAATGACTTTGGGGCTAGACGCCGACTTGGATCTTTCGTATCTTTGCGTAGTTTATGGCGACCAGCTTGCAAAGTTCTGACTTTTTTTGACTTGATTAGCCAATTTATTAGTGCACAAGCTTTGATCCTCTGTAGTTAGGACTTAGGATATACGTGTGGCCTTTCATTTGTTGCATAAGGTGTGTATACGCTACAAGAAAAATCTCATTTAGTCATATGAACGTCATTCCGTCACTAAAAGACTCCTAATATTGAATGACTTTGGGGCTAGACGCTGACTTGGATCTTTCGTCTCTTTGCGTAGTTTATGGCGACCAACTTGCAAAGTTCTGGCTTTTTTTGACTTGATTAGCCAATTTCTTAGTGCACAAGCTTTGATCCTCTGTAGTTAGGACTTAGGATATACGTGTGGCCTTTCATTTGTTGCATAAGGTGTGTATACGCTACAAGAAAAATCTCATTTAGTCATATGAACGTCATTCCGTCACTAAAAGATTCCTAATATTGAATGACTTTGGGGCTAGACGCTGACTTGGATCTTTCGTATCTTTGCGTAGTTTATGGCGACCAGCTTGCAAAGTTCTGACTTTTTTTGACTTGATTAGCCAATTTCTTAGTGCACAAGCTTTGATCCTCTGTAGTTAGGACTTAGGATATACGTGTGGCCTTTCATCTGTTGCATAAGGTGTGTATACGCTACAAGAAAAATCTCATTTAGTCATATGAACGTCATTCCGTCACTAAAAGATTCCTAATATTGAATGACTTTGGGGCTAGACGCTGACTTGGATCTTTCGTATCTTTGCGTAGTTTATGGCGACCAGCTTGCAAAGTTCTGACTTTTTTTGACTTGATTAGCCAATTTCTTAGTGCACAAGCTTTGATCCTCTGTAGTTAGGACTTAGGATATACGTGTGGCCTTTCATTTGTTGCATAAGGTGTGTATACGCTACAAGAAAATTCTCATTTAGTCATATGAACGTCATTCCGTCACTAAAAGATTCCTAATATTGAATGACTTTGGGGCTAGACGCCGACTTGGATCTTTCGTATCTTTGCGTAGTATATGGCGACCAGCTTGCAAAGTTTTGACTTGATTAGCCAATTTATTAGTGCACAAGCTTTGATCCTCTGTAGTTAGGACTTAGGATATACGTGTGGCCTTTCATTTGTTGCATAAGGTGTGTATACGCTACAAGAAAAATCTCATTTAGTCATATGAACGTCATTCCGTCACTAAAAGATTCCTAATATTGAATGACTTTGGGGCTAGACGCTGACTTGGATCTTTCGTATCTTTGCGTAGTTTATGGCGACCAGCTTGCAAAGTTCTGACTTTTTTTGACTTGATTAGCCAATTTCTTAGTGCACAAGCTTTGATCCTCTGTAGTTAGGACTTAGGATATACGTGTGGCCTTTCATTTGTTGCATAAGGTGTGTATACGCTACAAGAAAAATCTCATTTAGTCATATGAACGTCATTCCGTCACTAAAAGATTCCTAATATTGAATGACTTTGGGGCTAGACGCTGACTTGGATCTTTCGTATCTTTGCGTAGTTTATGGCGACCAGCTTGCAAAGTTCTGACTTTTTTTGACTTGATTAGCCAATTTCTTAGTGCACAAGCTTTGATCCTCTGTAGTTAGGACTTAGGATATACGTGTGGCCTTTCATTTGTTGCATAAGGTGTGTATACGCTACAAGAAAAATCTCATTTAGTCATATGAACGTCATTCCGTCACTAAAAGATTCCTAATATTGAATGACTTTGGGGCTAGACGCTGACTTGGATCTTTCGTATCTTTGCGTAGTTTATGGCGACCAGCTTGCAAAGTTCTGACTTTTTTTGACTTGATTAGCCAATTTCTTAGTGCACAAGCTTTGATCCTCTGTAGTTAGGACTTAGGATATACGTGTGGCCTTTCATTTGTTGCATAAGGTGTGTATACGCTACAAGAAAATTCTCATTTAGTCATATGAACGTCATTCCGTCACTAAAAGATTCCTAATATTGAATGACTTTGGGGCTAGACGCTGACTTGGATCTTTCGTATCTTTGCGTAGTTTATGGCGACCAGCTTGCAAAGTTCTGACTTTTTTTGACTTGATTAGCCAATTTCTTAGTGCACAAGCTTTGATCCTCTGTAGTTAGGACTTAGGATATACGTGTGGCCTTTCATCTGTTGCATAAGGTGTGTATACGCTACAAGAAAATTCTCATTTAGTCATATGAACGTCATTCCGTCACTAAAAGATTCCTAATATTGAATGACTTTGGGGCTAGACGCTGACTTGGATCTTTCGTATCTTTGCGTAGTTTATGGCGACCAGCTTGCAAAGTTCTGACTTTTTTTGACTTGATTAGCCAATTTCTTAGTGCACAAGCTTTGATCCTCTGTAGTTAGGACTTAGGATATACGTGTGGCCTTTCATCTGTTGCATAAGGTGTGTATACGCTACAAGAAAAATCTCATTTAGTCATATGAACGTCATTCCGTCACTAAAAGATTCCTAATATTGAATGACTTTGGGGCTAGACGCTGACTTGGATCTTTCGTATCTTTGCGTAGTTTATGGCGACCAGCTTGCAAAGTTCTGACTTTTTTTGACTTGATTAGCCAATTTCTTAGTGCACAAGCTTTGATCCTCTGTAGTTAGGACTTAGGATATACGTGTGGCCTTTCATTTGTTGCATAAGGTGTGTATACGTTACAAGAAAATTCTCATTTAGTCATATGAACGTCATTCCGTCACTAAAAGATTCCTAATATTGAATGACTTTGGGGCTAGACGCCGACTTGGATCTTTCGTATCTTTGCGTAGTTTATGGCGACCAGCTTGCAAAGTTCTGACTTTTTTTGACTTGATTAGCCAATTTCTTAGTGCACAAGCTTTGATCCTCTGTAGTTAGGACTTAGGATATACGTGTGGCCTTTCATTTGTTGCATAAGGTGTGTATACGCTACAAGAAAAATCTCATTTAGTCATATGGACGTCATTCCGTCACTAAAAGACTCGTAATATTGAATGACTTTGGGGCTAGACGCTGACTTGGATCTTTCGTCTCTTTGCGTAGTTTATGACGACCAGCTTGCAAAGTTCTGGCTTTTTTTGACTTGATTAGCCAATTTCTTAGTGCACAAGCTTTGATCCTCTGTAGTTAGGACTTAGGATATACGTGTTGCCTTTCATCTGTTGCATAAGGTGTGTATACGCTACAAGAAAAATCTCATTTAGTCATATGAACGTCATTCCGTCACTAAAAGATTCCTAATATTGAATGACTTTGGGGCTAGACGCTGACTTGGATCTTTCGTATCTTTGCGTAGTTTATGGCGACCAGCTTGCAAAGTTCTGACTTTTTTTGACTTGATTAGCCAATTTCTTAGTGCACAAGCTTTGATCCTCTGTAGTTAGGACTTAGGATATACGTGTGGCCTTTCATTTGTTGCATAAGGTGTGTATACGTTACAGAAAAATTCTCATTTAGTCATATGAACGTCATTCCGTCACTAAAAGATTCCTAATATTGAATGACTTTGGGGCTAGACGCCGACTTGGATCTTTCGTATCTTTGCGTAGTTTATGGCGACCAGCTTGCAAAGTTCTGACTTTTTTTGACTTGATTAGCCAATTTATTAGTGCACAAGCTTTGATCCTCTGTAGTTAGGACTTAGGATATACGTGTGGCCTTTCATTTGTTGCATAAGGTGTGTATACGCTACAAGAAAAATCTCATTTAGTCATATGAACGTCATTCCGTCACTAAAAGATTCCTAATATTGAATGACTTTGGGGCTAGACGCTGACTTGGATCTTTCGTATTTTTGCGTAGTTTATGGCTATCAGCTTGCAAAGTTCTGACTTTTTTTGACTTGATTAGCCAATTTCTTAGTGCACAAGCTTTGATCCTCTGTAGTTAGGACTTAGGATATACGTGTGGCCTTTCATTTGTTGCATAAGGTGTGTATACGTTACAGAAAAATTCTCATTTAGTCATATGAACGTCATTCCGTCACTAAAAGATTCCTAATATTGAATGACTTTGGGGCTAGACGCCGACTTGGATCTTTCGTATCTTTGCGTAGTTTATGGCGACCAGCTTGCAAAGTTCTGACTTTTTTTGACTTGATTAGCCAATTTATTAGTGCACAAGCTTTGATCCTCTGTAGTTAGGACTTAGGATATACGTGTTGCCTTTCATTTGTTGCATAAGGTGTGTATACGCTACAAGAAAAATCTCATTTAGTCACATGAACGTCATTCCGTCACTAAAAGACTCATAATATTGAATGACTTTTGGGCTAGACGCTGACTTGGATCTTTCATCTCTTTGCGTAGTTTATGGCGACCAGCTTGTAAAGTTCTGGCTTTTTTTGACTTGATTAGCCAATTTCTTAGTGCACAAGCTTTGATCCTCTGTAGTTAGGACTTAGGATATACGTGTGGCCTTTCATTTGTTGCATAAGGTGTGTATACGCTACAAGAAAAATCTCATTTAGTCATATGAACGTCATTCTGTCACTAAAAGTCACCTCTAGCGACGGTAAAGGCCGTCGTTAAAGGTCCGTCACTAAAGATTACTCTGACAGAAACGTCCGTCAATAATAACTTTTAGCGACGGATTTATACCGACAAAAATTCCAGCGCTAGAAGGTTTTTCGAAAATTTTATTTTCAGTTGAATTTTGAAAATATTTTTGTAAATAAATCACTACAAGGAATAAGGCCTTTAGCGACGGATTTTTCCGTCGCTAAAAGCCTATATTCCGTCGCTAAAAGATTTAGCGACGGAATACCCGTCGCTAAAAATCCCTCGTATAAAAGGCCGTTACTAAAAGTTTTGCGACGGAATTATAAAATCCGTCGTCTAATATAGAACTTTTGGCGACGGATTTATTTCTAAATTAGCGACGGAATATCCGTCGCTAATTATGTTTACGTTTTTTAATTTATTTTCTTCTTTAAGGAAATTAGCGACGGATAAAACTTTTAGCGACGGAATTAATCCGTCGCTAAAAGTCATTTTTTTAACCTTTTTTTTTCAATTTTTTAATTCCTAAACCTGTAATAAAAAACTCAAACCAATTGGGTCTCATCCTCCGTCAACAATCTCAATATCTCAAACGCACGATTAAGAATCTAAAATCATCAATTAATAACAACCTAAAATCATCGATCAATAATCACAATTAACAACCTAAAATTATCAAACAAATAGTCAATGTTCAAATAACACAAAATTGTTCAAAATTTACATATCCGAAGCGATTAATTTAAAATATTGTCTAATTACTGCTCAAAGTTCAACATTGGGGGAAAGCAATTTTTTCACAAGTGCTATGATCAAACACCAGCACTTGAAAATGCATTTGCCCCATGTGTTCAAAGATTACAAAGTCTCCTAGATGAAGGTCATGCTGCTGCACGAATTCGTTCCAACCCTCTTCGAAGCAAAGTTCTTCTTGACCAACCTTCTTCTTCAATTTAACAGGCCATGACCCCTTGCGGCTGGTTAAAGTTGCTTCAAATCTCAATGTGGTAAGCAATCTGCAAAATGCTACCGGTATGGCCTAACATATTCATAATACAATAAGACAGGTAAGTTTTTAACCAACGATAAAACTTTTAACACGCACGAAAACACAGAGAAAGCGGGATGGCATACAAGTTCTGCATGAAAACCAGGTATCATGACCTTGAAAAAGTGCCTGCCGACTGAAACATCCCTGTTCACCGAAGCAGAAGCCATTTAACCTACTTTAACATAAAAAACCAATCGGGCATTATTCAATTGATGAGCATCAATTTTATAGCTGAATTAAATCTATTACTGCAAAAGGCATACATTATTTAGTATTCCATACAGATCTTCACCTACAATATATGTCCTAACGAGCAGACTCTGTCGTGGCATTACGTTGGATTGAGGTACCCCTAACATGTGGAAGCCAAAGGTATAGAGACACGCTTAATCTCGAATTTCGAGTAATCACAAAGGATATAAAAGAAATAACTCTATGTAACTTTGACCCAGTTGTGTACGTGATGATGTTGTGATACTCTTTCAACAATTCACAGTTATTCTATATGATTCTTTTCGTCTCAAAAAATTTGCTTTTTAGAAAATCTAAAGTATATAGCTAATATGACTAACACAAGCGAATGACAGACAAATAGGGGACTCTTTCGCACTGCTAATAGGCTAATAGCTAGTGTATGACCGAAATGAATTCCTGATTCTATTAGGGCTAGCTTCAGCGCTTGACTAATATCACAGGGACTTGAAAACGTAATTAGCTGATGCTCTAGACTCCTTTGATATTAGTCAAGAGCCAGCGCCCCTATAGAGTCAAGATGTTCTGCTATCATTAGCCGATATCCCACTGCCTAACGGTGCATTCAATATCCAAATGCCAAACTACTCAGCCATGGGTTGGTAGCTATGATGTTAGGCTTTGTTGATGATGGTGGTAGCAGGTAGTAAGGGGTCAATGGGGGTGGTGATGATGAAGGTGTATTAGAGGGGTGATTGTGGTGGTTACAGGTAATAGGTTAAAGATGTTTTGTAAGGTAGTAAGGGGTTCGTGAATTTGTTGTTAAAGACGTTTTGTAACTAGCGGTAGATTTTGCATATAGTTACCAAAAGAGTCATTGAATGCGCTGTCGTAATCTATGCCTCTCTAATCTCAACCTCACAAAACCAATTACAACTGGAGAATCTTCAGTCTTCACTAATGTTAGAATAAAAGTAGAAGCAAACCAAAGCTGAAACTTGGATGCGGAGATACAACTATTAACTAGCAGTTTGGGATTGCACGCAATTGAATTAAAAGAAGTACAGGTTTGAGAGCAAGTACAAATATTCCACGCTTTTAATTAGAGTGCAATAGTTGTAAGGCAGCCAGCTCCATTGGCTCATCTAAAGTCTCTAATTAGGGTTTCTAAACTCGCTAAAGTCTCTAAATAAGTGAAACTTATATTTTTATGCAATTAACAGTTCATGTTATGTACATTATATGCATATTTTATATGGACACACATTCACAAACGTTAATAGTACCATACTGCGCTATGTTTTCCTTCGGCATAAAATCTAATAATATGTCTGAAGTACTTACGCAAAGCTTTTTACTGATAGATCGGTCATACAGTGGCCTGATGTGGCCACCCCACATCCATTCGTTGTTTGACAAATGGACTACGAAAAAGATCCACTCCCATGTGTTCTGTGCTTCCCAGTGAAGTGACCGGCCTTAGTGAATATGGGAACCGAGAACAACTTGGCTTTTCTCTAGTCCAATGTGTGGTCTGCTTTGTCTTCCTCTTTCTCTGGTAATACCCTCTAAATTAACGATGACCGTAACAAATTTGTGCCAGCAAGAGGGAAGAGTCTGAGGCTATTTAAGTTCGCGATCCTGACTCACTGGGATTGTGCTCCCAAAAACCTCCCAAGTTGGGAGCGAAAATTCGAGAATCTCAGGGAGATCCGTGGCCTACCTACGAGAATCCTGCAACTAAGGTTTCAGGAACAAGGTACAATGTTCTGGTTATATTTTGGGCACGCTGGACGCTTTTTGGGGGTTAATGCCTTTATTAGAAACTAGAGAAGGGCATATCCTTGACTGAAGCAATATAGGAGAGCAAATGATAATACAAACCCTAGTGATGTTAATACCTCTCCTAGTTTGGACTAGTCCACTCCAAAAGGCTTTATGTGGCATTCATTATTGACATTTTCTACATCTGTAGCTACACAGAGGAACATGCTAGATTGAATAAGGATTTGATACTATCAATCCCCTATACGTGGGTATGCAAATTTGTCTTTCATTCGAGAAGTGATGTTGGCACTGTTGCGATTCTTCATGTTTGGCCATTGGTTGAACGGAATTTTGATAGTGAATTTCAAAAGCTTAAGAGTCTTAAGGGGATAAAGTGTCGATTCTTTTGTTGTGAGCTTTAGATAGACTACGGTTAAATTGTTTACAGTCCATCCCAAGGAATGGACTGGAGTAAATGAACTTTACCCCTTTCCACCCAAATGCCATAGACTGTCCAAATCTTCTCATTTTTAGTATTTCCCTCACCAGTAAAGCGGGTTTTGAGATTCCAGCTTATGCCTTGACATTTGATGCACCTACTCTACTCAATCAGCAAAACTACAGTTCAAGCATTGGAACTTTCAATTGATGGATAAACATAATAACCCTAGTTATGCAATTATCAAGACGGAGCGCAGAAACACAAAGAATTCCTCATCAGACTAAACATAATAACCCTAGTTATGCAATTATAAGCATTGGAACTTCAATCTGGCCCAAGAATTGAATAAATGTTGCACAAGAATTGAATAAATAAGACAAAACGGAACTTACCTTAAGGCACAATAGCCGGCGGCAGTGGAGGGCGGCGGCGTCAGTGGCGCGACGACGGTGGTAGTCTTTTCACGCGGCGGCAGTGGAGGGAGAGGTCACCGTGGAGCGGGATTGCCGGAGCTGGGTCACCGTGTAGGGGGATCGCCGGAAGTGGGTCACCGTGTAGGGGGATCGCCGGAAGTGGGTCACCGTGGAGGTTGGTCGCCGGAGCAGAACAGCGGTGAGAGATTTTTGAGAGAGAGAAACGGGGGAAGAGAAAGAAAGGCAGATCCGGTCGTTTTTATCGAGGAATTTTAGCGACGGATTGGGCCCGTCGCTAAAAGTCCGTCGGTAAATCAATTTTATAAAACCCTCGAAAAAATTAATTTTATAAAAAAGTTTTAGCGACGGTAATTCCGTCACTCAAAGACCGACGCAAAAAAATTGTCGGGAAAAACTTTCGCCGACGGTAACTTCGTCGGTAATAAGTTGTTAACGACGGAATTTTACCGACGGTGGTATCCGTCGGTTAAACTAGTTTTTACCGACGGATTTTTATCCGTCAGTAAAACTCCGTTGCTAAAAACGTGTTTTCTTGTAGTGAATTAAGACGAAGTATTACCTACAAATCGGATTTAAATCCGTTGCTAAAAGAAATATTTTAATTTTTTTTAACTTTTGGCAAAGGATTTGTATCCGTCGCTAAAAATCAAAATTTTGAAAACGGCACTTTTAGTAATGGCCATCGTCCGTCGCTAAAAGTCCTGAGATGAAAATCCTAATTAATTTTTCTCCCCACCACTTTCTTTATTATCTCTCTCTATTGCCGTCGGCGACAGCGTAACTCCCTCCTTTGTCCCCCATCCAGTTGTCCTCCCTCCTCACCGGCAAGTTCCCCTCCCCCATCGTGCAACACATCCACCTCCACTTTGTCGTCACCTCTATGGCAATTACCCTGCAATCGCCTCACCGGAGAAGCCACCATTGCGGCCGCTTGCCTATCCTTCTCTTATTTATTAAAGTTATCTCTTTGCACATATATTATTCGATGTAAATATTATTCAAAACTAAAGTTATATTTTATCTAAAATGAACGTAATCCTGTTAAATTCAATATCTAAGTGCTCTTGCTAACATAAGATAAAAGCATTATGTTAAAATGAAAACCCGACGTTTTATTCATTGATGTATAAGAAAGAATGAGTAATTACACATGGTCTTAACGTAATTGGTCAAGTCAACGATAAAAAGCCGGATCAAGAATCCTAGACTTAAGAAAGGCGACGTCCTATCTGCCTTGTTGTGATAGCGGGAGAAATATTGAGCAGTAGACTTTCATGTTATAAGCGTTCTCCTTATTTTCTTTTCTCATAAATTTCAAGGTTTTATTTATTTGGCTTTTGCTCAGCAGTAGGTGAAAATTATCAATGAATGTCACTAAAAATAATTGACTATATCATAGGTCATTTTGTTCGGTTTATGATTAGTTGTGATTCATGAAACGAACCGTAATGATGTTGATTTGAGAAATGTAAATTTGAATTGTTAACATGTTTTAATAGTTCAGTTGGATCGGTTTGGTGTTCATTGTCAAGGAGTTCGAGCTGGTGTACAACCGCCTGACTGACACGGAACTGGCCGTTGTCACCTCGGTGGTGCAGTTGGAGTCACAGCACGTGGCCCAGATCACCAAGGGGGTGCAGCGGCTTACTGGGTCGAAGAATGTGAGGATCAAGACAGTGATTAACCCCTCGTTGGTTGCTGGTTTCACGATCAGGTACGGAAACTCGGGGTCGAAGCTGATTGACATGAGCGTGAAGAAGCAACTTGAAGAGATCGTCGCTCAACTCGACATTGGGGATGTTTAGCTTGCTGTATGACCTTTTTGTGGGTTGGATGCGATTAATTCATTTGCATTTTGTCGCTAATTGACATATATAATACTTTTGTATTGTACTTTGTATAAGTTATTAATTCAGTTATCACGGAGAGGAAAAGTCGAGAAAATTGAGCCATTTTCTTAGATTGACAGCAAGCCTTAGTAAAGCTGAAATGACCATTTCCCGACTTCATTGTCGATCGATTTCCAAGTATTATTCAATATTTTCCTTGGTTGTCGAAGTAAAAAATTATCTTGTCACTAGACGATAAAACGGTGCCTATGTCCATTTTTTTAGTGTTGGATTAGTTATGGTTAACCCATGTAAGTTCGTAGAACCATCGTGTCTATAAAAATGGTTATGGTCTCTGCAATCACGTGGCTTTTGGTCTCTTCCACATTAATCTACGTTGGAGCTTCTCTCGGGGCTCTCATTTAATAAGAGTTCTTGCACTTGGGAGATGCAACACTTTGTCTTGATGAGAACCTATGGACCAGAATGGATGCACTTCTAACTTTAGTGGACAAAATTGAGGAACAAATAATTTTACTTCGGTACAATTAGAGGATCCGGCGGAGATGGGTGATGGTTGTTTTGAAGCTAGCTAACCATATTGCATTCCTTTTTAAACGCTGCTCGCGGGCGGATATTATAGCCAAAGATGACCCATTCAAAGGCTGAAATCTGGCCAACAGCCTTAGACCAGGGATCCGAAGCCGGCAACAGGGTGGTTGAAGCTAGCTAACCATACTGCTTCACGAACACATACTTTTTCAACTTGTAAACGCAGGATGGTTTTGTTTTCTCCTAAAATAGTCTAGCTACTCGTGTAACTAAAATCGCACTCTTATTATTGATATCAATTCTCCTTTTTTTTAAAAAAAAACAGAATGTCAATTGTTTTTTTGCAAGACAATAGTACATAGTACGTATTATGTACTTCACTTTTTTTTGTTTACTCTTTTTTAACTTTTGTCCAGTTTGATTACTGCACCAGGCACAATCAGGGGTTCAGCGTAAACACCTGAAAATAGCAAAAAACATCATCCTACTTTCAATTTGTTTTAAACGATACCTATATAAAGATTCTTTGTTCCAATAGCACCTTTCTGTCTACTCCACCCATTAGATCTTGATACGTTCATCTATTCCACTTCAATGACCTAACTTGGGGGAGAGTACAGGCACAAAATATTGAAAGGACGAGGATGCAGTCTGTAAATTCCACCGGTAACCAAATACTAAGTTGGCAGCTGGAGTACGCAATTTGTATAAGATGAACGTCCAACACGGATGTTCTGCACAATGATTCAGAGTACAGATAAGAATATACATTTAGAGATAGGTGCTAAGCATCGAAGCCTCTTCAATCCTCTGGCTTGATGACTTTATCATCTCCTCCACAACGTGCGGACGAGTGAAATGTCATGTTGTAATGTCATTGACATCCAGGGACACGGCACTGGAACAGATACCCCGGTCGTGTTGCTTCCATCCTTGGAGGGGAAACCAATCGGATCAAGTCTCGGTCAGTTTTAATCGCGGGACAATATTCATCGATTGGAGTTCCTAAGAGCATGAAAGAGAAAAGTTACAAAAACTTCCGAGAGAGAAGAAAAGGGCGATTGAGGAAGTTTTATTTGACATATTTCTTGCTAAATGAACTAGAAAGCACAGCAGTAAAATAATGGAACACTGGATATTCACACCCAAAGTACAGTAGAAAAATCTAGTAGAGTTGACAGAGATTTTCATAGGTCCATCATAAGCAAGAGAATGCAAGTAAATTCAAAAAGTCGGAATCAAGCAAATGTTCAAAGACCATAACAGCGTGCAGATCAAAGTTCTTGCCACTGTAAAACAGTTATGGAAGGATGAGGGACGGTAGGGGAGGGAAAGGTGCTGTTAGTTCTGGTTTCTTATTGTTGCGACGATTCGGGGTAGTGAGCGAGCGGCTATCCATTTGCATCGGTTTGAAAGAGGCCTAGAAAATTTGTCATATGTATTATCATATCTTATAGGGCATTTTGGTCATAAAAATGTGAAGAAACATAAATATGGTTAAACATGTTACACTTTTAAGATAGAGAGACTAGTAGAGTATACGTGCGTTGCACGTAAGCATCTACGCTTATTATCAAGATAAGTATAACTATCTGCAATGAAGCAATTCTACATTCACACTTCACTTTGATAATTACATTGACACATAAACATGTTACGTAAAAAATTGATTTTGACAATCTTAGTATGACCAATAAACTATCAACGTGTGAATGGCTAGATAATTATTCAAAAGTTTAACCTAATCAATTGGTGCTTAAAATTAGCACAAGTTATTGATGTAAAAATGTCTAAGAGAGGTCATTCTAAGTATCTAAGCCCTTGAAAAGATCAATCAACATAAATGATTTCATATTATAATGTGCCAAGTCATATATCATAATTTAACATATGAACAATTCTCGAATCGTTTTGGAAGTAACTCTCAAGCATTGGCCTCTTAATTTTCATTATCTTTTATGGATTGCCCACAATGCTCATCGCCCTGAACTCGTATTGTACCTTCTTCCAATTCTTTTCTTCCTTGAATTCTTTGATCTTTCGTTTTTTTTCCATCTTAATTAGGATATCGGTCTTCCATGTCCGGCCCATAACACCAACCATATGAGATTAAAATATGTTAGCATTATGGAGGATATTTATTAACCAAAGTAACAATTTATTTCTCTCTTGGATTATGTGAGCTTTGGCACATAAATATAACCGGTTGATTTTTGTCACGAAGCATTTTCCTTTCACTACGATCTCACGCGAACTTATAAGAAAGTCTCTGATATCATTTATGTATTCCTTTTTCATGAATATACCACATAAGTGAATAAAAAAAACACCATTTAAGCTATATTTCGCAATTAATTGATGCAACAGTGGTTCATAAAAGGAAAAAGTGCAGAAAAAGAAATTCATGTAATTTTGCGTTATAAGGTGTGAAATAGATTTGGCACAAGGGTTGGTTCAGCGGTCCCCAGGATCTCAATCCAGGTTTCTCACCTGGGTTCGAATCTTGATCGCCGCACTTGTTGGTGGCAAACTTACGTCCTCGCCCTGCTTGTGCTCTACACACGAGTCCTTGTGCGCTTCGGCCCCGACATAGGTGCGGGAATCGGGGGCTCAGATGTATGTGACGGCCTTGTAGGTTCCCGAGGCGTAATACTCCCTGCCGGTTGGATTAAAGCCTTACGGTCCAGCCTTTTTTGCACAAAAAAAAAAAATAAGCCAAGGCCTTAAAGTCAAGCCAATTCAAACCAGATTCACATAGCCTATGATCCCAATACCACCTAAAATCAAGCTAATCTTGTTATTAATCCAACCTTTGTATCAAGGAGTCCTTTCTACCCCTTCTAGTAGATGGTAATTTAGAATCTATGATAAAAAGGGGTAGAAGGCATGTGGTTTCAGTTTTAAGTTTAGGCACGAGTGTCATTCTATTCCTAGAAGTCCACTCCCTTTTGCCCTTTTGAATTCTACAGATTCAAGGTTGGAGGTACAAA
Source organism: Escallonia rubra (assembly GCA_033065855.1). Classification (NCBI taxonomy): domain Eukaryota; kingdom Viridiplantae; phylum Streptophyta; class Magnoliopsida; order Escalloniales; family Escalloniaceae; genus Escallonia; species Escallonia rubra. The sequence continues at coordinate 186,590 of JAVXUO010000139.1, read as the reverse complement.
GCAAGCGCTTCATTCACATTAAAACTGTACAACTCTGCTTGCTTGCTCCCACCCATGGCTTTCTCCCACTACTGGAGCTCACGTATCTTCTTCTTCTTCTTCTTTCTCATCTTCCCTTGCGCATATCCTCTGAACTTCAACCTTTCCAGCATTGGAACTGCCAACAACAACAGCTTTAGCACCCAGCAGGACGCGCGTATCACGGACCAAGGCATCCTACTCACCCGAGGCGACTACAGTTTCGGCCGAGCCACCTATGCTGAACCACTCCACCTCTGGGACAATGCCTCTGGAATCCTTGCGGATTTCACCACCCATTTCTCCTTCATCGTTTATGCGAGCAATGCAAGCTTTTTCGCAGATGGCTTTGCCTTCTTCATGGCTCCTGTCGGTTCGCAAATCCCAGATAAGGCAGAAGGCAGTGGCCTTGCTCTTGCAAACCCGGCCCAAAACTCATCTGCCAATCACTTCTTTGCGGTGGAGTTCGATAATTTTCAGAATGACTGGGATGTGTCCCTTCCCCACGTAGGTATTGACATCAATTCTATGGCTTCTGTTAGGACCGCAAATTGGGACAATAATTTTACGCAAAGGGTAGTGAATGATGCTTGGGTTAGTTATAGATCTAGCTCAAAACTTCTCACCGTTGTCTTCACTTCTTTTTCAAATGGTAGCACCCAACGAGGTAGCTTGAATCATACTCTTGACTTGAGGGACTACTTGCCAGATTTGGTAAGCTTTGGGTTTTCAAGTGGAACAGGGCAGTATTTCGAAGAAAACAACATTCTATCATGGGAGTTCAACTCTACTTCACCTGTCCATGAAGGATATAGTATTGTGGGCAGAAAGAGAAGGGCGAATATCGGATTTATTGTGGGATTGAGTGTAGGCCTACTCGGTTTGATCGGTGGTTTTGCGCTCATAGCATGTTTATGGTGGAAAAAGAGGAAACACGGGGATGAAGAAGAAGAGTCAGTACGTGGTATGGAAGACGAATTTGAAAGGGGCAGAGGACCGAAGAAGTTCTCCTACCGCGACCTGGCTCGTGCAACGAGTAATTTTGCGGATGCAGAGAAGCTTGGAGAGGGCGGATTTGGTGGGGTTTACAAAGGGTATCTGAAGGCATCGGATTCACATGTCGCGATTAAGAAGGTTTCACAGGAGTCCAGGCAGGGAATCAAGGAGTATGCATCGGAAGTGAGGATCATCAGCCGATTGAGGCACAGGAATCTGGTCCAACTCATCGGCTGGTGCCACGAAAAACGAAAATTTATGCTTGTTTACGAGTTCATGCCCAAAGGTAGCTTAGACTCTCACCTCCTGAAAGGTAAAGGCTTGTTCACATGGCCGATGAGGTACAAAATTGCTCGTGGCCTGGCTTCCGCGTTGCTCTATCTACACGAGGAATGGGAGCAATGTGTGCTGCACAGGGACATTAAACCGAGCAATGTCATGTTAGATTCAAATTTCAACGCGAAACTTGGAGATTTCGGGTTAGCAAGGCTAGTCGACCATGAAAAGGGATCGCGAACGACTGATGTAGGCGGCACCAGGGACTACATGGCCCCTGAGTGTTTCTTCACACACCAGGCAAGCAAGGCGTCAGATGTCTACAGCTTTGGAATTTTGGCGTTAGAAATAGCCAGTGGACGAAAACCTATCGACCACGAGGCTGACAAAAGTCAAACAAGAATCGTCAATTGGGTTTGGGACCTTTACGGAATGGGAAGGATCCTCGAAGCTGCTGATACGAAACTCTCTGGAGATTTTAACAAGGAAGAAATGGAAAGATTGATGATGGTCGGGCTATGGTGTACTAATCCGGTTATCAATCTTCGTCCTTCGATTAAGCAAGCGATTCATGTCCTCGATTTGCAAGCTGCATTGCCCACTCTCCCTGCGAAAAGGCCCGAGGCAGCCATTTCTTCACCAGAAAATTCGGGGGATTACGAAAACTCGTTTTTGTAACGATTACGAAAAAGATGTATTTTTATCATTTTCTATATTTGTATCGGATTAAAAACACCCTTGAAGTGTTTTCACCTTTTTTTCAATCTTTACCATTCGTGTCAGAGAAAACTATGAACACAGGCCAGATTTTCCTCTTTTCCCTTACGACCTCTACATCCAGTCATGTCATAGCTCTCCTCTCTCTCTCTCTCTCTTTCTCTCGCTCTCCCTCTCCCTCTCTGTCTGTGGTTCATTTATGTCGAAGGCCTGCGTTGTTGTTGGTGCTGTTTGGAGTTGAGGAATGGTTGAATCTGGGGAGAAGAACAGGATTGTTGATGCATTTGCTGTTGTCAGCGCCGATTGAGAGCAAGGAACTGCGATCTTTGTTGTCCTTTACCGTCACTAGAGAAGCACTCACCTTTGCTACAAATTCAGAGTTCCTCCTGTTCAATTTGGGGTTTTCCAATTACTGCCTGGATTAATTTCTTTGTTTAGGGGTAAGGGGTGGGCTTGATTTTGGGTTCATGAATGGAATTGCCACAGCATTTGGATGCCCATAGTGTCTTGAGCAATAGTCACCGTACATCAGTGCTTAAAATTATTGTATTTGGTTTCTTGATTCAGTTTTCGATAAGTATATTGCCAACAATGTTTTCCCCTCTTGTTTCTTTTTTGTCATCTGATCCATCTATAAGCAGATGAGGGAGAGCATCAACGTTCTCAAGGGCAGTCAATAGACCAAGAACAGAGGTCAAGAAAACGTTATTACAATGAATTGGGTGGAGTTGAAGTTTCAGATGGGAATAAAGAGACCAGAAAGCTACCTACCGTTGGATCCGATCAGCAGGACAAAGGCGGCTCAATTTTCCGCAGCTAGAGATTAGGGTTAAAATGGAAAAATTTGGGTACAGATAGTATAAAAAATGCTAAACATACAAGAATGAATTCAAAACCAAGTGCCAGGAACTTTTTGAAAGCTGGGAAATTATTGGCCCAGCATCTTCCAACGAACCTTAGAATAAAGAACAGCAGGCGTCAACATAATTCAGCAACTTGGGCATATTATATCAATGACTCAAGTGGCATGGGAAGACTTGTCTGGACTTTTGATAAAACAAAGATGGCGCCACCGGTTTCAAAAAACTTACAACGCACATGGTTTTCTCATTTTATATGAAGTATGGAAGTAGGTTTCAACATAGGGTTTGCGATGCCGTGGAGTTCTGTTTGTTAGAATTATTTAATTCATCTTGACCCCATAATTAAGATCATTAGAATCTTACAAAAGTATAAACATAAGAACAATATGATTTTGAACTCACCGGAATCGATGGAAGCCATAGATTACCAAAAGCTTTATTCCGATGATGAGAGAACGCCAAGACGTGGAAGCTAACACGTACCCTTTGATATTGATCCACTACAAGAAATTTGTCATTTAGCGACGAACAGAATTCGTCGAGGAAGGTCTCATATTCGTCAAGAAATACATACAGTCACGAAAAACATTCGTCACGCAGTTCGTCAAAGACTCGCCGTCAAGAAATGTATTTTTCGACGAATACATGTGTTCGTCGATAAAAAGAATATTTATTGACGATTTTTTACCTCATCAAGGAATGTCTGATATTTAACGACGAACTATTTCGTCAAAATAGTTTGCTCGAATTTGTCGTTGGATGTTCAAGTTTGTCAAAAAATGGTTTATTTGCCGACGAACTTGGGTTCGTCAACAAATGGTTCATCGTCACTATTTTTTCCCTTGACATCTTGACTTCGTCGACAATTGTGGCATTTGTTGACGAACTCAAGTTCGTCACGAAAAACATTGATCGTCACAATACTTCCTTGACATGCTTCCTTCGTCGATAATGGTGATATTTGTTGACGAACTTAAATTCGTCACAAAAAAAAAATAAAAAACAATTCTTCATTGACATACTTTTTTCGTCAATAATGGTAGCATTTGTTGATGAACTCAAATTCGTCACAAAAAACATTGATTGTCACGATTCTTCCTTGACGTCTTTGATTCGTCGTTAAAAACTACATTCAACGACAAAAAAAATTGTCATTACTTGTTAGCCTTTAGCGACGAATATTTTGGTGTTTGATGAGTATCAAATTCTAACGATAAATAATAGAAAGATTAAGCGACAAATAGTAGAAAAAGTCTTAATCTAATATATAAAATTAATGCTATCCGTCACAAAGATTTACTTGGTTATAAAGCGAGGACAAAAGTACCTATAGCAACCAAGCTTGACATATATTCTAAGTACAAATTAGAACTATACAATGCACATGTTGATGCCAAAAAAAAAAGGAAACCATCCTAGTGGTCGGTGACACATAAAATATCGACATCTTGCTTCATATCATGTCAAAAGATGATCCGTATATATATATCGCATCCGAGAACACCGCAACTAAAAGAACGATGATCGCAAGCCTGCATTAAAAATGACAAGAGGAATTGAAGTATTCATGTTAAGATGCTGCTCAAATCTCGATCTCCATACTCCATGCAATCCCACAATCGATTACATCTTTTTTCTTATCACAAATGCCCGCACAATCAAATTACTCAATCATGTTTAGCCTCTCAAGAAGCAAGTATAAGATAGCTAAAGAAATTAAACTTGTTCAGTGCAACATATATACAATGGACATTTACAAATGAAATCTCTATCTAAAAAGCAATACTCCACCGGCAATCAATGTAATACAATCGTATCCTTAATTAGAACTAAAATGTTGGATGCACCTATAGTAGTTCTAGCTTGGACCATGAATAGGCCGGCTAAAGAGAGCGATTGTGGGGAAAAATATTAGATATAAAGTAACATCGAGTTCCGTTGGGTGGAATTCTGTTATAAATAAAGTTCATATTTTCCAAATAGTTGGAGCTTGGTTTAGAAAGTAGGGCTATTTAGTGGTTGGACTTCAAAGGATTTATATCAGGGCGGGCTAGAATTTTCAGAAGCTATGGACTAAACTTGACCTGTTAAATGTGCCATAAAATCGCCCTGCAAACAATGGGTTCCCTCACCCCCTTCCTTTCACTTTAAATCTTGTTACTGTGATATAATGTATCAAGATGAGAATGTATGCTATATGGCAAGGAAATTAGAACTCTAGAAGCAAAACATAATGAAACAGAAATATGAAGTTATGGAGGCGTGAGGTTTGTTGCTGAGGTTCAGAGACTGCACGTGCTTGCTTGATTGAACTAGGGGGTTTCTTTCTGGTGGAGTGGATAGGAAGAGTGAGCTGAATATGTGTGCTGGACACTAGAGTCCAGGGCTTTTAGGTTGGCGGAAGGCGACAACCACTCTAAAGTACTTTATATGCCTATAAGGAGGTGAACCTGACTAGAAAGATTATTACTTAGAACGAGATATCATTCAACGACAGCATCACACAATAATGATTTTAAATTGTTAGCATCACACAGTTCTAAAGCAACATCGAGTTATGGGGAAGCACATTCAGTGTGTAACTTGCACCCAAGGTAACTTAAAAACACCGTCTCCTTAACTGGAATTCCCTCATTTTAATGGATCTGATGTTAACTAGAATTCACTCTAAGCCACGCTACCAAGCTCCTCATGCTAGGCCTACCAGCTCATTCCAACCCTTCATTCCCATTAAGCCTAACCCTACTGATCATTCCTCAAAAGACAACCATTCCTATTCCAGAATTGCATAAGCCCCTCACCACCTACAAGCCCTCAGTGCCACACTCTACCGAAGGCCTACTAAATGTACCACAGCCTAATATCAGCAACACCCTTCAAAACCAGAATAACCTACTAGAGATTAACCCCTGCTGGGCATTAAAAGAAAACCAAGCACCTTATAATCTTTTGCGAGATCCTTATTGAATTAACTCAAACTTAGATAGTTAGATTATACTACATGACGGGAGATTGAATTCTATCCTTAATAGCTTTGACGATAAATAAGTGGAACTTGTAGAATATATGACTCTAGAATTGATGTTAATGCCAAGGGTGGTGAGCTTATACAGGGCAATGAGTGGAAGCTACTCCTCAGTAGACCAAATGAGCTAAGAAGGTTGAATACTGTCTTGGCAAATAGAACTAGACCTGATACAAGAGTGCCAGATAAAGCTATCTGGAAATTGCAAGCTAATGGAGAATTCACTATCAAAACATCTTGGGAAAGGACTAGAACAAGATCACCTAATGCACCTTGGTGGAAAATGATCTGGTTTGCTAAGAATATACCCAGATGTGTAATAATACTATGGTTGATATGCAAAGGTGGGTTAAGAACCAAATCAAGGCTCAAAGCCTGGAACATCATCCAAGATGAGCACTGTGTTATCTGTTTGAGGCACCCAGAAACAGTGGACCACCTGTTTATACAATGTCCCTATGCAAGTGAATTATGGAACCTAGCCTTCAGCAAAATAGAATGTCCCTTTGGAATCATGGACTCCCTTGGTCTTACTGCGTACGTTCTTCATATGAGCAGATCCTGCACTTACAAAACCATGTGATAACATTTAACATGTGGGCAAGGTTATTGTCAAAGGTAGACCATCTCAATTGCATATGATCATACCAACACTACTAGCAGGAGATCCGAGTTGTGGGCTGACAGGTGCACGTGCCACATTGCCGGGGGAAGCCATTTGAGCTGAAGTGATTGATCTAGCATTGATCCTGGTAGGTGTGGCTTCTCCCTGTACATCGAATGCTGAAGCCTCTCGTGGTGGAGTGACTACCTCATTTGGCATTTGTGATGCCAATCGCTTTCGTAAACGCATTAGATTTCCTGGTCCACCGCTCTGGGGGACCTTTGTTTGAGGAATGCATGCCACCTACTCACCTGCTTACTTGACATATCAATGTAATGCAGAGTAAATGTAAAAGTCCGGCAGTCGATATACGGGTAGCATTGAAGGTTATGTTGCCTTAAATGTCATAATTTAGACTATGAGCTACGGTTGGAAGAGAAGTTAAAGCAACACATAACATATATAGCAGTTTCACAAGCAAAAAACACATAGCATATACAAAAGTTTCACATGTTCATTGATGTCTTTGCAATATAAGAAGTTTATAGATCTTCTGCATCACTATCATCATCCTCACTACATAATATGTCTTCTTCATCACCAGAATACTCGACAAGTTTATCATCCTCTTCATCGTCTCTGATCTCTTGAGGACCCTCAATAGGTTCTATGGCTCTCTCAACAATGATCGGTTCAGCATCGTGCCTAAGTAACTCACCCACTTCATTCTGATCAATCCGAACACTTCGCCGTACTGTTGGTGAGCCATTTTCTTGATAAACTTCTTCATTTTCAATATCCATGTCAATAGGCTCAGTTTCCGGTATATCCCACAAGTGTATGTGTTTAAACCTTTGCACCACTTGCCAATTTGCCCCTAACTTTGTGTCATTAACATAATAGACCTGGTTTGCCTGACCCGCTAACACATATGGCAGACTTTGGTACCAATGACTAGTAATTTTAATGCGTGTGAAACCCTCAGTGATGTGTATTCCTATTTTAGGGTTAGTGTTGAACCATTCACACTTAAATAAAATAACTCTTTTGTCTCTAATGTATTTCAGCTCAATCACATCAGTCAAGACACCATAGTAGTCACTCGCCGCTCCCTCGTGCTCGCCTTCAACAACCAGGCCACTATTTTGAGTCTTACGATGACTATCACGATCTTTTGTGTGAAACCTAACATTATTTACAATACAAGCAGGATATCGCTTCCACCGTATGTCAGGCCTGCATGCAAGTGCATATATAACATTGGTAGCTTCAGGTAGTTTCTCATTGTATGACTTCATTATCTAAACAAATGACATGAAACACTATAAGTAAATAAACTAGAGATCCTCAAAAGAGATAAAGAGGCAACCTGTTCAATAACTTACACATTTCTTAAACCAGTTTGGAAACTCCTCTTGATGCCTCCTAGTTACATTAAGAGAACATTGGTTCTCTAACTCTGCTTTATGCTCACTAAGCATTAAACATACAAGTATGAGACTCCAAAACAATAAAAAACAGAATACTTACTGAAATGAATTGGTAAAATAACACCCAAAGTTGTGGACTTACGCTCAAGTCATCAACTTCTTCATAGTTATTCAGGATATACCACTGCATTTTTTCTAGTTCTTCGAATGGTATGAATTCAAGCTTTGAAGCGCCAAATGAACGAACCATCTGTGTGAAAGGAAATGTTTCGTCCTCCTGATCCACTTCCCTGCCATCATAATTGCGTTCTTCTTGATTGAACCTAGTCTCCACATCATTAAGATACATCGAACAAAATGTTAAGCATTCGGTAATAGAGACGGCCTATGCAATTGAGCCTTCGGGACGGGCTTTATTGCTTACGTACTGCTTCAAAGAACCCAGGTGCCTCTTAATTGGATACATCCAACGGCAAGAAACTGGCCCCCCAAGTAAGGCCTCACGTGGCAAGTGAACTACTCGGTGGACCATGACATCAAAAAATGCAGGTGGGAAATATCCTTTCCAACTTACAGAGGATAAAGACGATGTATTTCTCTAGACTTTCTACCTTTTCCACTTCCAATGTCTTAGAGCATAAAAACTTGAAAAACTCTCCCAATTCAACCAATGGACCGTGGGCATCCTTGGGCAAGTATCCACGCATACAAACTGGGATCAGCCGTTGTAGCATAACATGGCAATCATGACTTTTCATGCCGGATACCTTGCCATCACCAACATTTGCACATCGTGATATGTTAGATGCATATCCATCTGGAAATTTCACTGCCTTTAAGAACTCACAATACCCTTGCTTTTCTTTCATTGTCAAGGTGTAACGCGCAGGCGGCATTATATACGTACCATTACTATTTGCATGTAAATGTAATTCCTTCCTTATATTCGTGTCCTTTTGGATCCTCTCTTGCCTTCATAGTATCCTTTGTTTTTCCCTCGATATCAAGTAAAGTCCCCAATGCATTATCACAAACATTTTTCTCGATATGCATAACATCGAGATTATGTCTTAACTTTAGAGTCGGCCAATATGGCAAATAAAAAAATATACTCCTCTTAATCCAATTTAGTTCATATGCTGTACGCTTTCTCTTCTTATTGCTTGTGATCTGGAACATGTACCAACTGCTCTAATACATCATCGCCTGAATACTCCCTAGACCTCTTTCTTTTCTCAAGCTTACCATTGAATTCCTTGCTCCTCCGCCATGGATGATTCTCATCTGAGAGTCGACGATGTCCTGTGTAACCTATCTTACTCCTCAATTTCTGTGAACTTGTATCCTCATTGCATGTGGTACAAGCTATGTACCATTTCGTACGCCATGATGAAAAATATGAATATGCCGGAAAGTCACTTATAGTCCAGATCACAGCCGCATCCATCTGAAAATTCTCTTTAGTAGAAGCATCATATGTTTGGAGCCAGTATTCCCAAAGCTCTTTTAACTCATCTATAAGTGGCTGCATGTAGACATCAAAGTCTTTCCCTGGCGCCTTAGGACCAGGAATAAGTAACGACATCATCATGTATTGCTCCTTCATGAGCATCCAAGGAGGCAGATTGTATGGTATCACAATTACCGGCCACATGCTATAAGATGTACTCATGTTACCAAATGGATTAAAACCATCAGTTGTTAGCCCAAGCCTAATATTTCGAGCCTCTTGTGCGAACAACTCATGCTCTTTGTCAAATTCTTTCTATGCTATGCCATCAGTTGGGTGCCTTAAAACTTTCCCATCATTTAGCCGTTCATCTTTGTGCCAGATCATGTTAGCAGCTGCTTCCTTAGATATGTAGAATCTTTGGAGCCTAGGTTTAATTGGAAAATGGCGAGGAATTTTGTGGGGAACTTTCTTGCCCTTACCATTGTCAGCTTGCTATCTAGATTCCCCACTTATCTTTGTCAGCATTATCCTTCCAAAAAAGAACACAATCATATTTGCACGGGTGGATCCTTGTATATGACAACCCTAGTCCCCGCAACATGTTTTTAGCCTCATAATAGGACTTACGAAACTTTTTGCAATTGGGAAAAGCCGCACTCAATAACTCTAGCATCATGGTAACTGATTTCTGGCTCCATTTGTGTAAGACCTTTAAGTGAAGCATGTGAATGATAAAGGATAATGTTTTGAAAGAGGTGCAACCAGGATATAGCTCACAATGTGCTTCCCTTAAGAGTTTATAGAACTTTCCTGCTTCATCTTCATTAATTTTTTTTTTTTTTTTTTGAATTTCCCAAATTGGGAAGTAATAGAACTGCAAATATGAATAATCCTAGGGGGAGGGAGGAATCGAACACGGGACCTCGAGGTCACTCCTCGAGCCCCTTGCCAACTCAACCAAGCCCTTTGGGTTATCTTCATTAATGTTGTATGTATTACTTTCATTTTCATCCCTTGGTACAGTTCCTTCTTGAGGTTACGTTTCAGTAAAGTTTCCCATGCATACATTATTAATCAATTCATCTATCCTATCACATTCTTGTTGACCATTGTCTCTGATGTCTTCATTATCACCATTCCCATTCTCATTATCATTATTATCAGAGGTCATATTTGATCTACTATCATACCTTTCCCCGTGATATACCCAATGTGTGTAACTCTGCTCAATCCCATTATCAAAAAGATGTTCCCTAACCACTGATGTATATAATCTATTAACGTTCAAGCATTTGAGACAAGGACACGCTACCATAACATTACTACCCATATTAGACACAACAAACTGCATAAATTGATTTACTCCAAGCTTGTACTCTTCACAATATCTAAAATTCACTGACATGCAAGTCATATCCATCTTCAACACCCTATCACAATTTCACCAGAAAATAAGAGAAAAGCGAAGTACAGGGAAGAACTATGACATTTCAAAAAGCAAACCAGTTTCTAGAAAGATAAGTTACATAAAATGACCAATAAGTTACATAAAATGACCATTATCTTTCTAGCATTTATATTGCATGCACAATCAATAAGATCATACACATATCAAAATGCACAAGGTCTCTCATAATTACAAAGACAATCTCACCATCCCTAATAAGGAAGTCTAGTAAGGAATACAGAAAAAGGATAAAAGAAAGCATACCGTTTATAGTCTTGCTTCAAAGAAGTGGAATTCTGGAGACAGTCAGAAGCCCTATGCTTTTGATAATTTTTATAAACCTGAACAAACTAAAAACCACATATTATGCCTATATATTAAGACAGTATCATCAATGCAACATGAACCCTAATTGGTGATAGTGTAGAAGCTTTTTAGATCAAGTTTTTTCTATTTTTACTTTTCAAGTATTGCAACAGTTTAGATATGACTAGATGAGAGATGGAAACTATCCCTTGAAACTCTGGTAGGTGGTCTATAAAGCAGAAGCAGTTGCTGAGATATTCAAGACAATAATTAATGGTATTTGCCACATGCCAGATCACAAGTAATCAGGCTATGGCAGGAAGCAAATAAAACTTATGCTCAACCTCAGGGTGACAGGGAAGATAAAATCCTCAGGAAATAGTTTGATTTATGCTGAAAATGTAACTCATAATGAAACAAATGCCAATGGTCCTGCACTAGTAGGTACTTTGGAGCACGTACAAACATGAATTCAGAATATAAAAAAAAAAAAAAGACAGAGGATTCATAAGACAAAACATATTGCCATGAAGTACCACTACGTTTGGAGAATGGTGAAAAAAATGTAAACTCGCTGTTGAATATCTTCCAACTAAGTTAAATTGCGAGCACGTGGAAAAATATTCAAGACCACGAGACATATGGGATAATTACTGATAATTTGAGGTCAATATGGTTTCATTTCCGGTGCAATAAAATTTGGAAGTAGTGGGGGTTATCTACCCAATTATTAACAAAATTCCATCTCTAATTAGCACTGTTGCTTTTTGAAATAAAGTAAGGCTGGACTACTTGTTATTAATGAACTCTTAGAAATTAGTGAAGCAAGAAGGAGATGTTGCAAAACCTTCTGATGGCTTCTCCTTTACAAATGTGGAAGTCAAGGTTGCTTCCCATGAACAAGTTCTAGAGCATTTGCTAATCTGGGATAAGCAAATGACCTAGAATGTGCTGCCTTAAAAGAGCCAAATGAATTTGTATACAATGTGAGCAATATTCATGGAGTGTCATAACCTCAAGGTTTTATCTCCTCTGCCTTCGTTTTGGACTTTGCGCAAACCATAGGTTCAGGATATCCATATATGCAATATGTTGTACAAATTGCCATGTTCTTTAGGTTTTCATATTTATTATTTAGAAATTTATCGGGGGAATGTCATTAATAATCAAATTAATTAATTTTTCTTACTTAAATTGTACAGGCTGAGTAACTGTGTTGTAGTTGCAGTTGTTACAAATTGGTATCGGTGCCTCTTGGAAACTCTCTTCATGAGAACCACTTCTTCATAGGCAGCAACCATTTGAGTTCTACATAAATTCCAACTTCTAACCTACTACTAATACATCGATACTTCATCATATTCTTTTTATTTATTTTTTTCTTTTATCAAAACACAACAGAGTTCCAATTTGGTTGGTAAACATCAGAGTTCCAATTTGGTTGGTAAACATCAGAGTTCCAATTTGGTTCTTCTTTCTCTTAGTACGCATATTTAAGATAGAGAATTAGAGTCATGCATTGTATCTTAGAGTCAATTTTTCCACTAGCTGCCTACTGTTTCTGGGTTACGATGTAAGTCGGAAAACTGTCTTTAAGATAGTATTATGAATACACCTTGCTCATGATCGTTCTCCATTTTTTTTTAACTTTGTCATGTCAATTGCACACAAGGGTACCTGAATACCAACTGTAGAAGTCTACGATAAGTGAGCATACTAAAGGTATGCAACATTACAACACATTTAAAGGCCCTTGAATCAAGGAAACCAAGATGTTACCAAATGCAGCCTTAATTTCTATCGGGAAAAAGACTAGAAAGTAACTCCCAATTGTGAGAGTTACAATAACAGCCAACCAATGCTTTCTAGAAGTCAACTAATTAATCGAGTACAACTCTTAATTTATTGAGTTCAATATGGTAAAGTGAATGTTTACATAAAGGAAGGCATGCATAATCCAGCAAGTATGTATAAAAAAGACAGCAAAATCTACATGCTCAACTTGAAATTGAAATCATACTGCCATCTGTGTTCATATGGGGTACCCTGTAACGATGTGGATCTCAGGGTTAGTAAGATATAGAGCCAAGGTCAAAGGAGAAAAACTCCTACAACTTTCAAACTACAGAAAAAAAAATTATAAAACATACACATAGTTTCAAAGAAAGAATTACCTTTTCATGCTTCAGAGATTCTTTAGTTTATGATTTTCCCTAAAACATCAAACTGAAAAGATTTAGGGCTTTGTTCGGTCAAAGTGATAATCGTGGGAATCCTATGACAGCACCACAGAGCTTGTTGAATTTCAGTGGAATCGTGAGATTGAAGTGATGAAAGTGATAAGAATAGGAATATAAGCTGAACTTACCAAGAAAGTAAGTTTAATGTTCCTTTCGTTGCCCCAAACTATGTCAACTTTGGTGTAGAAATGTCTGCCTTAGCAAGTAAGAGATACACAGAACCGATCTAGAAGAGAGTGAGAGATACGGAGAAACGGTGACAGAGATGTGGAGAAAGAGAGAGAGAGAGATACAGACAACCAAGAAGACATATATTTTTGCCCTTAGCGAGTGAGAGATATAGAGAAGAGAGTGAGGGAATGAGAGATAGAGAGAAATGGAGACAGAAATATGGAGAGAGAGAGAAATGAGGTGCGAAATTAAAGTTGTCCTAAATTTTTTTTTGCCTTTCTTGACGAAGTCAATTCGTTGTTAATGGTTAAAATTACTTCTAACCCCCCGCCAAAATGGATTTTCACTCTTGCGCCACTGTGCGTTGAACATCTTACGACGGAAATTTTAATACGTCTACAATTTTTTTTTTTAATTCGTCTACGAAAAGTTAGTTTTATTGACGAATAATAAACCTTGTCAAGAAATATAATACTATTCTCGATGAACTTTGTATTCATCGACATTTATCTATCTTTGTTGACGAACTGTTGTTCGTCGAGAATGTGTTTGTCGCTAAATGAAAAATTTCTTGTAATGTCTTCACTACTCTTCTCTATTCTTGATGATGGAAAAGAGTGACCAAACATTATGATGCCCTCACCTCAAAGAAAAAGAGATATTTAAATAGAGAGAGTAGTGGGATCAACCCTAAAGCCTACCAAATCTCAACCGTCCATCAAAGTTAAGAGATTAGGGTCTATAAGCCTTTTATACACTATAAATCATTAGTGTATTGGATGCTAAATTAAATAGGCCCATAATGTTTTTTTGCCAATATAATTAATTAATGTCCAAGTCAAATAAATAGTCAACATTAGTGACCCGTTAGGCCACTTGATTGGATTGGACCAATCAATTCCAACATTCTCCCATTTGGCCAAGGGTTATACTAAGGTCAATGTCAAAGTTTTGACATAACGAAATTGAACAAAACATCTCGTAAGTTAGGCCAAATTTAACAAAAATACTAAAAATGAATCGAAGATGGTATCCATGCCTCTCAATGCCACAACACTGTTCTCCGGTTACAATATAGAACTTTTGCCAAATATGACAGTCAAATAGCTTAATAGATATGAACTGCATCGTTCCATAATAAATAACAATATGAACAAGTTCATGTCATCCTTAAATGAGTGTTTGTTTCAGAATACTTCAAATGTGCACTTATAACGAGAAGTAACAAACCATAATCATAATATATATCCAGAACCCATAACATAAGGTGATAACGGAAATAAATGTCTCAAATCAAAATCCCATCACTAAAAGGAAAAGCTATCAACTAAACACATGCTAGCAACATATTCTCTAAAGAGACTGGGTGGTAAGCCTTTTATCATGGAATCCGCTAACATAGCAGTCGTACTGATATGCTAAATAGACAATATCTGATTCTGGATTATATCTCTCACAACGAGATACTTAATCAATAATCTTAAAGGTGTCTACACACCCTGCATAATCAGAATCAGAATAACCAATAACCTCAAGGTTATCTGACTTCCTATAGGTAAGCATGAAATCATTGGTACCCTGTAAGTAGCGCATTACTTTCTTGGCTGCTTTCCAATGACCCATTCCTAGGTTTATTTGGTAACGTCCAAGCATGCCAACAACATACGCTATATCTGGGCGAGTACAGACTTGAGCATACATAAGATTCCCTACTGCTGATGCATAGGGAATACGCTCCATTGAGTTGCGTGATCGCTCATAATACATTCTTTAAAGGATATAGAATCATTTCATATGCCTAGATTATAGTCAGCATCGTCTGGGTACACAATATAGTCATCAGAGATGGCTGTCTGTCTCTCTCTTCCTGACCTTCGAAGATGTTGCTCATTAGTAGGAATTGGAGTATGATCCATAATAAGGGGCACATCATTAGGTACTACCTCGGGTGCATCGTTACCCTCTATATGAGGTAATGGCGCACCAACCTTTTTGATAACAAGAATAGAAACATGATCCTGAATTTTCTTAAGGTTTATTATTCTTGGTATACTACTCCCACTATACTCAGCATCTCCAAAAATACTGCATGCCTAGTTTCAGCAATTCTAGTGGTATGTGATGGACAACAAAAGGACTAGGGTTATGACCCGTTTCAGAGAATTTTTCATAATATTATCCTCTGTAAGATCTTACAAATTTAATCTTTAGGCCGAGTTGATTTTTAACTTCGGCTTCGTAAGTCTTAAACATGGCAAGTGAGTCAGATTTTTCATGAATGATGTAAACATATCCATAACGAGAATAGTCATCAATAAATGTGATAAAGTATCTATGACCACCAATATTCGGTGTAGGGAAATGTCTACAAATGTCAGTGTGAATAACCTTTAAAAGTCATGTACTTCGAGTGGCACCACGTTTATTGCCTTTTACAAATTTTCCTTTAATAAATTCAATACATGCGTGAAAAACTGAGAAATCTAAAGAGTGAAGAATTCCATCCTTAGTAAGGCGTTCCATTCTGCCTCGTGATATGTGACGTAGACATTCATGCCACAATTTAGTGGAATTTTCATTCTCTCGTTTTTTCTTACCACAAGTTTTAGCAACTACATCATTCACGTTCATTATTTTCAAGGATTTAGTAAAAGAAGCATTCAAAAGTAATTTGTAGAGGTTTCCCTCCGACAAACGAGACCCAATAACTCTAGATTAAAGGAAAAGAGAGAAGCCTTTATTCTCAAACTTAAACGAATATCCATAAGCGTCAAGTCTAGAAAGAGAAATAATGTTTCTAGTCATACTGGGAACATAAACAATATCAACTAAATCCAAATTGAAACCACTCTCCAAAACTAAACGGAGAGTTCCTACAGCTTCAACTTGAGCTTTCTATCCATTTCCTACGAGCACATTACGGTCCCCTTTGTTTAACTTCTTCACGGAAAGGAATCCCTGCAATGAATTAGTTATGTGCACAGTTGCACCTGTGTCAACCCTGCACAGTTGCACCTGTGTCAACCCACCATGTATTTAAAAGATCATCAATTGTATAAAACTCATAACAAACGCAATTAGATAAATTAGCTTTCTTTTCCAACCACTATCTAAATTTATGACATTCTTTCCTCATATGTCCTTATCTTTACAAAAGTGACACGTGAGACCAGAAGAACCCTTGGTACCCGAAGATCTTGCCCTGTCAGTCTTGGTTACAGAAGCATTCTTATTCCCTTGCATGCTACCTTTGCCGAATTTCTTTCCTTTTCTTTTAGATGGACCAGTTATGACAACGTGAGCACTATCAGGTTGTTCAGACTTTAGCCTCTTTTCTTCTTGGATACACATGGAAATCAACTCGCTCATCTTCATGTTCTCTTTCTGCGTGTTATAGTTGATCTTAAAAGGACCAAACTGCACATGAAGGGAAGTCATAATAAAGTGCACGAGAAAACCTTCAGAGATTTCCATGTCCAAATCTTTTAGTTGAGAAGCCATATCATTCATTCGTAAAATATGCTCACGAACACCATTGGACCCACTATACTTGAGCGTAACCATTTTAGTGATGAGAGTAGTAGATTGTGCCTTGGAAGAACCCTGAAACTGTTCTTCAATATGAGCAAGGTACATCTTAGTATTATCCGAGTCAGGAATGGCTCCGCGAATAGCAGTAGTTATGGAGCCTTCCATAACTTCAAGAATTATGCTAATCTGCTATTTCCATTTTCTAAAATTGGTGTCGCTCAATAATTCAATAGAAGAAAGATAGCCAGTAATTGCAGTAAGGCTATACGCTAAATAATAACAATAATCATGCACGTTAGTATCGAAAACCCACATGATGAAAATAGTTAGTTCATCATTTAACATAATAAAATAAATTGAGGGATAAAAAATTTATTTGTATGAAAAAGGTAAATACACAAAACCTTTCTCAAAAGGAAAAATTAACGTATCACTTATAACCTTCCGTTGGGCCTGTTATTAACATATAAGTGTTTTTCCATCCTTAACAATTTGGAAATCATTAAAAGCAACATGAGCACGAGTTATATCACCGCTGGGCAGAAAATAATTTGAACCATTCAACTTATTATTTCCTTTCTTTCTGCTTAAAAATTAAAATATAATCTTTCGTTGGACCGATTAATATTTTAATTAATAAGCGTAACGTGATGTGGTTTATCATTATCTCAACTTATAAAAGATAATAAACTTCGATTGGGCCGTTTACTGCCAAAATAAGTAAGAACCACTAATTATTTCAAGTTCATTATCGTAGTCTAGACATTCCAAACGAAGCATAAGGTTTTAACATAATCTCGTAATTTTAGACTAATTCTTGAAATTATAATTATATTGGCACGTTATATTCATCAGTATCCCTAAATAAACCAATATTAAAACATAAGCGGCGTTACAAATTTTATTTTGTAAGGCCCATTTAAAATACATAAGTCCCACTAAAAATCCATTTTTTAAAATGGCCAAAATAGGCCCAATCAGTAAGCTACAGGCACACTTTTAAGTGGCCAAAACAGCCCACTTTGGAGGCCTAAACATGCTATACCAACTGGCCGAACATGCCCAATTCTCTGGCCTATTCACAGCCCAAACAGGCTTAAGTCTGGCCTTTTCGGCCCAATCTCGTGGTAGACAGCAGGCCCTTTAATGGGCCTTTTACGGCCCAATTCCTCTAGCCTATTCAACACAGCCACCATCAGGCCACTCGGGCCAACGGCCGCAGGCCCAAATTCAATTGGACAGTTAGAAACTATATCCTCAGGCAAACTCTTCCGGCCCAAAAAATATATATCTAGCCTATATATTCTGGGCCATTGTAACAGACCCAAGTTCATAATTTTTGCTGGACCAAAACATAACACCAACAGGCATCCACATGCCTTTAGGCTGGGCCAATGCCACAGTCCAAATTCATAACCTAAGAATTTGGCAATCGACACAACCTTCGGCGCAGCAGGCGACCAAATTTTTTTTTCCTTACGTTAACATTAAACATAATCCATCAAATATTCCAAGAATCTTAAAGGAAAAGTTCTATGCTCATGCAATTGATTAACGTAGCTCTGATACCACATATTAGAATTATTTCATTCATCTTGACCCCATAATCAAGATCATTAGAATCTTATAATAGTATAAACATAAGAACAATATGTTTTTTTTAACTCACCGGAATCGATGGAAGCCATAGATTACCAAAAGTTTTATTCCGATGATGAAAGAACGCCAAGATGCGGAAGCGATCACGTACCCTTTGGTATTGATGTTCACTACTCTTCTCTATTCTTGATGATGCCCTAGCCTCCAAGAACAAGAGTGACCAATTATTATGATGCCCTAGCGTCCAAGAAAAAGAGATATTTATATAGAGAGAATAGTATGATCAACCCTAAACCCTGTCAAATCTCAACCGTCCATCAAAGTTAAGAGATTAGGGTCTATAAGCCTTTTATACACTATAAATCATTAGTGTATTGGATGCTAAATTAAATAGGGCCATAATGTTATTTAGCCAATATAATTAATTAATGTCCAAGTCAAATAAATAGTCAACATTAGTATGACCCGTTAGGCCACTTAATTGGATTGGACCGATCAATTCCAACACTGTTAGAATTTTATTCATTGAGAAATCGTAGCACAAGACATGAATATAATGAGAGAGGAGAAGACACTCGGTGGTCATATTTGGCCATCTTTAGTGGGCTGACTTCGTAACATACATGAGACCCTATTTATAATTATAACAGACAATTCAATGCCTCCATAATTCTCTTTACCTAGATTCTAATGATAACTAGTATGGAGCACGTGCGTTGCACGTGGATGTGGCCAAGAATAATTTTTAAGGTGATATCATTCGCTTTTTTGAGATCAGAATAATATATTTCAATTATGTTCTTAATTTTTTTGTGACTTTTTTTAGAAGAAATGTATTGTTCCCTACCCATTTTGGTCGCACCCAATGGCCCACCTAGGGTCCCGTTTTGCATGACACGTCACATCTTTAACTGTCAATTTTTCAACCCTTTCAACTAGTCAAAATGCGCACGCTCAAGTCACGTTTTCATTGACTTTTCACTACAATTCATGATTAAATTTATTTTTGTCGCCAACGTAGCGACTTGACGCTACCAACACTTAGGAAAATAACGTAGGCTTAGCGCGACTCCCACCTCAAAGGGGTCGACCACCTCCCTTAGCAGGGGGGGAGGGTGTCGGCCACATCCTTTGGGGGGGGGGGGGTCGGCCACCCTCCTTAAAAAGGGGGGCCGACCACCCCTACCA
Source organism: Escallonia rubra (assembly GCA_033065855.1). Lineage (NCBI taxonomy): Eukaryota > Viridiplantae > Streptophyta > Magnoliopsida > Escalloniales > Escalloniaceae > Escallonia > Escallonia rubra. The sequence continues at coordinate 166,726 of JAVXUO010000139.1, read as the reverse complement.
TGGAGGGGCTACTGCCACCCTTATCCTTTATTCATTCGAGCACACCATCTCTGCAGTGCACACTCATCACCCGCGACCGTACGACGCCCATTGTTGCCCGTACCTCGTCGCCCTTACCCGCGCGCCGTCCACATGACACTTCGCTGCGCCCATGCGTCGCGTCGCTGATACAGCTGTGCCCCCTGGCTCTCTGTCACACTGTCGTGCCCTCGACACCATACACACTCCGCTGCGCCCACATGCCACTTTCATGATGTGTCTTCGGTACCAGATATTGTCTCGCGACGGTCGTCGCCGTGCCCATGCGCCACTTCCATGACATGTGCCCCCGGCACTAGGTATTGTCTCGTGGCGGTCGTCGTCGTGCCCATGTGCCACTTCCATGACTTATGCCCCCGGTACCAGGTATTGCGCCACAATCATGTCTCATGCCGTTGGCACCGCGCCCATGTGCCACAATAATGTTACAGGCCTCCGGGCACCACACTCATTCACCGCACCATGCGCCCCCGCAATGGACGTGAAACATGCTTTGACCCACTATTCGAAGTGTGTAACATTCTGAGGGGCTCCACTTATAGTGCTCCGGTATGAGGACCCTTCGCAGCGGGATAGGCTTGGTACCATAGAAGCTATCGCCTTCTTCATTCTGGGGGCTCTATTCGTAGTGCTCCGGCAAGAGGACCCTTCGCAGCGGGATAAGCTCGCCACCATAGAAGCTATCGCCATCTTCATACCCGGGGGCTCCATTCGTAGTGCTTCGGTACGAGGACCCTTCGCAGCGGGATAGATTCGCTACCACAGAAGCTATCGCCGCCTGGGGTGACTTGCATGACACTAGGCACGTCTGAGCTGTGACCACGTCCACTCACGTTATCGATGATCATCAGCGCCCCCAGGACGATGACCCCTGGGTCACTCCGAGATGGGAGCAGGTCTTTGGAGAGCATCGCGCCTAGTCTGCATTGCAGTTGGTCACATGGGCCTTCCCTTATCGCTGTCAGGTTCTCTCCACGTCTCTTGACGCACCCATGTGGGATTCAATAAGGGCTTGGACCGATGGCTAGGGTAACAGGCTTACTTTGATCATGCAGCCGCTGTGTGGTCAGTCTTATCAGACAGGTAAAGCGACGCTGTGTAGGCAGACAGTGCGAATTTAGGAACCGACAGTCTAACATAGAATCGGTATTTTTGGACCCTCTGGTGACATGTCACTCCCAGGGGATGACACGTGTAACGACCTCTCCACGGCCCCACCACAGGGTATTGCCTCCCTCAAAAGGGCTAGGCAAGTAGGTACTTACGAGTTCATTGGCAGAGTCTTATAAGGTTAATCACAAACTCTCCCACAATCGATGTGGGATATTACAATCTCCCCACCTTATTCCTTAGCGTCCTCGCTAAGGCTCAATCACACATAGCCCAGAATCTTCCTCTCTAGCCAATGTGGGATATACCCAGCTCACCCATCGTTGCCCTGACCATCCTCTTGATGTGGGATATACCCGGGCTTACCTTCGTTTCCCCCAACCATCGACAACCCGATTGGATAGCCCAGCCTGAGCTTTTGAGAGTTAACTTTGATACCATCTGTAACGACCTGGTCCACGGCCCCACCACATGGTATTGCCTCCCTCAAAAGGGCTAGCCAAGTAGGTACTTATGAGTTGATTGACATGGTCTAATAAGACCAGTCACAAACTCTCCCACAATCGATGTGGGATATTACAATTTGTAATGACCCGGTCCACGGCCCTACCACAAGGCATTGCCTTCCTCAAAAGGGCTAGTCAAGTAGGTACTTATGAGTTCATTGGCAAAGTCATATAAGGCCAGTCACAAACTCTCCCACAACCGATGTGGGATATTACAATCTTCCCACTTTATTCCTTAGCGTCCTCGCTAAGGCGCGATCACACAAAGCCCAAAATCTTCCTCTCTAGCCAATGTGGGATATACCCAGCTCACCCATCGTTGCCCTAACCATCCTCTTGATGTGAGTTATACCCCGGCTTACCTTCGTTTCCCCCAACCATCGACAACCCGATTGGATAGCCCAGCCTGAGCTTTTAAGAGTCGACTCTGATACCATCTGTAACGACCCGGTCCACGGCCCCACCACAGGGCATTGCCTCCCTCAAAAGGGCTAGCCAAGTAGGTACTTATGAGCTCATAGGTAGGGTCTTATAAGGCCAATCACAAACTCTCCTACAACCGATGGGGGATATTACAACACGTGTCACCATGATGACACATGCACACTTTTCCCTATAAATAGGGGACCTTGGATTTCATTTTCTCTCATTTGACAATTTCACTTTCTCATTCTAGAATCCAAATTCTCTGAAATTCTAGAGAGAGAAACATAGTTGGACCTCGACGCTGGACCCTGACTTGTACCCTAGCTTGGATTGTCGACTGCTGGTCCTGTTCATCTCCTCATTATCTCCACTGCACTGCCAGCCCTCACGGCCTGTCTAGGGAGCCTTGTTCTCTGCCCTTACTCCACCCATCACTGTCTCTCACTTTGTACAGCTAGCAGTTGACTTGGACTGCATCCTTTGTGGCACTTTCATGTAGGTACAAACCCACTTTCCTTTGCATCATGTATATTTGATGTTCGCAAATGTAATCAGTTCAATGTTTAAAAAGTTTCTTTGTAAGCTTCTGGAATGAAAAAATATTTGATGATGCCGCTGAAAAGAAAAACAAATGGAGAAATTAAAAGAATGAATCTATGTCTTTGTTTTTGTAATATGTTAAATCGATTTACGTATACACTTAAGTTTTGTAATTTTCAAGAGCAATGCTTTGCATTTCATATTGATGAAAAGCACCTGATCTTCAACTGCAATAACTGAACAGATTTTCAGTTTCAAATTGACACCAATTTAAGCCTTGTTTTCTTTTCCTATTTTTGATGCATATTTAACCTTGTTTTTCCTTTTTTTTTTTCTGGTTTTGTTTTTCCAACAGTTTTTTTTGTTTCTCTAAAAGCTTAAGCTGTTAGAGAATGGACCCAACAATGTTATTATGCTTAACACTCCCCCTCATGTGCAAGCTCACAATTGCACGTGGAGGGACAAATCAAGATAGAAATAAACAAAAACTAAGTTCAAATAGCAATATGATAAAGGGGGACCATATATGCAAGCGGAAAGAATCGAACCACGACTTTTGGTAAACCAGAGCCTTGATATCAGGTTAAGTTACCATATGTTCTAAAAGCTTAAGCTATTAGAGAATGGACCCAACAATGTTATCATGCTTAACATGGCTAACCCAAAACATTCCTTTGTGATGAAAGTAACACCTTCTTGTGAGTTTTTTTTTTAGAAGAAAATATGCCTCTTTTCTTTTTCCCTGATTTTGTGATTTTTTTAGAAGAGAGTTTTTTTTCTTTTTTTCTGATTTGTGAGTTTTTTGAGAAAAGAAAAATAAAATTGGACTTCTTTCTCCAAATCTTTTCTCATAAAGTTGAAAATGAACGAAAAGAAATGAAACTATAAGAAGTAATACTTTCGCAATGCTCATATTACCTTTGAAATAATGAAAACCGAAATTTTAATGATTTTTAGATCGTAAGGTTTGAATACAAAACATAACATTTCACTTAAAAACAAGAACTTTATATGATGTTGTACACACAAATTTCGTGTCTAAACTGTGAGACAAGAAACAATAGACAAAATTTAATTTAATAATTTTTAAAGTGCGGTTGCACCAGTCTGTGATTTATACTGGAAAATAAATCTAAGTTCTCTGATTCGATCTCCGTAAAGTCACGATCCAAGGGCTAAGAAGCTTGTTCTTGAATTGCTTCTTTTTATTTCTTTCTTAAGGGCAATTCTTGACTTGTAGAATCACGAAGGTTGAAGGTGAATCTCTCTTTGATGTTTAGGATCAAAGAGCGATTAATCATCGTCCTCGAGAATGCTCGATTGAAGAACGACACTAAACTAGTTCGTATTAATTGTTCTTCATATGAAGCGTAATGCTCGGGATGTAGTATGCTTGTGACAGAGTTCTGGCTTGTTTGCAGAGCGCTGGCTTGTTTGCAGAGACTTAGGCTCTATTTGGTAACGTTTATTTTTCCAATTTTGTAAACCGGAAAAAATAAACGCGTTTGGAAGACAGTTTTCGTTTTTTTTTCCTTCAGTTTTGAAAGCAGTTTTTTAAAAAGGGTTGTTTTTGAAAACTCCAAAAAAGAAATTTTTGGTTTTCAGTTTTGGTTTTTATTTTGAGACCGCCACCACCCTCCTACCATCGCCAGCCACCGCCGGCCGCAGGCCATGACCGCAGGCGACCGGCAGCCTCTGCCGCGGCTGGCAACCACCACCAGCGACTACTAGCAATGGGCAGCCACCGCCGGCGGCCAGCCACCACCACTGTCGGCCACCGCCACGCCCTACCACCGCCACCGTAAACCACCATCAAAGAAAAAAATAAAAATAAAAACTGATTAATCAAACACCCAAAAGAAAAAACTCAAAATAAAAAATGGGTAATCAAACACCCATTTTTTTCTGAAAAGAAAACTAAACTGGTTTTGGTTTTGGTTTTTTCGAAACAGAGAATCAAAACTGGAAGTGATTTCAAACGCTACCTTAGTATGTCCTTCTTCTTTACCCGAAGCCTTCTATTTATAGGCAAGGTGGCGGGGTAATGTTTAGAAAAACCCGTGATTTAAGACTTTGACTTTTAATTAAAGGGATTTTTGTCCCCCCTTAATTATCTGATCTTAATAAATGGATTAATTTCCATTTAGTTTCTTTTGGTCAAACTAGACTTAATTAAACTTTCTGGTAGCAAGATCATGGCTGGGCCACATAATCTTATCTGAACTATTTCTTCAAATTTAGCTTCGGTGCAAGCCCAATGTTTTGTTTGACTCCAAGTCAGCATTTTGCCCCGTATTTTCAGCAGTGTTGAATATTTGACTTGCTATAAAAATAATCTTCCATGGACTAGGAATTTTTTTTTTACCATGATGAAAACTGCCTTCCTTTCTTTTCTTATATTCCTACTCTAAAAATTCACAGACGTGCTATAAGCCTCCAGCACTAAATTACGACTTTACGTCACACGGAATCGAGATCGGAAATCTGCGTACTATTCCGACATCCACGCCATATTCGCCCTAGCGTGGGTATTCTAATCTTAGCTCACTTAACCCACTTGGCTCGCCATATAAACTGGGGGACACCAGGTACGCAACCGTATGTCACTCCTCCTGTACACTCATGTACAATCTTGTTGTCGTGCTGATCTTTTCATACCTGACTGGAATTTAGCATTAGAATGTGCACCCCATATCCATTTTGAGCGTGCAAATACGTACAATTCCATGTTCACCCTTTTGTTCCTTGTCATACCAGGTCCTGAAATCAACCTCTTCCAAGGACCTGATTCATCCAGATTCACTTCGCAACATATACTAATAATTTAATATTCCATCCGTCCCTAAAAAACTTATTATATTTCCTTTTTGGACCGTCCCACAAAAAGTGATCACTTCCAAATTAGGAAAGATTCTATTGGTATTTTTACATACTTACCCTTTTTATACTTTTTTTTATTCTATTTCTCTCACTACATTTAATTCTCTACCAACTCATTTTTCTCTCTCCTAGCCCACCACTTTATACTTTTTTATTCTATTTCTCTCACCACATTTATCACTCTACCAACCAATTTTTTCTCTCATGGCCTACTCTCTTCCCCCTCTCTCTAAAGGGTAAAATGGGAAAGACACACAATATATAACCTAAATCCTTAATATACGTGCATAGTAAAATGGATCACTTTTTAAGGGACAGAGGGAGTACAATTGTACCATAACAAAAACGACTTGTGAAAATTTGATTTTTTTGATGTACTGCATGGATATAAATGTTATTTTTGTTAAGTTTTTACTTGCTTAATTGCAAGTATCAAACATTCAGTTCAATTGTCTTATTAATGTTTCCTATTTGGAATATTTATGACATGAGAACTAGAATCCAAAGAAACCAATAAAGTATGATTTTATGTAGAATTAGTTCTGTTGCTGCTAGAAAATTCATCGGGAACCACAGTCTGGAAAAATGACCTAAAAAATTGATCCGGAATCATGAAAACTGGAACAATAACCTGTAAGACTGAAAAAGAGCAACTGCTAAGTGAGGATCCGGCGGTAAAACTCTCCAAACTTGAGTCAGAACACATTTACCGAATAGAACTCTAAAAAATTTAGAATGACGGTGGTGTTTGTGTGTGTGTAGTTGTCTACATATCTGGGAGGATCCATTTATATGGGCAAAAGCATTAGAATGCTAGTATAATTAGGAGTGGCAACTGGCCTTTGGGCTTTATCCTCGGGGATCAGTTAGAGTTGTTTTGAAACACTAGTTCCTGAATAAAAGGATTACCAATAACAGAGTCGACCATGTTTGACCTAGAATAATACTAGGTCTCAAACAATTCTTGGTAAATGATAGTTACCTATATCATAAGCCCCCTACTTTCTAAGCAAAAATGTTTGGCTGAGAAAGTATATTATGAATATCTTGAAACAAGTATCAAAATTTTTATGGACTTTTACCGCTTCTAGGGATAAATAATATTTTTTTCAATGTTGTAGTCGACCTATTTTTTGGCAATTTTTTTGGACTTCCGGCCAAGACCAGCTGTCTGAGAAGTGGGTTCGTCAAGGCCTGTTCAGGCTTGTTGTTAGAATGGCCTAGTCGGACTTGCTGTCTGGGAAGATGGCTCAAACTTGCTACACGTATGGCTTGCTCAGGTGCGAGCCTAAAAGCTAGGGAGGCCCAGTTGTGATGAACTCTTTATTAAAAATAGAAGGGAGCTTCACCTATGCTGGGGAAGGAAATTAAACCGCTGATATCACATATGTAAAAGTTATAGGAAGATCACTAAAATACCAGGCCATTTATCCGAGCAGATATATATAGTTTATAAAGGTTGTCTAAAACTTCACAACACCGTAACTTTTTGCTCAGACGCTCGTTTAATATATATATATTGTAGTTTAGCGAGATCTATCCATTAAAAAGCATTTTTTCTTCTGAAGAATTTCGCTGCAAGCTTTTCTCAGAAAAACTTCTTTGACCTTCACACTAGAGATCTTCTTGGGCAAACTCATTGGAGCTCAACTTGGGAGGTTTGCTTAGGAGCTGCCTTGGGGCTTTGTGCGACAACTATACCCGGTAAAGTTTTGCTCAGAGACGGTCTGTTCGGGCAAAGTTTTGCTCGGACTTATGCTCTTAAGTGTAAGTTTATGACTTTTCTTGCCTACGATTGGGGCTCTTGGGAGCTAAGGCCTGAATTTTTCCCTAATTTAACGGAGGTTGCATAGATGGTCCTCTCATATGCTTTTTAGAACTTTGTCGAGGCGAAATCTGCTCGGACGTTCTGCCCAAAAGCTCTATCTGCATAGAATTCTGCACTGATGGTCTATCTGGGAGCTCTATGCTAGCAAAGTTTTGCTAGAACGCTTTCCTCGAACAGTCTGTCTATGAAAGTTTATGCTCGAACTTTTGCTCTTAAGAGTTAAGTTTTAGGATCTGCCCAAGTAATTTATCCGAGAGCCATGCTCGGAAGGCATTGTGCTCGTATAGGTTACTGGGACTAAAGCTCTTTGGAGCTTAAACAATGAAATTTCACCTAAGTAGTCTGTCCAAGAGAAGCACTATGCTCGGACATGCTACTCGTGTCACGACCCGAACCCATAGCTAGGTCCTTGACCGCAGACCCATTTAACTCCGATCAAGGGCTCTGTCAAGCCTTACTCTCTAAAACCATTATGAGCTGTAACGGAAATTAAAACTTTTACAAACTTTAAATACATTTTCATCTTCTTATTTATGTACAATACTTATGCTAGGACTTTTCATAACCCCAAAAAGTCAACAACTAAAACTAAACCAACAATCTATATAAAAATTGCTTTTCGAATTTCATTGCAATCCTTATTAAATTAACACCTATGATACAACTCACGATCAACTAATGCAGTCCCTAAAAGCCCACAACGTTTTCCTTAAAATCCTAATCCCTCGCTCGTCGCCAACACCTTACTTTCAAATCTGAAATAACAATTAAGGAGTGAGCTTCCACGTGCTTAGTAAGTAACCAGTGACCCAATTAGATGAACCGTAGCATGTCAAAAATATTTCAGCTAACCAAAATAGCAACTTTATCGAGAAATAATATTTGAAAGCAGTGAATGAAAACTTATATGATAAAGCGTGATATAATCAATAGCTATGAGGCATAAAAGTCACTCAGCACGAAAAACTCATCACAAAATAGTTCCATCCCAACACCAGCTGCAATGGTATACTGCAGTCAGTGTACAAGCCCCCCTAACTAGGGCCCGAAATCCCTCTTACACCCGGGATAAATATTTCATGGAAGCAGGGGCAACCACTATCAAGAATAATGCACATTACATCAACGTACAAGCCTCATTGACCAGGGCCCGAAATCTAACTTTTCTTTGTTAGATGTGGAGCACAGTAACCAAGTAAGCAAAAACCACCCTTTCGTTCATCATAAACCAAACCTTGAACCACGAATGGTCAAACCATCCCTCTACCTTTTTATAATTTCCAAAACAATTCAATAATCAAAGCAATCTCAATCAGGCAACCATACACTTTGCAGTAGGCAATTTAGAGACAATTTAGTAATAATCTCTCGAATACATATCATTTACATGCCGATTCGGGTTTTAAACAAAAAATAAGTGTCATTAAAAGCACTTTGATAAACGATTCTTTCTTCTAAAAACATAGATAAACGTCGGTCAAACAAATCATTTCTTGGAAACAATTTTAACTTAAGGATAAATAAACAAATAAGCTATATATATTAAAAAAACTAGAAGGATCAAATGTGTAACATCCCGGAATATCTGGAACGTTAGCACTCACTCGATCATTTTACACTAAGACAATAATACCCTCAATCTCTACCAATATAGTACCATCAGTCTGTCAGAGTAATTAAAACATCGAATAAGACAAATACTCTAAATGCACCGTCATAATTGAAACATCAATTCTGACTCAAAAATTTTTTAAAAGCGATACTGACCCACGCAGAAGTTCTAATGACCAAAACCAAAACTGCAATTCTCTTTCCCTTGCTCAGTTATAATCCATACTCAATGAAATCTATTGTTGGTTATTACCTGTAGAAGGGAACAAAAAAAGGGAGTGAGCTTTTGAGAGCTCAATAAGGTCGCTAAAAATCCAGAAGAGGGAATACAATGATTATCATATTCACTTCCAAAAACGATAGGGAAGGGATTTAACTCTATCCCTTCAATCAGACATCAATAACAACAATTTCAATTACACTGAAATGATGCAGATGATATTGAACATGAGTAAATTTGCAAAGCCACACAGTCAGTGCAGGGAAACACTTAGCAAAGCCACACAGGCAGTGCAGGGTAATCACTTAGCAAAGCCACAAAGGCGATGCTCAATAACATTATGGTTACATATGCATATGAACACTAGCTAGACCCTTAAGGTACTAGCATCTCCCGACAATAACATACCATCCTTATAACTCCTCGATACACTAACTCATGTCGATATGCAGAATACAATAATCGATAATGCAATGATTAAATCGAGGCACAATGAGAAATAAATACGGAACATCGAATAGGATTTTCAATAAACGTTAAGGCTCAAAGCAAGGTATATATGGCAACCGATGTAATTTCATCACAATTATAATTGAGTCCAATGGAAGCTTCAATAACAATTTAGAAAGAACATTTACGATGTCAAATTGATAAAATATGGTTTCGGAAGAAATCCTTTACCTCGGGTCCGAAGCTATGTTAAGCTAATAAACCTCAAACACAAATCCTTGGAATTAACCTAAATAGGGCAAATCATTTATTAGTATACGATCTACGCAGTGATTTTATAAACTCGGTATTAACTTTCTAAACAGTTTTGATCCCTACTCTCGAAATGAGCTAACTATAAGCTATTCACTTATGGCAAATAGAGATTTCTCAAAATAGAACATATACTTGTATATACACTAGTTGGATCGAAAAAGCAACTTACGTAATGCTACGCATTCCCTCGATACCAGAATCTCCTACAATGATTGATTCCTCAATTTCTTTCATTCTCATTTTATCTGTATGTGTCCTACTCCATCCGGCTTTTCCAACTCTCTTACTCGCTCTCTTGAACTCGACAAGACAACGACTAACACACCCCATCGTCTCGACAACCCGTTTTAATACACCCTCCCTTTCTTTCGTCATCTCTTTCTCTCACAAACACGTACACAAACCCACCACACAACGCACACGTGCACCCATAGCACTCGCACGATAACCGTTGTCCAGAAATAAACAAATACATGTAGAATGCACAGTTACAAACACACGATACACCTGAGCACGCCACTACTAAATTTGCCATCGAGAATGGAAAATTTTCAAAATAATCCCTTGACGTTTATAAAAGTACCAAAATACCCTTGACGGCCAACATGAACAGGAAATAACTTTCAAAACACTTCAAACTCATCCATATATGTATTAGATTGAAATCAGGCCAGACACTTTTTTGAAAAATATCATGTTATTCCAAAAACTCCCTTTGACTCTTAACTACGCACAAGGCGATATGATAAACGATATTAAAAAAAGTGTTGAAACTTTATACACTGAAACATATCAGCGGTAAAAAGAACTTCACTGTAACTTTTTTTTAGGCGACAATAATCTAATTCACTATAATAAATCGAGATTCACACTTAAGATAAAATCATTCCACGTTCTTCGAGAACACTGAAAAAATCCACAAAAATTACACATTGTAGACATTGTAAAACTAACTGGGGTTACAGTTTTGCAGTTAACCGAATTCATAACCGAAATGGCTTTTAAAAATAAGAATTTAGACAGCTGAAAAATGATGGCCCTTTAGCGACACTTTTCATCTTCTACCAAAAAATTTCCCGTCTCCAAACCACCTATACACACATTTATAGCATTTGCTTAAAACAAACAAACACACACATACACTACTCCACTCAGTCAACCCACTACACTGACACACACCCACACTTTCCACTTACACAAGCACACACTAACCCCCCCCCCCCCCCCCCCCACACACACACACACACACACACACACACACACACACACTACTACATCTTCTTTACGTGCATTATTCGTACAACCATATACATTTCACCTGTACATACTCATCAACGTCTTCTTTTTTTTATTTTTTTTTAATCAAAAAATACTCATCCACGTCTCCAAACATAACCAATCGCACTCATCACACTATATACTTTTTTGGTTAGACCACCCGGTTTCCGGACACCACATTGGGAGCCGACTAATCCGGGTTCGAGCCGGGCAGGACCACATGGGTGGAAAAGCTCTCCCTACCAAGTTTTAACGCAGCTGCATTCCCAGGGCTCGAACACGAGACCTCTGGTTAAGCTAGGACAACCCCTTACCAGCTGACCTACGCGCTTGGTGGTTCATCACACTATATACACCTACACAGTAGTGCCCCCAAAAACTCACTTATTACACACTATCATCAAACCACAACTCCAACTACACATTATACACACATGCCTAAACACACAGATCGTACACCCACCGGTGTACATAAACAAACCACCAGATACTACAATCACACATTCATACACATTTCACCCACAACCACTTCATCCCAGTACAAACACCACACTCATTATTCGTACAAACACCACTTCATCCCAGTACAAACACCACTTCATCCCAGTACAAACTAACCCACACACACTACTACATCTTCTTTACGTGCATTATTCGTACAACCATATACATTCCACCTGTACATACTCATCAATCAACAAGGCCATAATTTTATCGAGCGTCGTTTCAAGAGAATACTTCCCAATCTGATTACTTACTACAAGGTCGAACCATGACTCATTTGACAAATCAATTATGATTATGCTGCCGCGTGTATGCAGGTGGTTGTGATTGAAGTGGGCAAATTAGAGGTGGTACAGTGGATGCCATGGATAACTGGTGGTTCGGTGGTGGTGCGGAGGTGGTCCGTGGCAATTGCTGTGACGATGGGAGAGAATAATTGTTGGGTCGATCAGTAATAAGGGATATCTATGGTGATCAGCTGTGGTGTTGGAGAGATTGGCCATTGGTCAAAGTCCTGATGGCCACAGTGGCCATCGGTAAACCACGATTGGCCCTGGATTTGGCCGAGACAGTAGATGAAGAACCATGGCATGGTGGTAGAATGACGGTGGCGCCGCTACGCCACTGGTAACGGCAAGCACTATTTGCGGTGCCCATGCCATAGGTGGTGCACGAAGGTGTTGGACAGTGCTTCCGGTGAAGGGGTGTGGCCAGGGTCATCGCCGGCGGCTGCGTGTGTGGCCGGAACTTGGGCTGCCCCGATCTGTGCAGGGCACCGCCAGTTATAGGGTTGGCTGCTCTCACAGTTTCTCTCTTTCTCTCCCTCTACCGAATTTGTCTTTAAATTGCTTTCAAACGTCTCCTACATTATCATTTCAAAATTTCACATTTTGATCTCTTTCTGCCAAAAATGAGACATTAGACATTTACGTAATAAATCCTAATTTAATAATAATTCCTTAAGGTGCTTCCCTCGCTTCCTTAATTAATCAGTCACAATGCTCAAGTCAATTATCGCTAAAAGACGCAAATATTCCAACTTATAAAATTTGCCGCTAAAAATAAAATAAGATTTGTTAGAAATTACTGAAAAGTTCAAACCTAAGATCGGGGTATTACAAAATGTCACTTACACGAACCGCTAACCGAATCCAAATATTTTTCTTTGAATTTGATCTCAATCGCCTTCTACCAAATCTTAGTGCGAATCATCCAGTATTTTGTTTTGATACTCGATTTGATATCAAAAATCAAGAATAAAAGATTGATATCTTGGGTCTGAATACAATGTCAAACAAACTTGACTCCTTCTACAAAGTTGTAGATCTCAAAAAATAAAATAAAATGCAATTTAGGCTTTTGAATCACCTAAATTGGATATTAAATGAGCAAGTTAGGGTTAGTCGAAAACCTAGAAAGGAAATTTGTCCAATTTTGAGGGAAAACAAAATATTATTTTGGACCAGAAGGTGATCTCAAATGGATTCTGATTCTTCTAAAAAGTTGTAGTTCTTGAAAATGATACATGATCTAGGCTTTTGAATTACCTAAATCAGATATCATATGAGCATATTATGGCTGGTCAAAGTTTGGGTGTATGCCCAATACGGGAATTCTAGATTTCTTGACCTAGCCACCTTTCTCCTAGGATTTTATGTAAGATGGAGAAGAAAATACATGGGGCAGCTAATCTTGATAAGCCACATTATATATATATCTACCCCAAAAGAAAATTAATTTAAAAAAAAACCCCAACTTTAGTAATTTTTCCCTAGTCACTCAAGAAATTTTTAATATTACAAAAGGACCCCAAAACTAACTAGATAAATTCACAATATGAGTTGCCTGACAATAAATAAAACATGGGGTGTTACATTATCTCCCCCTTAAAAAAAATTTGTCCTCAAAATTTGATGTTCACTAGATTCTTTCTCTTAATTTTTACCCGATCTCATCCTCCATCATAACACCTCAATTTGATCACTTTAGTCCACCAACAAAAATTATCCCAAATATCAAATACTCTTAAATCACAAAATCCATAACATAAGAATATCTCAACATTGACCTTGTCTCTATTAATGCCATTAGATCATCGCGATCACTTTAGTCCACCAACAAAAATTATCCCAAATATCAAATACTCTTAAATCACAAACTCCATAACACAAGAATATCTCAACATTGACCTTGTCTCTATTAATGCCATTAGATCATCGCTAAACAGTGAAGTCTCACCAAACGCGCAATGGACGCTAGGAGTCATGTGCTTTGACTCACAAATTAGAAATTTGGCGTTCACTAGATTGCTGCTCTTAATCATGTCTGATCTCATCACCCATCATAACACTTCACTTTTAACTCACTATATTCTAAAACGTTTAATTGGCTACTAAAAGCTGCACTTAAGGCTTCCTCAACCATTACTAAAAAAATGGCAATTACATCCGACTGACAATAATAGTGAAATTTGGGGAGACCTATAAGCCCCTTACATAATGTCATTAATCCTAACAACCGGAAAATTAAAATTATTGGGTCTAATAAAAACTTTGTTACTCTACTAATTTTCGTCTGGCGCCTCTTCTTTATGTCCCTCGTAGGGGTTGGCTTCCTCTAGACCTTCACATGAAAAATAGAAGCATGAGCTAGAGCCTTATCAGACAACTATCACATTTTAAACCATTACTTCGGTATGGTGCGGTCAGCATACAAGCCCTACTGACTAGGGCCCGGAATTCCTCCTCGGCCTGAGATAAATATTCGTGGAAGCAGGGGTGATCACTTTCAAGAGTAACGCTCATTACATCAATATACAAGCCCTGTTGACCAAGGCCCGAAATCCAACTTTTCCCCGTTGGATAAGGGGCACAATAACCAAGCCAAAGTCTCTATCTCATTCAACATAAACCAAATTTAAAACAACTAAAAATAGAAATATCCAATGGTACTTTTCTTTTATTTTCTCGTCAAATAATTTAACACGAAGGCAATAGTATATCAAAAGACTTTTAAGCTTTCACTTGGTAAAAATCATGTATACGTGTAATTATAATGGAAAGTAGGGTATACAGAGGGATATGACAGATTACTTACTTGATTTACTAACCAGTTCTTGTACTTGCTCGAAGGCCGGTCCTAGCCCTCGTCTATAGGAAACTAAATGATAAACTACAAAGGTATTAGTTCTTGACACTCAAACATGCATGCTCACTAAATTTCTTCCAAGATTGTGTCTAACTAACCATGTCTTTCTCAGGCATTTCATCGATAGTTGTCGAGCTTCTCTTAACTCACCCAATCTAACTAACCCACCAAGCAGACCTTATGCTAAATAGTACCTAGTCAAACTCAAAACATGAGAGTCAAAGAAGACTTATCAAGGTTTTCATATTATTGTGGATCATAGAAAACCGATTGATAATGGATATTCTCTAGGAAGGAGAAGGGAGGTAATATGCAAACCAAGAACAACAAATTTCAGCCCTGACAAACATTATTTAAAGACAATTTTGGTCAAGATATGAAAGTATTCTAAAAAACACATAAATTGAAAATTATATTGGATTCTCCAAGGTTTCAGATTGTACAAGTCATTAAAAAAAAAGGAGAAACAATTAGTCTAGAGAAAATCGAAATTGGACTAGTCTGTAATTTTAGAAACAACATATCACTGCGCAAACTAGTTTTATACATTGACCATTTTGGAGTAGAAACATGAAGAATCTTAGAAAACTCAAAGCTATAAACTTAAAATAGACTTGCTAAAGTTTCCAGAAATATAAAGATCACTATAAACCAATGAGTAATAATGATTCTATATCAAATCGAAATGGCTGCCATAAACAGCATACCTCTGCAAAGACTAGTTTTATGCAATGGATGTTTTTAAATAGAAGTATAACGAATATCAGAAAACTCAAAACCACAAAGTTAAAATAAACTTTCTTAGGTATCTAGATAAATAAGAATCATAAAAAAAAAAAACCAACAAGTAATGAATTTTCTATATCAAATCTAAATGGCCGAAACAGTACATCTTTGTGCAGACTAGTTTTGTTCAATGGTTATTTTGAAGCAAAAATATAATGAATCTCATAAAACTTCAAACTATAAAGTTTAATAAAAATTGATGAGGTTTCCAAAAATATAAAAATCACTAAGATCCAGTAAGTAATGAAGATTCTATGGCAATTCAAAATGGTTGCCAGAAACCGAAAGAATTCTGGACTTCTATGGGGCCTTTACTTCAACGTCATTATTTGATATACAAACGTGAGATTCTGAGAAAACCTAAAATTGAAAATTTGAAGTATACCAAATTTTCACAAAGTGCAAGAACATATCAAAAGAATTAGTAATGAAAGACAAAACCCCACCCCACTCTTATGCTGCTCTACATCAGTCTTGTTTTCAAACACAACCACATCTCACCGTCTAAAACACACACACAAAACTCTAGCACTCAACATATCAACACCCCTCTAACATACACCCGAAACCACAGTTTATACATCTAAGTAATGGCTGAACTTAGGGAGAAAAGAATAGAGATCATACATAGAAAATCTTGCCCTAGCTTCTCCTCTCTCTCTTTCTCTAGGTGTTACATAAGAAATTACGAAGACGGCCACTCCCTATTAGCGCCACTAATTATGGTTGCCCTAATTGGAGGGTTTACCAAAAACCTCCATGTGTTTTCCCTTAAATTCAAACGTAACTTTATAATATTACAAAAATATCCCAAATAAATCAGATTAAGGTTAAAATATAATTTTTTTATAAAATAAAAAATAATTGGGGTGTTACAGTTATGCTGGTGGGTGGAGTGATGGTGGCTGTGGTGGTCAGTGGTTAATGGAAGAAGGAAGAAGAGAGAGAGAGAGGGGGGGGGGGGGGGGTTTATCTGGAGGGCAATACACAAGTTTTTAACTCCACGCCCATTCCATTTGGTTAGCGGACATAAGTGATATTAACGTAAAGCTCTATCCACGACTGTAATTTAGCCCTAAACTCGAGAACATATCTTTTAAATTATTTTATGGCAAACACCTTGAACATGAAAATAATTTCTACATAGTATAGGGTTGAGGTTCGTATCTAACAATTCAATAGCAGCAACTATTAAAAGTAGTGTAAACGCTAATACTCATTTTCTTGGTATCTATTTTAAAAGTAGAGCAAGCTCTACATATAGTTTCAGCAACGACAGATGCATCATCTGGATAAGGAAACATTTTGAAAGTAATAGTTCTCTTATGCATAATCCAGCCAGCATCAATTCAACGTGCCATCACACAAGAATAATTAGGTATATAGCATGTGTAAGACTAACTTCACCTTAAAAAATTTAAAAATAATTAATTAATTGTTGTTTAGTGTCATTATGTCGTTTCATTGTATCAGACTTAGTAGTATTACTATGAACTTAGGCTACGCATAAGTCATTATGTTTACTATACTTTTTACTATCAACAAATTTAAAAGGTTCTTCGTTGTGCACAACAAATCCAGTAAGACCTTATCTTTGTTATCGCTATTTATAAAATAGAAAACTTACTGTCACAGTATAATTGTGTTTGGCTATCATCAATATGGCCTTGTTTAGTTGCACGTTGCAAGAAATGCCTATTAAGATGTGAATTATCACTACCATGCGAGAAATATTTTCACAATACATACACTGAACTTTGGATACGCAATCAACCATAACTTTTAAAAAATAATCTCAACACTTAGCTTCTAGTTTTCTAACCATCTTTCTGACTTCTAGCAAACTTAAGGTAGGATTTCTTGTGCCATCCTCTCCACCACCTCTGGTCAAGTTAAGATAGTATTACTGTTGCCAACCAAGCTACATGTTTGACTAAAGTGTTGTTGATCTTGTGAAAGAATGAATGGAAAATCACTAATGTTCTGGTTATAAGCCAAGAATTTTTTGGTGTCTATACCTACTGATGATTACTCTTGAGGTTTGGTGCTAATGATGGTAGACGTTTTTGGCTACGTGATTTTGATGGTCTTGAAGCAGTCATATTTTTCAAAATATATATAAGACACACAAAACTAGGAAGACATATTAAAAGTAATAGAATAAAACTAATAAATAGTACTTCTTATCTAAAATTAGTGACTATAATCATGGGCAGGAGTTTGTAATTGAAAATTTAAGAGGCATAGTAAAAAATAAGAATGCACAATAAAGCTTTTAGATAAGAGATAGTTGTGAAATGTAATTAAGTTGTGAAGAATGTGGTAAGAATGAGTCAATTTATAGATTTTTCAAGCCTCACAAAAAACCAAAATACCTCTAAAATTAGTCGTTCATAGTTGTTAAAAATGGTATAAATAAGTGAAAGTGTATAAAAGAGTTGTTTGAGTAAGGGTGTATGAATATACACCCAAACTAGTCGTTATATAACTGTTGAAGGGGTAAAAATGTCATTTTCACAAACATGGTCGTTGGGGGGGGGGGGGGGGATTGAAGGATTTAGTGGGCTGGGCCGGGTTTGGGCTAAAAAACGTGCTGGGCCATGACGAACCTAAAATGAGTTGGGCATTTTTTGAAAATTATGTGGTCCACCCTCGGTCTAAGCCATTGGCCCTTATCACCCGAGCCCGATTTTTTTCATAGTACTGGCTAGACCGGGCTAGCCCTTGGGCCCCAGCCTGTTTGACAACTTTATGTCAACCGTCCACCAATTTATTATGTTTTGTAAGATAACGAAAATTTTCTTCCTTTGTTATCATTAATTTATTTAGACCCAAATTAGCAAATCAACCCAAAAAGGATCTTGGAGGAGTTGTGGACTGGAGTTATCAGCAACCAAAAAAGTGATTTGAGCGCTTTTTGATGCTTGGGAATGCTTTGCAAAAAGAATCGACCAAATTAAAGAAAGGACAACCTTTGAACAAAGTAGACTCAAAGTGAAGTAACCTCAGAGCGTCAGCTTTAGGTTGCATGATCAATAGAAGGAATTGGATCCTATAAATATCCTCCACATACGAATTTAAAAGGATGATAACAAGCACCCTATCAACAAGCATTAATCAATTCAGAAAAGATCTCTATCCAATTATCAAAAAATCAGTGAAGTTGTTCTATCATATTACTGTTATTCCATTTACCTTCTTTTAAGATCATCTAATCAAGCGTAACACCCTGCCAACTATAGCAATTGCCTGATTACCCCTCTGGATAACTATTTACTTCGATTTGGCGACTCTTTTGGGGAAGTAAGATCAATTTCACTATTTGGAATCTGGCATTCACTTCGTCCTCAAGATGGTTGTTCGTACTACAAGTACAAACAAGATCTTACTACAAGTACTAAGAAGCATGCCACAGTGGCTTCTACATCTACTTCTCAATTTGATCTAGCCACCAGTCATGAAGGCTCGATACTTGAAGAAGTAGATACAAACGATGAATTTCACCTTGAAGGACCACCTATAAATAAATATAGTTGAAGAGCAATCGGCTATAATAGAGAATTTCTTTGTAACCCAGAAGTTGTTCCTATAGATAATAATGAAGTTGACAGAGAGCATCACAAGTCCTCCTCATGGTATAGTGACCACATCTGCCTGTAGCATGTCTTCAAGTTTATAGGTACCATCCGGAAATCTAATATGTCAAACCTGGATAAAGAAGTAAACTTTATGCTGCTTTTCTCATATCATAAAGACGCTTTGAGGAAGGGGGTTGGGTGCTGCTTTTCTCATATCATAAAGACGCTTTGAGGAAGGCCGGGGGGGGGGGGGGGGGGGGGGGGGGGGGGGGGTTGGGTTTGTCAATGTTTTTTAGCTACATAAGTAAAGTGTCATTATTGCTGATCTTTCGGGTCTCTCTATCATAGAGAAAGTGGGGAACGTGCGCGTCCAATGATTCTTCCAAACACAGGTCTTGAGGGCCAATTCAAAAGGGATCCAGTAGCATTCTCGGGTACAAGAATGTTGAAGGAATGTAACATCTACCCACCCAGACCCCTTCCCCCCTTTCGTGTAGGGAGATGAATGGTGGAGTTTTGCCTTGGAGGTTCCAACTCTGTAAATTTTGTTGACGTATGTAGATATCCACCCCATGTGCTTGCTACATGGACTTACCTACCAAATTATCAAGAGCAAATATCATCCTCTGAGACTATATAGAACGCTAGAGCAAATATCATCCTCTGAGACTATATAGAACGCTAGAGCAAATAGGTTAGGTTCTAAACTCTGGAACAATACCATCCGCGCGCGTGATATGATGGCCAATCATATCAAATAATGCACAGGAAACAGGAAGAGATATCGTCCTGGTACCATAACTGGTTGTCCAATGGAAACCTGCGCGAAGAATTCACAGACCTCTGCACTACAACTCTGAAAACCTCAAAATTTGCCGGTATGATTAAACGCAAAGATTAAGATATTGAAAATCTTAACACGATAATCCCTAAAGATCTCATCGAGCTTATCTTAACTGTACCTATCCCCTTATTCCATGACAAGCAAGACGCGATCCTTTGGCTGTACAGTCAAATCAGCCTACAATATGCTTCTCGAATACCAAAATAATTTGCAAGATGATTGGCAGTGGATATGGAAAGTTCCATGCCCTCCAAGGATACAAAGCTTCCTCTCAAAATGTACCCATTACACTCTCCCGGCCAGAAAATAACTTAGCTGGCTCCCTGAAAAAATTTGCCCTCACGGTTGTGAGAAATCAGAGACTATTTATCACTGCTTACGGGAATGCCCCACTGTCCAAAATATATGGAATTCTGTTAACCCCGACTCCATATCTGGTATCCCGTATCCCCAACTAAGATGGCCTTATCCTTTCCCGCTTGGGGTAGAGTTAAGCCCAAAGTAACAAGACTAGCAACATCGACAACATCCCTTGGAACACCCTTTTTGCCTTCCAACTCTCCTCAATCTGGGAAAACGAATATAAACTAGTTATTCTAAGCTCTCCCTTCCCTCCAACTGCTATGATAGTAGAGAGGCGTGCATGCATGCAAGAGATTACTTGTTTTTTATGAACTTGCCGACCAACAAGACTAGGATTCCGACTATTATTCAAATGGTTGGACACCTCCCCAGACCCAATGGGTTAAACTAAACATGGATGTGATTGTCTGGCCAAATTTCGATAAAGCGGGTGCCGCAGGGTTAATTAAAGATCAAACTAGAAATGGATGATTGGCTTAGAAACTCAACCAGCTGCCACACAGCTGAATGGTGGGCTGTTAGAGATGAACTTGTTCTGGCATGGAATAAAAAATATAGAAAGATCATGTTAGACATTGATTATCAAAATGCCGTGACAACACTCTTGAATGATACACCCCCACCCCCCTAACTGACACACTAATTCGTGATTGCAGGGAGCTCCTTAGATGCTCATGGCAGGTGAAGGTTTCCCATGTACATAGGAAACAAACTTTGTGCGAACTTCATGGCTAAACAAGTGGGCAATCAGCAATAGGGATATCTTATATGGTATCATGAGCCAATATTTTTGTCTACCCTCCTGACTAACGATACTAGTGGGAGAGTCACCCCACGATGTATGAATCAACTAAATGATAATTAGCAATAAATAATTTTTTTCCATGTTAAAAAAAAAAGGAGTAAAATTGAGAAGATTGGGCCAAACTCAAGGCTATTTTCGAGAATTTACTCGACGTATAGAAGACGGGATAAAAATGAGGTAAATGATATTGTGACAGCCGAATATTATGTTATCACAAACCATAATTTACTCTAGACACAAACTAGCTGTTCTGACCTCTTTAAGAAACAATGTACATCTATTTCCTCTACGTGGAGACTTTCTTTTCCGTCAACGCTACTGTCTATTACAACGGTAATTCTAACCCTTTCTTTTTTAATTAAAATTAACATGGGCAAAAAATGTCGGAAAAATTGCTGATGAACTCTTTCTTTCTTGCTTGTAATTAAAGTGGGCTAAATTTTCAGTTTGTTTAAAACATTGATAACTTATGAGGCAACATCAATTTGGCCGTGACAACATCTCTCAATAACAAAAAGACGAGGTTTGCAAAGAAACCTGCAAGTAAAATGAAAATCAAAGTCAAAAAGGTATTTAGGCATTCCCTTCTGATTTAAGTGCACCCTGGTCGTTTCATAGGCTTCTAGCATCAAAGCATTTGCAACATTATTTCAAAACTTCTCGGTTGCTGGTGGCATGAAATGTAAAAACAACTCAGTTACACATAAGGTACAAAGTCAAGTCTGATGCTAAGTAGAAAATCTATGAGGAACAGTACCCTTTCGTATGAGATTTACTATGCTGGGTATCCCTCAAGTTTATCCGTGATAGCAAGTCGTGTTCTTCCGAAATGGGATGTTGTTTTGAACAATTTGACTATTGGACTTTAGTGTGCTAAAGGGGTTTCTGTGGATTCTCGTGCAGCAGAAAGGTCCTAACAATTTTTTCCCATCTCCTTCTTGTTAGGAAGAAGGAGATGGGAAAAAAAACAAAAGAAGGAGGAGGAGGCAAAAAAGAACAATGCAAATAAATTTGTACTTTTATGCAAGCTAGTAAAGATCACGTGCTTTACACGTTAAACAGTAATTCAAAATAAAAATGTTATAAATTTAGTAAAAGACAACTAAAATTAATTAGTACGATTATTTTAGTACGTGTGATGCACGTTACAATGTAATCTACTTCAAAATTATTTGTTAAAAGATGTTTAAACACTAGAGCTTCAAAGTATTACGTGCACTAAATTATCACACTTTACAGTGTAATCTACTTCAAAATTATTTGTTAAAAGATGTTTAGACAGTAGAGCTTTATTCTACTATCCTAATCCTTCTCAATCTTTATTCTCTTCGTGAAGATGTCTTTTATCATGGTGCTATTCTTGTCTACAACATTTTTCTTCTTTTGAAAGCTTCGGAGGGTCTCATCATCATCAATCAGTGTATGCTCTTTTCTTACATCTTTTCAGGTTTCTATCTTGTCAATGATAAAAAATGAATGTCACAATTCCTTATTTGAATAATCTTGAGCAACTTGCTCAGATAAGCTTGAATTACCTATGTCTAGACTCCTGATTCACGTGCAAAGTAATGGGGTATATATAAACATCCACCTAATTGTATAGTATGGTTTCTGTCGGTAAGCTATAAATACTCCTGTCAAGACATTTAAACATCAAAAAGGCTTC
The DNA here is from genome assembly GCA_033065855.1 of Escallonia rubra. Lineage (NCBI taxonomy): Eukaryota > Viridiplantae > Streptophyta > Magnoliopsida > Escalloniales > Escalloniaceae > Escallonia > Escallonia rubra. Next base: position 143,830 of record JAVXUO010000139.1, on the reverse strand, counting down.
AAATCCTTTCTCAACTTTATGTCTACACAACATTATAAGTTCAAGTCAACACAGCAATACTTGAAAAATGCAAATACTTCATTGATGTTCTCAAGAATGGAAAGAGCTTCCCTTGTCCTATGGATTATAACACACATAGTGACACCAAATCATATACGATCTTCTAACACAAACATGAACCCATGAATAGAGGGAATTTCCACATATTGTTTTATAGACTATCCTTGTTGGCTTTAAATATGTCATCTCAGTTCATTCAAAGTTAAAAAAAAAAAAAACACACAAGACAGTGCAACTTTACATAGAAATCTCAAGCAAGGAAGTCAATTATATAAAGGTGCATTCCTACGACAGGGTAAGTTACGAAACCCAAATAACTTGCATCTATTGAAAGCCTAGAAAAAAGGTGGTTGATGGATTATGAACAAAGGGTTTATCCTAATTGCTTTAGGTCAGCAACAAGATTTAATAATGTAACAACTACTTGCATGAACAAACCACATTTAGCACAGTGATTGTTTATGTTTTCATCGAGAAAATCTTTTAGAGTAGAATATGAAGTATAGTCGTTTCTGCAAAGAAAAGGCCCCAAGAAATTCTTACTTTAATCATGAGCTAATTCGAAGCCTAAACCAAGAGCATCCTCAAGTGAAACGCCAGTAATTGTCAGCTTATGATACATGACTTACCACTGCAATTATCGTATCATGAACTAAGCCATCATCTCCTTGAACTATTACGCAAAGATGCAACAACCATCCAAAGCATCAAGCATACCCTACCCTACCCCACCCCCCTCCCCCCCAAACAAACAAATACACTGATGCCACTCTACCTGGCAAAAGCCATGGATAAGGAAGAAGCATATATGCAAACGGCTTTTAGTTATATCATTTTGAAATTAAAGGCCCTTGCAATTTACACATTCGTAAATTATGAAAGATCAAAGTGGGAACTCTGCGTTATGTGCGACCATTGCTTGTAGCATGGCGATGTAAACAGTTTTATGGCGTCTATGTTAAGGATCTATTTTTCCTAATTCCTAAAAGACAGAAGAATAATAGGGGACAGCTACTACCAAGCCGCCCATTGTCTTATGTATCAAATGCCAAAACCTCTACGACAACCCTGCATAGACAAAATTTAGTTACTAAAACAAAGAGCTAGATAAGTGGTCACCAAGCACACCCACTTTAACCAAGTTGGACTGCAGGAGCAAGCGAAACATCATGAGGCTCCTTAGGCATTTGATCACTCTCGAGAAACTCCTAGAAATCCTTGGACATCACACCTAGGTTTAAGATCTATCTCTTCGGCATTTGATCACTGTCGAGAAACTCCTAGAAATCCTTGAACAAACCACATTTAGCACCATATATATATATATATATATATATATATATATATATATATATATATATATATATATATATATATATATATATATATATATACATACATATATACATATATACATACATATATACATATATACATACATACATATATACATATATATATATATATATATATATATATATATATATATATATTGTATTCTAGCGAGATCTATCCATTAAAAATCCCTTTTTCTTCAGAAGAATTTCGCTGCAAGCTTTTCTCATAAAAACTTCTTTGACCTTCACACTAGAGATCTTCTTGGGCAAACTCTTCGGAGCTCAACTTGGGAGGTTTGCTCAGGAGCTACCTTGGGGATTTGTGCGAGAACTATACCTTGTAAAGTTTTGCTTAGACGGTTTGTCCGGGTAAAGTTCTACTCGGACTAATGCTCTTAAGTGTAAGTTTATGACTTTTCTTGCCTACGATTGGGGCTCTTGGGAGCTAAGGCCTGGAATTTTTCCCAAATTTAATGGAGGTTGCACGGATGGTCCGCTCATATGCTTTATTTGGAACTTTGTCGAGGCAAAATCTGCTCGGACGTTCTGCCCAAAAGCTCTATCTGCATAGAATTCTGCACCGATGGTCTATCTGGGAGCTCTATGCTAGCAAAAGTTTTGGTAGAACGCTTTCCTCGAACAGTCTGTCTATGAAAGTTTATGCTCGGACTTTTCACTAAGACAATAATACCCTCAATCTCTACCAATAGAGTACCATCAGTCTGTAAGAGTAATAAAAACATCAAATAAGACAAATAATCTAAATGCACTGTCATAATGGAAACATCAATTCTGACTCAAAAATGTTTTAAATAGCAATACTGACCCATGTAGGGGTTCTAATGACCAAAACCAAAACTGTAATTCTCTTTCCCTCGCTCAGTTCTAATCCATACTCAATGCAATCTATTGTTGGTTATTACCTGCAGAAGGGAACAGAAAAAGGGAGTGAGCTTTTGAGAGCTCAATAAGGTCGCTAAAAATCCAGAAGAAGGAATACAATGATTATCATATTCACTTCCAAAAACTATAGGGAATAGATTCAACTCAATCCCTTAAATCAGACATCAATAACAACAATTTCAATTACATTGAAATGATGCAGATGATATTGAACATGGGTAAATTTGCAAAGCCACACAGGCAGTGCAGGGAAACATTTAGCAAAGCCACACACAGGCAATGCAGGGTAATCACTTAGCAAAGCCACAAAGGCGATGCTCAATAACAATGTGGTTACATATGCATATGAACACTAGCTAGACCCTTAAGGTACTAGCATCTCCCGACAATAACAGACCATCCTTATATCACCCCCGATACAGACCATCCTTATAACTCCTCGATACACTAACTCATGTCAATATGCAGAATACAATAATCGATAATGCAATGATTAAATCGACGCACAACGAGAAATAAATACGGAACATCGAATAGGATTTTCAATAAACGTTTAAGGCTCAAAGCAGGGTATTAATGGCAACCGATGCAATTTCATCACAATTGTAATTGAGTCCAATGGAAGCATCAATAACAATTTAGAAAGAACATTTACGATGTGAAATTGATAAAATAGGGTTTCGGAAGAAATCCTTTACCTCGGTCCCAAGCTATGTTAAGCTAATCAACCTCAAACACAAATCCTTGGAATTAACCTAAATAGGGCAAATCATTTATTAGTATACGATCTACGCAGTGATTTTATAAACTCGGTATTAACTTTCTAAACAGTTCTGATCCCTACTCGCGACATGAGCTAACTATAAGCTATTCACTTATGGCAAATAGAGATTTCTCAAAAGAACATGTACTTGTATATACACTAGTCGGATCGAAAAGCCACTTACATAATGCTACGCATTCCCTCGATACCAGAATCTTGTGCGATGATTGCTTGCTACACTGACGAAAAGAACTACCCAGTCCATTCCAAGCTCCTCTTCAAGGAGCCAATAGTATACGCGCCCGTCTCCACTCCTTCGAAAACTCACTTAGGATAAATCTTGCCATTTTTCCTTAATTTCTTTCATTCTCCTTTTATCCGTATGTGTCCTACTCCATCCAGCTTTTCTAACTATCTTACTCGCTCTCTTGAACTCTACAAGACAACGACTAACACACCCCATTGTCTCGAAAACCCGTTCTAATACACCTTCCCTTTCTTTCTTCGTCTCTTTCTCTCACAAACACGCACACAAACCCACAACACAACACACACATGCACCCATAGCACTCGCACGATAACCGTTGTCCAAAAATAAACAAATACATGTATAATGCACAGTTACAAGCACAAGATACACCTGCGCACGCCACTACTAAATTTGCCATCGAGAATGGAAAATTTTCAAAATAATCCCTTGACATTTATAAAAGTACCAAAATACCCTTGACAGCCAACATGACCAGAAAATAACTTTCAAAATACTTCAAACTCATCCATATATGTATTAGATTGAAATCAGGCCAAACAGTTCTTTGAAAAATATCATGTTATTCCAGAAACTCCCTCTGACTCTTAACGACGCACAAGGCGATATGATAAACGATATTAAAAAAAGTGTTGAAACTTTATACACTGAAACATTTCAGCGGTAAAAAGAACATCACTGTAACTTTTTTTTTAGACGACAATAAGCTAATTCGCTATAATAAATCGAGATTCACACTTAAGATAAAATCATTCCACGTTCTTCGAGAATACTGAAAAAATCCAAGAAAATTACACATTGTAGACATTGCAAAACTAACTGGGGTTACAGTTAACCAAATTCATAACCGAAATGGCTTTTAAAAATAAGAATTTAGACTGCTGAAAAATGATGGCCCTTTACAGACACTTTTCATCTTCTACCAAAAAATTTCTCGTCTCCAAACCACCTGTACACACATTTATAGCATTTGCTTAAAACAAACAAACACACACACGCTACTCCACTCAGTCAACCCACTACACTGACACACGGCCACACTTTCCACATAGATATGCACACACTGATTACGCATAGAAACTAACCCCCGGCCCCCCCCCCCCAAGCACACACACTACTACATTTTCTTTACGTGCATTATTTGTACAACCATATACATTCCACATGTACATACTCATCCACGCCTCCAAACATAACAACCGCACTCATCACTCTATATACACCTACACAGCAGTGCCCCCAAAAACTCCCTTGTTACACATTGTCATCAAACCACAACTCCAACTACACATTATACACACATGCCTAAACACACGCATCGTACACCCACCGTTGTACATAAACAAACCACCAGATACTACAATCACACATTCATACACATTTCACCCACAGCCACTTCATCCCAGTACAAACACCACACTCATCAACCATTTCAACCAACAAGCTCGCTCATCAATCAACAAGGCCACAATTTTATCGAGCATCGCTTCAAGAGAATACTACCCAATCTGATTACTCACTACAAGGTCGAACCATAACTCATTTGACAAATCAATTATGATTATGCTGCCGTGTGTATGGAGGTGGTTGTGATTGAAGTGGGCAAATTAGAGGTGGTACAGTGGGTAACATGGATAACTGGTGGTTCGGTGGTGGTGCAGAGGTGGTCCGTGGCAATTGCTGTGACGATGGTAGAGAATAATTGTTGGGTCGATCGGTAATAGAGGATATCTATGGTGATCAACTGTCGTGTTGGAGAGATTGGCCATTGGTCAAAGTCGTGATGGCCACAGCGGCCATCGATAGTCCACGATTGGCCGTGGATTTGGCCGAGACAGTGGATGAAGAACCATGGCATGGTGGTAGAATGACGGTGGCGCCGCTGTGCCACCGGTAACGACAAGCACTAGGTGGTACACGAAGGTTTGGACAGTGCTTCCGGTGAAGGGGTGTGGCCGGAGTCATCGCCGACAGCTGCGTATATGGCCGGAAGTTGGGCTGCCCCGATCTGTGCAGAGGCACCGTCAGTTATAGGGCTGGCTGCTCTCAGAGTTTCTCTCCTTATCTCCCCAAATCTCTCTATCATTTCAAAATTTCACATTTTGATCTCTTTCTGCCAAAAATGAGACATTAGACATTTCGTAATAAATCCTAATTTAATAATAATTCCTTAAGGTGCTTCCCTCGCTTCCTTAATTAATCAATCATAATGCTCAAGTCAATCATTGCTAAAAGACACAAATATTCTAACTTGTAAAATTTGCCGCTAAAAATAAAATAAGATTTGTTAGAAATTACTGAAAAGTTCAAACCTAAGATAGGGGTATTACAAAATGTCACTTACACGAACCGCTAACCGAACCCAATTTTTTTTTTTTTTTGAATTTGATCTCAATCGCCTTCTACCAAATCTTAGTGCGAATCATCCAGTATTTTGTTTTGATACTCGATTTGACATAAAAAATCAAGAATAAACCTGAATAAAACATTGATATCTTGGGTCTGAATACAATCTCAAACAAACTTGACTCCTTCTACAAAGTTGTAGATCTCAAAAAAATATGCAATTTAGGCTTTTGAATTGCCTAAATTGGATATTGAATGAGCAAGTTAGCGAAAACCTAGAAAGGAAATTTGTCCAATTTTGAGGAAAAAAAATGTTATTGCGGACCTGAAGGATATCTCAAATGGATTCTACTTCTAAAAAGTTGTAGTTCTTGAAAATGATACATGATCTAAGCTTTTGAATTACCTAAATCTGATATCGTATGAGCATATTATGGCTGGTCAAAGTTTGGGTGTATGCTCAATACGGGAATTCTAGATTTCGTGACCTAGCCACCTTTCTCCTAGGATTTTACGTAACATGGAGAAGAAAATACATGGGACGGCTGATTTTCATAAGCCACATTATAAGAAAATACATGGGACGGCTGATTTTCATAAGCCACATTATATATATCTAACCCAAAAGAAAATTAATTTATAAAAAAAACCCCAAGTTTAGTCATTTTTCCCTAGTCACTCAAGAACTTTTTAATATTACAAAAGGACCCCAAAACTAACTAGATAAATTCACAATATGAGTTGCCTGACAATAAATAAAATATGGGGTGTTACATTAGCTCCCCCTTAAAAAAAATTTGTCCTCAAAATTTGATGTTCACTATATTGTTTCTCTTAACTTTTACCCAATCTCATCCTCCATCATAACACCTCAATTTGATCACTTTAGTCCACCAATGAAAATTATCCCAACTATCAAATACTCTTAAATCACAAACTCCATAACACAAGAATATCTCAACATTGACCTTGTCTCTATTAATGCCATTAGATCATCGCTAAACAGTGAAGTCTCACCAAACGCGCAATGGACGCTAAGAGTCATGTGCTTTGACTCACAAATTAGAAATTTGGTGTTTACTAGATTGCTGCTCTTAATCATGTCTGATCTCATCGCCCATCATAACACTTCACTTTTAACTCACTATATTCTAAAACATTTAATTGGCTACTAAAAGCCGCACTTAAGGCTTCCTCAACCATTACTAATAAAAATGGCAATTACATCCGACTGATAATAACAGTGAAATTTGGGGAGACCTATAAGCCCCTTACATAATGTCATTAATCCCAACAACCGCAAAATTGAAATTATTGGGTCTAATAAAAACTTTGTTACTCTACTCATTTTCGTCCGGCGCGTCTTCTTTATGTCCCTCGTAGGGGTTGGCTTTCTCTAGACCGTCACATGAAAAATAGAAGGATGAGCTAGAGCCTAGCAAGCACACATCTATCAGACAACTATCACATTTTAAACCATTACTTCGGTATGGTGCGGTCAGCATACAAGCCCTGCTGATTAGGGCCCGAAATTCCTCCTCCACTCGGGATAAATATTCGTCGAATCAGGGGTGATCACTTTCAAGAGTAATGCACATTACATCAACATACAAGCTCTGTTGACCAAGGCCCGAAATCCAACTTTCCCCCGTTGGATATGGGGCACAACAACCAAGCCAAAGTCTCTATCTCATTCAACATAAACCAAATTTAAAACAACTACAAATAGAAATATCCCATGGTACTTTTCTTTTATTTTCTCGTCCAATAATTTAACACGAAGGCAGTAGTATATCAAAAGACTTTTAAGCTTTCACTTGGTAAAAATCATGTATACGTGTGATTATAATGGAAAGTAGGGTATACAGAGGGACATGGCAGAGTACTTACTTGATTTACTAACCAGTTCTTGTACTTGCTCGAAGGCCGGTCCTAGCCATAAACTACAAAGGTTTTAGTTGTTGACACTCAAACATGCATGCTCACTAAATTTCCTTCCAAGATTGTGTCTAACTAACCATGTATTTCTTAGGCATTGCATCGATAGTTGTCGAGCTTCTCTTAACTCACCCAATCTAACTAACCCACCAAGCAGACCTTGTGCTACATAGTACCCAGTCAAACTCAAAACATGAGAGTCAAAGAAGACTTATCAAGGTTTTCATATTACTTCGGATCATAGAAAACCGATTGATAATGGAAATTCTTTAGGAAGGCGAAGGGAGGTAATATGCAATCCAAGAACAACAAATTTCAGCCCTGACAAACATTATTTAAAGACAATTTTGATCAAGATATGAAAGTATTCTGAAAAACACATAAATTGGATTCTCCAAGGTTTCAGATTGTACAAGTCACTTAAAAAAAAGGAGAAACAATTAGTCTAGAGCAAATCGAATTGGACTAGTCTGTAATTTTAGAAACAACATATCAGTGCGCAAACTAGTTTTGTACATTGACCATTTTGGAGCAGAAACATGAAGAATCTTAGAAAACTCAAAGATATAAACTCAAAATAAACTTGCTAAGGTTTCCAGAAATATAAGAATCACTACAAAATAATGAGTAATAATGATTCTATATCAAATCGAAATGGCTGCCATAAACAACATACCTCTGCAAAGACTAGTTTTATACAATGGATGTTTTGAAATAGAAGTATAACGAATATCAGAAAACTCAAAACTACAAAGTTAAAGTAGAATTTCTGAGGTATCTACATAAATAAGAATCATAAAAAAAAACCAATGAGTAATGAATTTTCTATAGCAAATCTAAATGGCCGAAACAATTCATCTATGTGCAGACTAGTTTTGTTCAATGGTTATTTTGAAGCAAAAAAATAATGAATATCATAAAACTTCAAACTACAAAGTTAAATAAAAATTTCTGAGGTTTCCAAAAATATAAAAATCACTAAGATCCAGTAAGTAATGAAGATTCTATGGCAATGCAAAATGTAACATCCCCGAATTTTGCAGAACGTTAACACTCAATCAATCGTTTACACTAAGACAATAGAACCCTCAACTCAACCAGTTATAGAACCATCAGCCAGTCAGAGCAACTAAACCGTTTATCAAATCAAACTCTCAACTGACTGATTTAAAATGAATGCCAAATCTACGTCTACGGAATCATAATAATATTATTCACCTACGCAGGGGTTCTAATGGACAATACAATAACTTCAAATCTCTTCTTACGCTCGCTAGGCTCTAATCCTTATTCAGCAACTTAATATTGCTTATCACCTGCGGAAAGGAAATCAAGGAAGAGTGAGCTTTCGAGAGCCCAGTAAGGTCCATCAAAGATTTTAAAATAAAAAAACGATACGGACGATTTGACATTTAAACCAATAGAAATTTTTGAAAAAACGGAGACACAGAGCGATTCAAACAATCTTTCTATATACAATCAAATGATAATTTTAAAAGGATTTTTCAAAGAAAACCACAGCATTTCAATATAAACAAAGGAATGAGTATCAACTCAATTCCCTTAAATCGATAACCATTTTTTTTAAAACACTTAAAGTGCAATAAACATAAATAGGAAACGTTGAACATGAGCAGTACAGAAGCAAAGCCACCCCAGCAGTGCTCGATACGCTTACATATGCATATGTACACTGACTAGTCCATCTAGGTATTAGTTAAACCCATCCAACAGACCATCCTTATAATGCCAACAATACAGACCATCCTTATGGCTCCCAAATTACTAACTCATGTCAACATTGAGAAGCAATAAATGCATTTGAAAATATTCAAGGAATTTAAACACAATTCAAAACATTTTACAATGATTGAATTAAGTAAACAGATGAATTAAGTAACGAATTCCAAACGATCGCTATCAGGCTCAAATTAGGGTTTCTTGGACGGTTTCAAAATATCTTTTATATCAAACATAAAATCTAATCAATGTAGTTCATAAAGCTTTCATAATTAAACATTTGAAAACAGAACGAAGAAGTAGGGTTCGGATAGAATTCCTTACCTCGGTCCGAGCTAAGCGATGCTACCAATCCTCGATCAATATTTTTTTGAATAAACTTAGATTGGCAATTTACTTGTTACATAATTTATGTAAAATACAATATAAACCCTAACATCAACTACCCACTGCGTACCCACTCTCTCCGAAATCGCGCACTCAAAACGGTTCTCGCACACGGGCAACCTAACCTAAAATCCTATACACTCCTTAATGTGTACCGACATTCTAAAATTTATATAATTAACTCTAAAACACTTTTATGGCTTAAAGCATTAATAAAAGTAAAAATATGCATTTTCTGAATTTTTTAATATTTGTTTTTTGAATTAAAATAATTTCTTTAAATGCAATAAAAACCCAATAATAGCCATAATTACATACAGCTGCAAAAAAAGTCCCATAATGTTTTTATAAGAACTTTAAAATATATTTAAAAATTATAGAAATCGAAATCAGAATTTAAAAGACACTGAAACTATTTCTTTATTTTTCGTTTTGCTAAACTCAATGCGATACAGAAAATGATAATAAATCAACTCGAAAATTTACCAAACTTTTACTGAGTCTTTCCTGTACTATAAAAACATTACTATAATTTTTCCGAGAACATTTTCAGGGTTTAGAGGCTCCAATATAATTTTACAATATTAAGTTTGTAGAAAATATTAAAAATGCATATGATTTCAGAAAATTATAAAATTTTACCAGAAATTCTAATATAGTCTAACACATTACACTGTAAAATTTTACATACTAACGATAACCGTGTGCTAGTCTATGCACGTGTCGATTCTAACGCTAACCCAAATTTCCCGCTCCGTACTTCTCTTCTCTTCTCCTGTCCAAACCCAGAGTACAAGGTTACTGTTCACGCAGCTTCTCCTCCTTTTATCCCTTATCACAAACCCAATCCATACATACACATTTCCCACAATACACTCTTCACTTTCTTTCCCAGAAGACACAGCAACATTTCTGGGTGCCATTGCAGGCCCTTTCACATCCCTTTCCTTCCAATGCACACACGCTACACGCACATATATAACATAGATAAACACCGGTGCACTCCCAGACTCATGGCACCATGCACTCACTTATATATATACATATATACCATTTCATATGCCCATGTCTCCTTCTTCCTTTAACACCCTCACACTCATTCATGTATAAACACAGCAGCTATGTACACACCTATATCATCTCTAAAACACAAGGTCTACACACATTTGCCACAACCCACAACGCACCCCCACTTAGAGTTGTGAAATGGGCCAGGCGGCCCGCGGCCAAGCCCGACCCGGCCCGAAAAAAGCCCGGGTTGGCCCGGCCCTCTCGGTGAACAGTGACGGCCCTAAGCAGTTGGGCTTGGGGCCAGGGCTTGGACCAGGCCAAGAAAATCTGGAAAAAAGCCCGGGCCCGGCCCGAAAACTGGCCCGGTTCTGGCCCGGGTCTGCGGCCCGGTTCGGCCCACCTGGTTTGAATTTTTTGTTTTTCCCCCCCTTTCTCCCATCCCTTTTCCTCCAACGGAAATATTCCCCCAAAATTCCACTTTTACCCCCCCAACAGCAATATAACTTAAATATTCCCCCAACAGTACAAAAAGGTAAGTAGAAACACAACTAGATCCGATGCACTCCGACAGTACAATGCTGCCAAAGCACGCCTTATCGATTATTTCGATAAATTTGACGGTAAAGTTAGTCTTACTTCTGATATTTGGCAATCTCCATTTACTTTTGTTAGTTATTCTTGTGTGACCGCTCATTGGATTGATGCAGATTGGGTTATGCACAAGAGAATCATCGCTTTCGAGCACTTTCCTTTTCTGCACGATGGAATGAGCATTGCTATTCTTATATTAAAAGCATGTACCACATTTAAAATAAAGGATAAGATTATGAGTGTTAGTTTTGATAATGCTTCTAATAATAAAGCTGATGTTGCAGCTTTAAAGGACACGCTTCAACCTGTACTTAATGGTGAATTATTTCATGTTCGCTGTGTTTGTCACATTATTAATTTAATTGTTCAAGATGGTTTAGCTGCTGCAGGAGATATTCTTGTCAAAATGAGAGGTATGACAGCGTATGTTAATAGCTCGAGTCCGAGAACACAACAATTTAAAACGTTGTGTGTTGAATATAATATGCCTCGCAGGAGAGCAGTTACAGATGTGGTCCACAGGTGGAACTCTACATACCACATGCTTTTACACATTCTGGCATACCGAGAAGTCTATACGCATTTTCTACTAACCCAGTTCCCAGCCGGCTTGCCAACTCAAGAGGAATGGCAGATGGCCACATACCTAGCTGAATTTTTAAAGGTATTCTACACGTCGACCAATTTATTGTCTGGTACGTACTATCCCACCTCTCCTCTCGCTGTAATAGAAATTCTCAAGATGGCTACAATGTTAACAAAATGGAGATATATAGGACCCTTTAGGGAAATAGTAAAAGTGATGGATAAAAAGTTTAATAAATATTGGAGTAAACTGCCTGTTATTTTTACTGTGGCTACTTGTTTAGATCCTAGGTTAAAGTTGCATGGCGTGAACGCCTCGATACAAGAGATATCGAAATTAATGTGCTACACAGCAGAGGAGACAACCGCACTCACAGTAAAAGTGAGCAAGAGGTTTGAGGACTTGTTCAACCTCTATCGTAATTCTGCTGACGTGCGCGGGCGAGCTACATCATCCACTGTTGAGAGGTATTATGCGCCATACCTTCAGGGCTTTGAACATCTAGTAGCAAGACAACTACTAGGTGAAGGTACTTCTAATTCGGCAGGTTCGTATAATTTTTCCTCTTTTAATGAGATTGGTGTATATGCAAATACTGATCATTATTCTGATTTATCAATGCAAGAACAGGTTAATTTTAATTTGTTAAATTTTTGGAAACAAAATCAAAACATGTATAAAACTTTATCCCAAATTGCACGGGATGTACTGCCAGTGCAAGCCTCCACGGTTGCTTCTGAGTCGGCATTTTCAGCCAGCGGGAGGGTTTTGGATGACAGGAGGAGTCGTCTTAACCCCGAGTCGCTCGAGCTATGTGTATGTTGGAAGGATTATCTTGATGCGAACTACCGCGAGCAAGATAAACCGATTGATGATAGGAAGAGCAGTGACTCGGATATTGAAGTACTTCCGGATGATTAGGTAATTTCTTTTTATTTTCCTTCTCTTAAGTTTTAAGAATAAATTTTTTCACAAAATATTTTTGTTTTCTATATATATAAAATAAATTTTTACAAGCAAGATATATATTTTTTCGTATATATAAAAAAATAGGTAACTTCGCCTGTTTGTTTACAAGCAGTCGGTCCCAAGCCCGGATAAAAGGAGGAGGGCCTATGAACACATTTATTTTTCTATACTTATTACTTAAGATCATCTCGGGAATTAACATGTATCAATCCCGGGTTTTCGGCCAATTAGTTTGAAGTAAAATATCAAATAGTAGAAACAGTCTCTCTTAAATAGTAATAATTGTTATGTGTTCAGATTTTATTAATAAAGATCACTAAGAAGAGTAAGAAAAGATTTAACATATAGCAAAAAATAAAATGAGAGAAAAATAAATATATCTATACATACATACATATATATATATATATATATATATATATATATATATGAATATTACATATAATGAAATAAAAGGATAAAAATTAGATTTGTCAAATTTTGAAAATTGGACATGCCTAAAGATGAAATTTAAAATTGAATAACAAGAAAATTAAAAAAAAGGGCCCGGGCCGGCCCAAGCCCGGCCCTAGAAATTGGGCCTAGGGCCTGGGCCTAGCATTTCTCCTCATTCGGCCCGACCTGGCCCGGCCCGGATTGGCAGCCCCTTGGCCCGGCCTCGACCCGGCCTTGCTTCAAGCCCGATGGGCCCGGGCCGGGCGGCCCAAGCCCGGCCCGTTTGACATCTCTTCCCCCACTGCACTCACACAAACACACTCACTTGCACTCAGCAAACACACAGGCACTCACATTAGCTTCCTCTTTTTGTACCCATATAATTCTATTCATACCCACTGCCTCACGGCAGTGGGTCTATGCTTTTCCCCTCTCTTCTTTACTCCTTTAACGTATGCGTGCATATATATAGATAGATGCACTACACCCATCAGTCTTTACACCCAAACAACCAACATCCCAACACTCCCTCATTCAACCATTTAGCCACCCATCAAACCTCAAGCACACACTCACATCAAGCCTGAACTACCCAGGTAAAACACCCATCTCACTCACTGTATATTCCACATATGTACACATCTCACACCTTCAAGAATTAAACCCATTAAGCACCCTACACTACACCAGTTCACCATACCAAAGACACACATAAATTCACTCACGCAACACACGCAAATACACCACACATGCACAGCTCACCACAATTCATACATGAGCATAAACACGGCTGTGCCTAGCAGCCCACACACCACGGCATGTGTACACTCCCAGTCGCTCAGCCGAGATCAGAAGTGGAAGTTTCCATACAGTCCCTTTCTTTTGCACCACTTCCACGCACAATGAACACCAACACCTCACAGCTTCCCCTTTCCATGCACTTTGCCACATTTTGCAACCACAACACAGTCACATGTACACACCAAACACACTCATCGCACTCTCAAACGCCCGCACACTTAGACATAGATTCACACAGCTACCTACATATATATACCCACGTAACCCGCACACTTACGCAATACACAGAAATACATTACGGCTACAATATTACCGAACCCACAAACCCGTATACGATCAATTCCCTGAACCGACTATATGTACATGTATATACACTGGAAAAGAATATAGGTTATCGATATCTTACCGGAAAGCTTCGCCGGAGAGAGTCCTTCTCTCTTTCTCGATCTCTCTGACTCTCTCTATCTACCGACTCCCAGATGGAATGAAAACTTGGGGCGGCTGCTCTAGTATGTAGGTTATATATATATAACCCTAAAAGCAAAATTACCATAAACCCCCTTAATTTTTTATACTTATTCAAAACTAATCCGAAACTTTTTATTATTATGAAATAGCCCAGAATAACTATTTAAGATAAACTATTTGCTAGGAAAATTATTAACGGCCGCTACGCTATCCCGCTTCACTATTCGTCGCTAATTTTTTTTTAAATAAATCCAATAAAGTATCGGGGTGTTACACAAAATGGTTGCCAGAAACTGAAAAAAAATCTGGACTTCTATGGGGCCTTTACTTTAACGCCATTATTTGATATGTAAACGTGAGATTCTGAGAAAACCTAAAATTGAAAATTTGAAGTATAACAAGTTTTCACAAAGTGCAAGAACATATCAAAAGAATTAGTAATGAAAGAAATATTGACAAAACCCTACCCCACTCTTATGCTGCTCTACATCAGTCTTGTTTTCAAACACAACAACGTAACATCTCACCGTCTAAAACGCACACACAAAACTCTAGCACTCAACATATCAACACCCCTCTAAATACACCCAAAACCACAGTTTATACATCCAAGTAATGGCTGAACTTAGGGAGAAAAGAATAGAGATCATACGTAGAAAATCTTGCCCTAGCTTGTTCCACTCTCTCTTTCTCTAGGTGTTACGTAAGAAATTACGAAGACGGCCACTCCCCATTCGCCCCATTAATTATGGTTGCCCTAATTGGAGGGTTTACCAAAAATCTCCATGTGTTTTCCCTTAAATTCACCCGTAACTTTATAATATTACAAAAAGATCCCAAATAAATCAGATTAAGGTTAAAATATAATTTTTTGATAAAATAAAAAATAATTAGGGTGTTACAGTTATGCTGGTGGGTGGAGTGATGGTGGCTGTGGTGGTCAGTGGTTAATGGAAGAAGGAAGAAGAAGAAAAGAGAGAGGGGGGGGGGGGGAGAGAGAAAGGTAGGTTTATCTGGAGGGCAATACACAAGTTTTTAACTCCACGCCCATTCCATTTGGTTAGCGGACAAAAGTGATATTAACGCAAAGCTCTATCCACGACTGTAATTTAGCCCTAAGCTCGAGAACATATCTTTTAAATTATTTTATGGCAAACACCTTGAACATGAAAATAATTTCTACCTAGTATAGGGTTGAGGTTCGTATCTAATAATTCAATAGCAGCAACTATTAAAAGTAGTGTAAATGCTAATACTCATTTTCTTGGTATCTATTTTAAAAGTAGAGCAAGCTCTACGTATAGTTTCAGCAACGACAAATGCATCATCTGGATAAGGAAACATTTTGAAAGTAATAGTTCTCTTATGCATAATCCAGCCAGCATCAATTCAATGTGTCATCACACAAGAATAATCAGGTATATAACGAAATATCCTAATAGCATGTGTAAGACTAACTTCACCTTCAAAAATTTTAAAATAATTAATTAATTGTTGTTTAGTGTCATTATGTCGTTTCATTGTATCAGACTTAGTAGTATTACTATGAACTTAGGCTGCGCATAAGTCATTATGTTTACTGTACTTTTTACTATCAGCAAATTTAAAAGGTTCTTCGTTGTGCACAACAAATCAAGTAAGACCTTATCTTTGTTATCGTTATTTATAAAATAGAAAACTTACTGTCACGGTATAATTGTGTTTGACTATCATCAATATGGCCTTGTTTACTTGCACATTGCAAGAAATGCCTATTAAGATGTGAATTATCACTACCATGTGAGAAATATTTTCACAATACATACACTGAACTTTGGATACGCAATCAACCATAACTTTTAAAAAATAATCTCAACGCTTAACTTCTAGTTTCCTATCCATCTTTCTGACTTCTAGCAAACTTAAGGTAGGATTTCAGCTTGTGCCATCCTCTCCACCACCACTGGTCAAGTTAAGATAGTATTACTGTTGCCAACCAAGCTACATGTTTGACTAAAGTGTTGTTGATCTTGTGAAAGAATATATGGAAAACCACTAATGTTTTGGTTATAAGCCAAGAAATATTTAGTATCTATACCTACTAACGATTACTCTTGAAGTTTGCTGCTAATGATGGTAGACGTTTTTGGCTATGTGATTTTGATGGTCTTGAAGTAGTCATATTTTTCAAAATATTTATAAAAAACACAAAACTAGTAAGACTTATTAAAATTAATAGAATAAAACTAATAAATAGTACTTCTTATATAAAATTAGTGACTATAATCATGAGAGGGAGCTTGTAATTGAAAATTTAAGAGGCATAGTAAAAAATAAGAATGGACAATAAAGCTTTTAGATAAGAGATAGTTGTGAAATGTAATTAAGTTGTGAAGAATGTGGTGAGAATGAGTCAATTTATAGATTTTTCAAGCCTCACAAAAGACCAAAATACCTAAGAAATTAGTCGTTCATAGTTGTTAAAAATGGTATAAATAAGTGAAAGTGTAAAAAAGAGTTGTTTGAGTAAGAGTGTATGAATATACACCCCAAACTAGTCGTTATATAATTGTTGAAGGGGTAAAAATGTCATTTTTACAAACATGGTCGTTGGGGGGGGGGGGGGGTAGGGATTGAAGGATTTAGTGGGTTGGGCCGGGTTTGGGCTAAAAAACGTGCTGGGCCATGACGAACCTAAAATGAGTTGGGCATTTTTTGAAAATTATGTGGTCCACCCCCGGTCTAAGCCCTTGGCACTTATCACCCGAGCCCGAATTTTTTCATAGTACTGGCTAGACCGGGCTAACCCTTGCGCCCCAGCCTATTTGACAACTTTATGTCAACCGTCCACCAATTTATTTTGTTTTGTAAGATAAAGAAAATTTTCTTCCTTTGTTATCATTAATTTATTTAGACCCAAATTAACAAATCAACCCAAAAGGGATCTTGGAGGAGTTGTGGACTGGAGTTATTAGCAACCAAAAAAGTGATTTGAGCGCTTTTTGATGCTTGGGAATGCTTTGCAAAAAGAATCGACCAAATTAAAGAAAGGACAACCTTGGAGCAAAGTCGCCTCAAAGTGAAGTAACCTCGGAGCGTCAGCTTTAGGTTGCATGATCAATAGAAGGAATTGAATCCTATAAATATCCCCCACATACGAATTTAAAAGGATGATAACAAGCACCCTATCAACAAGCATTAATCAATTCAGAAAAATACTCTATCCAATTATCAAAAAATCAGTGAAGTTGTTCTATCATATTACTGTTATTCCATTTACCTTCTTTTAAGATCATCTAATCAAGCGTAACACCCTGCCAACTATAGCAATTGCCTGATTACCCCTCTGCATAACTATTTACTTCGATTTGGCGACTCTTTTGGGGAAGTAAGATCAATTTCACTATTTGGAATCTGGCATTCACTTCATCCTCAAGATGGTTTTTCGTACTACAAGTACAAACAAGATCTCACTACAAGAAAATAGGTTTTATGTGACGGAAATTTCCGTCACTGAAAAAGCAATTTCCGTCACAAAAAGTTTTAGTGACGGAAAATTACGTCACACGATTCCGTCGCGTAAAACCTCGTCACTAAAAAGTTAGTGACGGGATTAACGATTCCGTCACTAACTTTAGTAACGGAATGGAGACATTTAGTGATGGAAAATTTCCGTCACTAAATGTATTTTATATTTCGAATAATTTTTTTTAAATTTCGTATAAAACAATTGGTGACGAAAAATTTCGTCACATAAATACGTCACTAAAAATAATTGGTGACGGAAAATTCCGTCACATGAAATACGTCACTAAAATAAATGGTGATGGAAAAATTCTGTCACTAAAGGTATTTTATCAATGTTTTATGCTTTTAGCGACAAATCATAATCGTCGCTAAAATTATAAAACAAAAGAAGTATAGTTCCGCCTAGTTTTTTCAAATCCCATTTTTTCTCAAACCTGTATACAACAAATCCATGAACTCATCAAGCACACAAAATCCATTACTACATCAATCTCCAAAAAATCAATTACTACATCAATCTCCACAGAATCCTTTAACACAATATCCATTACCATATCAACCTCCACAAACTCCACAAAACCATTAACACAAACTCCACAAGTCCACAAACACATAAAATACCAAGTACAACACAAATCCTAAACTATCATATAGTAGCGATCATCCTTAAACATGAAAGTAAGTTGATGTTTGAACATTTCAAATTAAAGAGAGGGGATTAGTTGGTCACTCAATTTCCATCCTTATCAAGGTCATACTCCTCATTGGCATCCAAACCATCATTGTCATCATCATCCTCAGTATTTATGGATGGCTGCACAATTATATAAAGATAAATTTAACTAACAATTACTAAAAATTCACATCATAAATGATATGGTGAAGAATCATGAATCATATATGCCCGTACATAATCTAATTAGACTACACTTAAGTCATTATCTAAGCAAGCTCACTATTTCCATTACCACGGTGATAGAACCCACCCAAAATCCCTTCCATGCACACATAGACACACATACAAGAATATGTACCTCAGCCTGATGTCCCTCCACATGACATGCCTCTGGTTCCTTATGTTTTTGCATAAATTCTTCAAACAAGCTACGCAGTTGTGGCTTTCAGTGATCAGGCATATCCTCAGTCACATTTTGTGTGGCTGTGATCCGTCTAGATGATCCTCCCATGCTGCTCAACCTCGACCGTGGTGGTGGTCCACGTGTTCTAAGACCAACTGCACGTCTCTTCTTGTCAAGGACCTCCGATACAGTGAGCCACAATTCCTCAACATCATTCTCAGAGTTCATTGGCTGAGCACCTTCTACCTTAGACTTAAAGGCATCCTACGGACGATGCAATACATGTGTTAAGACAATTATACAATTAAAAATACCACTTTGAATGTTAGATAGGTGAAGAGGGCAGAAATGATCTTAGGCATTAACTAATATATAAAGTGACGGTTTGGATCTTACCCTGATTTTCTCCGCTTTCTCGGTCACATATGGCTTGCCTTGCTTATTCTTCAGATGGTGGGTGTCCTTGTAAACTACCAGCTTGGCTTGTGCTTTAGTCATCGTTGGATGTTGTAAACGCTTCCTATGCTCGAGAACATGGTGTGGTACAGAACCACCAGTATGAGAGACATTGTTGCTACGTGCACTCTTGCCTTGCTCAGATTTGCATTCCCACTCCTCGTGTTTCCATTTATCCACCATCGAGGCCCAGATAGCAGGGGTTAGCCACCGAGGAGGGTAAGCTTTCCACATCTCCAAATCAGCTCCTTCCCCAGAACTTTTACGCGCATGTGCCCTTGCTGCACAACACCACTTGTGATAATTTTGTTTTACGTGCTTGAAGAAAGCTTTCTTACCCTCTGCCAAGTCCACAAAAGTAAAAGAACCATGCCACAATGCATGTTATAAAGTGAGACTGAAACATGAACATAATTAAATAATTAGTCCTATAAATCAAACACGTCAACTCAACTTACAAGGAACTTACTCCAAATATGCTCCTTTAAAATTTCTTCGTTCTTCCAATCAGACCACACAGACCAAGGTCCTCTAATGCATGATTTCACAATACCACTTATTGCGGTCCTTGCTTTGTCATTTTCAATGCTATATGATTACATACATAAATATCAGTTAGGGAGCCAAAAAACAATAGAATTCGATAATCAATCATAAGAAAACAATATCAAATTCTATAGTGTAGCCATGTACTTTCCATCAACAATATCTATTGTTTCCTTTGGTTGATCTGGTCGACCTAACACACCACGTGTCGGACCTCGGCCACGGCGAGGAACTGCTAAACGTAATAGAAAAGTAATGCAACATTGATAAACAAACAAAGGGCAAAGGAAGAAATGTAATTAAGTTAATTATAGTTATACCACTTGCATTTGCAGATACAACTGATGATTCCCCAGGTTGCGTCACGCCAAGGCTAGCTGGGTCAAGGGGCTGCTCGACGCTTGGGTCGGGTCCAACAATAGGTGTCGATACAGCTTGAGATCGTGCTCGACCCCGAGAGCTAGTGGAATGCTGCATAATGACTAAAACATAATAATTCATCAAAGAAAAGTTCGACTGCAGTTAATTAATATAAGCATATAAACCTGTGAAATATCAAGTCGATAAACGTGTTGCTAACATACAAAATTAAACACTGTAGTTTGAATCACATGAAAGCAAGCTAATGTGCACACAAAATACATGACAATCATCGTGAATACAATGTGTTTAATCAAACTCTTCATCTTCTTCGTCTTCATCTTCTTCATTTTCATGTTCCTCTCCGTCTTCATCTTCTTCTCCGTTATCACTACTTGTCTCATGATCATTATTATACATTGCACTGATTTCGTCATCTCCTACTTCCTCTCCAACTTGACCTACTGCGTGAAGAGGCACGTCGTCAACGATCTCATCTACTCCAGCATGTAACGGAGCAGAAGCTTCATCCTCCTGGTATGTTTCCGGTACATCTGAAACTTCAACTTTCTTAGTCCTAATAACTGATGACCATTTCATATTCCTTTTTGAAACTGCATCTGCATAAAACACTTGTGAAGCTTGAAAAGCAAAGACGAATGGGTCATTTGAAGCCAACCTGGATTTCATGTTTACGTCGACAATTCCATGTCTACCCCACGAAAATTGGTTCTTGACGTAATGTCAAAACATGTACATTTGAACATAACCAGTCGATTTCCCCCACCAGAATACTCTAACTCGATGATTTCGTCAAGTTGTCCATAGAAATCACAAGCAGCATCATTATAACAGTCCCCATTCACCAAAACACCATTATTTTGCGTTTGTTTACCTTGATCATGTTCCTTTGTGTTAAACCTGAAGCCATTTACTATAAAACCTTTGTAACATAGCACGAGTTTATTAGGACCCCAAGCAAGGTCTTTCAAACGAGCATCAACATGTTCGTTATTCCGCTGAACCTACAACACAATTTAAATAAGAATTGTTCATATATTAAGTGCGATAAGTTATCATTCATCCAAAAAATTTAGGTTCAATACTTACCCGTAATTGGAACCATCTAATAAACTCCTTGTTACGTTTTTCTTCAAGTTCTTTATCAGAGATTGCCGGATTGACAAATTCTGCTTCCTTATCGAACTCACTACAAATTACATAAGTTATGACTCTCTCATATACATAAGCTTAATACACATAAAGGAAAAATTACTTACTCAATGAGTTCTTGTGCTTCCGGGCATTTACGAAGGGCATATAATGATACGGCATCATGTTCCTCATTACTTAACCAACGAGTAGAGTTAGATCCAAAATGACGACCCGACTGGGTGAATATTGATAATTGACCTTCTAAATCTTCGAGTTGTTCCCCATCCTCATTTCGACTCAGTCGATTCAACCTTGTCTCAATGTCCGATTCAAAATAAAGTGAGGAAAAATTGACAAGTTCCTCCACAATGTAGGCCTCTGCAATTGAACCCTCTACGCAAGCCTTATTACGAACTTTTTTCTTCAATCCAAGCATACACCTAGTTTTATACATTTTTACTGAATTAAACTCAATTGAGAGGGTAATATACAATACAAAAGCAAATAATACAAAAAAGTACCTCTCCAATGGGTACATCCATCGATACTGCACCGGTCCGCCCATTTTAGCTTCATATGCCAAGTGAACAGGTAAGTGTTCCATTGAATCAAAGAATGATGGTGGAAAGATCTTCTCAAGCTTGTATATTGTTTCTATAATACTTTTTTCAAGGATCTCCATATCTCTTACCTTGATGACTTTTGAACACAAATCGCGAAAGAAATGGGAGAGTTCGGTCAAAGCTTCACATACTGGGTTAGGCAAAAATTCACGAATTGCAAGAGGAAGAAGTTTTTTCATAAAGACATGACAATCATGGCTTTTCATCCCGTAAAACTTACAATCAAACAAATTGTAGCAACGAGATATATTTGCTCCATAACCATCTGGGAGCTTCAATTTTTTGACCCACTGACATACTTGTTCTATCTGGACCTTATCTAATGTGTAAGATGCTTTTGGCAATACAATCTTCCCATTGATCACTACGGGATGCAATTCAGTCCGTATGCCCATTCTCTGCAGATATTTCCTTGCCTTTATGTGGTCCTTTGATTTTCCCTTTAAATTCATAATTGTGTTAAAGATATTGTCAAATACATTCTTCTCGACGTGCATTACATCCAAATTGTGTCGAACAAGAAGTGTTGGCCAATAGATTAACTCCCAAAAGATACTTTTTTTCTTCCAATTGTGTGTTCACCCAAATCCTAAAATTTTTTGATCTGCAAAACCTTTCCCAAAGGGCGGTACATTCTCAAGTGCATTGACATATCCCAACACCTCATCCCCAGGTAAACGGTCTACCGCCATAACACGACCCTCAACTGTTTTGTCAAACTTGTCCTTTTGCTTTCGAAAAGGATGATTCTCGGGTAACATTTTTTGATGGCATCCAAAAAAACAAGGCTTGCCCCCGTACTTTAAGGTGAACCCCTCGTTTAAGTCCATGCAACAAGGACAAGCCAACTTACCATGCGTGCTCCAACCTCCCATGATCCCTAAAGCTGGAAAGTCGTTAATGGTCCACATCACGACAGCTCTTAGTTGGAAGTTTTCCTTGAGAGATGCATCAAAGGTTGGAACACCCTGATCCCATAACATCTTAAGCTCATCAATCAGCGGCCTCAAATACACATCTATGTCCCTTCCTGGACTTTTTGGCCCTGAATGAGAAGTGACATAAACATGTAAGGCTGCTTCATGCGCAAGTGAGGGGGAAGGTTATATGGAACAAGAAATACTGGCCAAGTAGAGTAAGGCGTGCTTGAGTGCCCAAATGGATTGAATCCATCAGTTGCCAATCCAAGTCTCACATTCCGAGCATCTTCAGCAAAAGTAGGGTGCATACGATCAAAATGCTTCCATGCCTCTACATCAGCCGGATGACTCATGACACTATTTTGTTTGGGACGAGTGACGACATACCTCATATGCTCGGCTGTCTTCGGTGAATAATATAGCCTTTGAATTCTTGGTGTAACCGGAAAGTGTTGTAATATCATCCAAGGTATGCTCTTCTTTTTCCCCCTATTTGGTTTGTACCTTGGGTGATTACAAACCGGAAAATTTGTGATGCCAAGGAAAGTGGGTTTGTACTTACGTGGAGGTGCCACAAAGGTTGCAGTCCGAGTCAGCTTCTAAGTATGTTGTTGATGTGAGACACAACAAGGGTGGAACAACGGCAGAGACCAAGGGCTTCCCAAACAGAGCTTGAGGGTGGTAGTGCTGCGAAGGGCGATGGCACGAGGATGAATACACGACGACAGTCACAGTCCGATGCTTAGGTCCAGAGTCAGGGTACTGTATGTTTCTCTCTCTAGAATTCTAGAGTGAGAAAGTGAAAATGTGAGAGAGTGAAGAAGAAGTCCTGAAAATGTCCAACCTTCCAAATGAATTCTCAAGACCTCTATTTATAGAGATTGAGATGATGAGGTTATTAACAGACCGAAGATTTTTTCGGCGAACTTTTCGGTAAGCTCTAGTCTTCCTTCTTGTATATTTCTTGATTTGTGGGTTTATGGCTATAGGAGTAAGCGGCGTGAGGACCTGTGGTTGGGTTAGAACCAGCCGTAACAAGGCTGCGGGTTTAGAGAGAGAGAGAGACTGTGGCTGCAGTGCTTTACTGGGTATGGGTGTGTAAATTTTTCGTGAGATTATGGCTGTGTTCTGGGTAAAACCATGAAAGTCTTGCTGGGTTTAGGGTCGTGGCAGCCATGGGATTACCGTGTAAGGAGAGGGAATAGCTGCTGTCAACCATGCGTGTGTTTGTGCCCCGAATTTTTAGTGTAGTGACTGCAAAGGGGTGAGTGTGGACAGCCGTGGGCTGCCGTAGGTTGTAGTGTGTGTGATTTGGGAAGGGCTGTGTACTGGGACAATTTGCATATGAATGTGTGTGCTATATATATATATATATATATATATATATATATATATAGATACATGGTGGACTGAAATGGTGGTATGACTGTGCTCAAACTAAAAGGAGAACAAGGGAAGAAGGTAAATAGTGACGTGGGTTTGAGGGAGCTGTGAGAATTGATGTTGGCTGTAGGTTTAGATAGAGAAAAACCATGGGCCGTGCAAGAGGGAAATTATGGGTGCAAGTGCGAAGGAGAGGCTGCCGTGTGTAGTGTTTGATGTGGGTGTGTTGTGTATGTATAATGTGTTGCGAATGGGTATTTGAGTGCTTCATAGGATGTATATGTGTAAGCAGAAAGGAAGGTGGGCTGCTATGGCTGAAGTGTGCATGTGTGTAATTGGGTGTGGAAGTGTATAGTTGGTGAGTGTTGTGTGTATGTTGTGTAGATAGTGGTATGTAGGTATATGTAAGTGTATCGAGCACTGCCGGCGTGGCTTTGCTTCTGTACTGCTCATGTTCAACGTTTCCTATTTATGTTTATTGCATTTTAAGTGTTTTAAAAAGAGTTAATTACGCGGTTGACCACTGTACTATTAGGCAAATTTCACTTTGACCACTGGACATCGATTTGTGTCATAGTAACCACTAAACTTTGAAATTCGTTTCAATCAGGTCATTCCGTCAAATTAATCTTGACGGCGTTAGGTTACTCAGGGGTATATTGGTCTTTTTACGCTAGTCTTTATGAATTTTCCTTTTCTTTCTCTCTTTTCCCTCCTTCCTCTCTTTCTCTCTCTCTCTCTTCTGTCCATCTCCGTCTCACACAGACACTCCCCCAACCCATACACATTTTCACCGTCACACACACATACGCATACCCATGCACACACATTGCCCCCCCCCACCCCCCTCTCTCTCTCTCTCACAAAGACACACACACACACATAAACACACACACTGCCTCACATAGTGACACACGCACAACACACAAAGACCCACAAAATATATACAGACACACACACACACACACACAGTGTCTCACACACACCCACACACAGTGTCTCTCATGCACACACACATGCATAACGGCATTGTTGAGATTTCTAGATTTGGCGTCATAGGTGGCCAAGGTGATAGCCAGGTCTGGTAAAGGCAGTGGTTTGTGTTTGTTGGCGGCTTTGGTAGCAGCGTTTAGAGGTGGGGGTAGTTAAACTTAATTGCTGCTGCTGGTGGGTGGCTCGGAAGGGTGACCATGATCTGGCTGCATTCGAGTACATCTCTTCCAGCCTTCCCAATCGAATGAAATGAGGAATCTGGAGGTAGTAGTGGGACTCTCTTCTTGAACTCAACTGAACGATACACCTTCCCTGTGGCCCGTGGGGGAAGTCAATCAGGTTTATATCATCAATTGAATCAGAAATGTTCCCAAATTTATCTTGTAGTATGTGATGCTCCCCTTAGCTCCTCGGTAAACTTAGCTGTTGGAAGTTCCCAGCTATGCACCGCAGGATATCCCAAAGGCCTTTAACCATTGGTAGTTCTGCTCGAATATCCTCTCGCAAGCTGAGGACCACCGGGCCATACACAAGTAATGCACCACATGCCCCATCCTTAACATTCCTAAACAAGCTAGACAATGTAGCATCCAAAAAGCGCATTGACCTTCTTCACCATTTTTCAGCCCCCCCATAAGTCAGAAACCACAACTTTGAAGTCCACCCACGTAGTCCACCGTA
Source organism: Escallonia rubra (assembly GCA_033065855.1). NCBI lineage: Eukaryota > Viridiplantae > Streptophyta > Magnoliopsida > Escalloniales > Escalloniaceae > Escallonia > Escallonia rubra. The sequence continues at coordinate 117,524 of JAVXUO010000139.1, read as the reverse complement.
ATTGTTTTGATGATAGATTGAATCCAGTTTGTTTTCCTAAAAACAGAGCACATCCTGCTTCCTTGGTAATTATAGCTTTAGCGTTCACCACCCCATTGGCATCAATTTATCATTTAAACCCGAAACAGTCCAAGAAAGAATCTTTAACCTCGTAATACCAGAGTAGAAGTAATGGCAACTGTCCATCTCTCTCTCTCTCTCTCCCCGCCCTCCTTCATTTGGATGGTCCCTGTCACTGCCTTGTCTTCCCATCATAGTTGATAGAGTCTTTCGGCTCTCATATCATACTGCTTCCTCCGCTAGGTGATAGTATCGGCTCCGACCTTGGTAGACCTTACCAGACTTCCACCTGTTGACAGGCTTCTCAAAGACTTTCATCACAAGCTCCTCATTCATTTCTCTCGCCAGTCTCATTTGCCTGCCAAAAGTTTTTGGGGGCATCCAGCAGCCACTCAACTCATCTGCTGCATCAACTCTGGACCTCCCATGATGGATGCAAGAAACGTCTTCATTATCTGATATAGGGCTACCACCACATTAACTCCATTGTGAGTAAATATAGCCTTGCTACAAATTTCAGCATCTGAGCTCTGATGTCCTCCCTTACCGAGAAGAAGAAGAAGAAGAAAGAAGAAGGTGAACAGTGAATGGACGGTTGTACCCCTAAATAAACGGACTTAAATTGACGGAGTGACCTGATTGAAACGAATTTCAAAGTTTAGTGGTTACTATGACACAAATCGATGTTCAGTGGTCAAAGTGGAACTTGCCTAATAGTACAGTGGTCAACCGCGTAATTAACTCTTTTAAAAATGGTTATCGATTTAAGGGAGCTGAGTTGATACTCATTCCTTTGTTTCTATTGAAATACTATGGTTTTCTTTGAAAATCCTTTTAAAATTATCGTTTGATTGTATATAGAAAGATTGTTTGAACCGTTCTGTTTTTCCGCTTTCAAAATTTTCTCTGGTTTAAATGGCAAATCGTCCGTATCGTTTTCTTATTTTTAAATCTTTGTGCGACCTTACTGACTCTCAAAAGCTCACTCCCATTTGACTTCTTTTCTGCAGGTAGTAACCAACGTTAGATTTCTTGAAATTGGACTAGAGGCAAGCGAGCGAGTGAATTTAAGTTACCATGTTTTTTCTATTAGAACCCCTACGTGGGTGAAGAGTATTGTTTAAATTTTGGAGGATATCAATTTGGTATTTTATTTATGAAATCAATTAAGAGTATTGAAACCAATAAAACAACCCTAGAGGGGGTGAATAGGGTTTTTGAAATATAATGGAGAATTTAAACTAAGCACAATCATAAATCTCAAACAAACCAAGTAATACTTCAATGAAGATGCTAACTAAACAATCTCAAACAATTAAAGAGCAATAAGTAAAGAGATTGAGTTAGAGATACTTGACAAGGAGATTTAAATGGTTCGGCTTGATATACCCTCAAGCCTACATCCACCTCTTCAAGGAAGTCCCTTGCAAGAGCACTAGAATCCACTAGAAACAATCTTCTTCCGGGTCAAGATCAAAACCCTTACAACACTTGGTGATATCCCCACACCAAGCACAAGCCTTGAATCCACAAAGCTCACCCAAGACTTGACAGCCTTGATCACAATCCTTTTACAAAGATCAAATGTGTACAAAGAAACCCTATTGAAAGGAAATGAGTACAAATGAAGCTCTAGTGCAATAGAGAGATGAGAGAATTGATGACTTGAAGGATGCTCACTCTCAATCAAAGAATTGCTCACAAAGATGCTCTCTTTAATGATGTAAAATCATGAAGATGAAGAGAGAAAAGTTTAATCTATGAGCCTTGATGTTTCTCTAATGAATGAAGGCTTAGAATGTGGTTTCCATGGTGTATGATGAAGCCCCAAATCATTTATATAGAGAAGAGATCAAATATAGCCGTTATAGGCATAAAGTGGGCAAAACTGCCATTGCAGTCGACTGTAACCAATGCAGTCGACTGTAATCCCTCAAAAATAGCCGTTGGAGTTTTGTCCTCGAAAAAAGCCGTTGGAACTGAAGTTTGACCAATGCAGTCGACTGTATTCAATTACAGTCGACTGTAATACCCTACCGCCTATCGGTTGCCTCACGGAACCCCCTTTCCTATTTTGGGCATAACTTTCTCTAGAAAAATCGGATTAAGGTGCCGTTTTTTGCGTTGGAAAGATAATGAAAATTTTTATCAAGATATGAAAAGATTAGAACCAAAAACAGTTTTGAGAAAATCTGAGTGAGCTCCAAAGTTCACTCATTTTCAAGAACCACACTCGTGTGAAAGGTTATGAACTCACATGCAATGCACAAGGTGTCCTAAGGTCTTTTTAGGTCATAGTCATCAATCCAAGCATCAAACCAAGACTAGGTACATAATAGGAAAGATCAATTATAATCGATAGTAACTTAGCCTATGCATTCTTTCTTGCTCTTTGACATTGGACTTGATGAAGCTTCCATAGCATGTCACCATAGCTTTAAGCTTCTTTGGCTTTAATCCATCTATCCAACTTCTCAAATGTGTCTTTATGAGTGTGCATGTATATACCTACTAAGAATACACTCAAAGCACACATTAGAACATAATCAATGTGTAGTTATCATCAAAACAAGATGTAAGCCTAGGTTATCCAATCATAGGGCTAACAAGTATGATTTCATTTAAGGTTAGTTGCTCTGATGATGGTTGTCCACTTTGGATTATGAGGACATATTCTCTTGGTGTATCTGATCGATTGAGTGTTAACATTTCGGAAAATTCTGGGATGTTACAAGATCACTTTCCACCAAGGTACATTAGGTGATCTTGTTCTAATCCTTTCCCAAGATGTTTTGATAGTGAATTCTCCATTAGCTTGCAATTTCCAGATAGCTTTATCTGGCACTCTTGTATCAGGTCTAGTTCTATTTGCCAAGACAGTATTCAACCTTCTTAGCTCATTTGATCTACTGAGGAGTAGCTTCCACTCATTGCCCTGTATAAGCTCACTACCCTTGGCATTAATATCCATTCCAGAGTCATATATGCTACAAATTCAACTTATTTATCGTCAAAGTTATTAAGGATATAATTCAGTCTCCCGTCATGTAGTATAATCTAACTCTCTAAGGTTGAGTTAATTCAATAAGGATCTCGCAAAAGATTATAAGGTGCTTGGTTTTTTTTAATGCCCAGTAGGGGTTAATCTCTAGTAGGTTATTCTGGTTTTGAAGGGTGTTGCTGATACTAGGCTGTGGTACATTTAGTAGGCCTTCGGTAGAGTGTGGCACTGAGGGCTTGTAGGTGGTGAGGGGCTTATGCAATTCTGGAATAGGAATGGTTGTCTTTTGAGGAATGAATAGGGTTAGGCTTATTGGGAATGAAAGGTTGGAATGAGCTGGTAGGCCTAGCATGAGGAGTTTGGTAGCGTGGCTTAGAGTGAATTCTAGTTAACATCAGATCCATTAAAATGAGGGAATTCCAGTTAAGGAGACGGTGTTTTTAAGTTACCTTGGGTGCAAGTTACACACTGAATGTGCTTCCCCAGAACTCGATGTTACTTTAGAACTGTGTGATGCTAACAATTTATAATCATTATTGTGTGATGCTATCGTTGAATGAAATCTCGTTCTAAGTAATAATCTTTCTAGTTAGGTTCACCTCCTTATAGGCATATAAAGTACTTTAGAGTGGTTGTCGCCTTCCGCCAACCTAAAAGCCCTGGACTCTAGTGTCCAACACACATATTCAGCTCACTCTTCCTATCCACTCCACCAGAAAGAAACCCCCTTGTTCAATCACGCAAGCACGTGCAGTCTCTGAACCTCAACAACAAACCTCACGCCTCCATAACTTCATATTTCTGTTTCATTATGTTTTGCTTCTAAAGTTCTAATTTCCTTGCCATATAGCATACATTCTCATCTTGATACATTATATCACAGTAACAAGATTTAAAGTGAAAAGAAGGGGGTGGGGAGGGGGGGGGGGGGAGGGAACCCATTGTTTGCACGGCGATTTTATGGCACATTTAACAAGTCAAGTTTAGTCCATAGCTTCTGGAAATTCTAGCCCGCCCTGATATAAATCCTTTGAAGTTCAAGCACTGAATAGACCTACTTTCTAAACCAAGCTCCAACTATTTGGAAAATATGAACTTTATTTATAACAGAATTCCACCCAACGGAACTCGATGTTACTTTATATCTAATCTGTTTCCCCACAATCGCTCTCTTTAGCCGGCCTATTCATGGTCCAAGCTAGAACTACTATAGGTGCATCCTACATTTTAGTTCTAATTAAGGATACGATTGTATTACATTGATTGCCGGTGGAGTATTGCTTTTTAGATAGAGATTTCATTTGTAAACGTCCATTGTATATATGTTGCACTAAACAAGTTTGTTAACCCTACGGTTATTTAACCTAGGATTATAGTTGGTTTTGATGATAACTAACATTGATAATTATGTTGTCTAACATGCATTGAGTTGATGAAGAAATAGGTACAATCTTATACTCATGCAAATGGACAACTAGACGAGCAAATCGATCAAAGACACTCAACGGATCGCTCCAAAGAAGGAATTCGCCGATCGTATTTTACAATGATTTTATTTCCTTCTTTGCAAACTAGACATAGAGAGATGATCGTAAATGATGACTGTATACCTAGAACTTGCCCATAGATTTCCTTGCATGCATAAAAAGTTTTTCATTCTTTGAAAACTAGGAAACTACATTTTTTTGAAATGCAGTCGACTGCAAGTTGGACAGTGAGGTATTACAGTCGACTGCATTGTAATGCAGTCGACTGCAATACTTCTAGTAGCCTATTATAGTCGACTGCATTGGATTACAGTCGACTGCAAGTTGGAAATTTTGAATTTCCAACGGCTACTTTGGGATTACAGTCGACTGCAATGGCACATTACAGTCGACTGTATTTACCGTTTGGCGCAATTAATGCTCTATCTAAGTCCAAACGGTCATATTAATTCCCAACTCTATAAATACTCATTTTGCGCATTGTTTTGATTCATCAATTGCATTCAAAGCTCTCTTATCTTTCATATACTCAAAGATCAAAGCAATTGTTCAATCTCTCTTGTTTTTCATTGATTTTTCATCCGTTTCAAGAGAGCATTTATTGTGAGCTTACATTTGAGAGATATACACTTTCATAAGTCGTCATAAACTTATCTCTCTTGTTCTAGTGCTTAAACTTATACTCATCTACTTCTTGAGAGTGAAATCTTGTACACATTTCTTCATCTAAAGTTTCTTGTATCAAAGCTTGGGGTTGTCAAGCTTTGGAGCTTTGGGATTGTCAAAGCTTATTCTCGATGTGGGCATAGCATCAAGGGATTGTAAGAGGTTCGATCTTGACCCGTAAGGAAGATCATACTAGTGGATTCTAGGGCCTTTCAAGGGACTTCCTTGAAGGGGTGGACGTAGGCTTGAGGGTATATCAAGCCGAACCATTTAAATCTCCTTGTCAAGTATCTCTAAACTCTTCTCTCTTTACATTATCGTTTTACATTTGTGTTGAGATTGGTTAGTTTGCTTATTTAAGTTATTCAGATTGAGGTTTGTTGTTTGTTAATTTTTAAAGTAGTCTTAAAACACTATTCCCCCCCCCCCCCCCTCTAGGGTTATCTTTTTGGTTTCAAAGTTTAATTTCTTTAGCTATCTTATACTTGCTTCTTGAGAGGCTAAACATGATTAAGTAATTTGATTGTACGGGCATTTGTGATAAGAAAAAAGATGTAATTGATTGTGGTGGATTGCATGGAGTATGGAGATCGAGATTTGAGCAGCATCTTAACACGAATACTTCAATTCCTCTTGTCATTTTTAATGCAGGCTTGTGATCATTGTTCTTTTAGTTGCGGTGTTCTTGGATGCGATATATATATACGGATCATCTTTTGACATGATATGAAGCAAGATGTCGATATTTTATGTGTCACCGACCACTAGGATGGTTTCCCTTTTTTTTTTGGCATCAACATGTGCATTGTATAGTTCTAATTTGTACTTAGAATATATGTCAAGCTTGGTTGCTATATGTACTTATGTCCTCGCTTTATAACCAAGTAAATCTTTGTAACGGATAACATTAATTTTATATATTAGATTAAAACTTTTTCTACTATTTGTCGCTTAATCTTTCTATTATTTATCGTTAGAATTTGATACTCATCAAACACCAAAATATTCGTCGATAAAGGCTAACAAGTAATGACAATTTTTTTTGTCGTTGAATGTAGTTTTTAACGACGAATCAAAGATGTCTAGGAAGAATTGTGACAAACAATGTTTTTTGTGAGGAATTTGAGTTCATCAACAAATGCTACTATTATTGACGAAAAAAGTATGTCAAGGAAGAATTGTTTTTTTTTTTTTTTTGTGGCGAACTTAAGTTCGTCAACAAATGTCACCATTATCGACGAAGGAAGCATGTCAAGGAAGTATTGTGACGACCAATGTTTTTCGTGATGAACTTGAGTTCGTCAACAAATGCCACAATTGTTGACGAAGTCAAGATGTCAAGGGAAAAAATAGTGACGATGAACCATTTGTTGACGAACCCAAGTTCGTCGTCAAATAAACCATTTCTTGACAAACTTGAACATCCAGCGACAAATTCGAGCAAACTATTTTGACGAAATAGTTCGTCGTTAAATATCAGACATTCCTTGATGAAGTAAAAAAATCGTCAATAAATATTCTTTTTATCGACGAACACATGTATTCGTCGAAAAATACATTTCTTGACGGTGAGTCTTTGACGAACTGCGTGACGAATGTTTTTCGTCACTGTATGTATTTCTTGACGAATATGAGACCTTCCTCGACGAACCCTATTCGTCGCTAAATGATAAATTTCTTGTAGTGAGATCAATATCAAAGCGTACGTGTTAACTTCCACATCTTGGCGTTCTCTCATCATCGGAATAAAGCTTTTGGTAATTTATGGCTTCCATCGATTCCGGTGAGTTCAAAATCATTTTGTTCTTATATTTATACTTTTGTAAGATTCTAATGATCTTAATTATGGGGTCAAAATAAAGTAAATAATTCTAACAAACAGGACTCCACGGCGTCGCAAACCCTATGTTGAAACCTACTTCCATACTTCATATCAAATGAGAAAACCATGTGCGTTGTAAGTTTTTGGGAAAATTGCAAAAAACACCCTCGTGGTTTGGGCCAGTTGCAAAAAGACCCCTGCGGTTACAAAAGTTGCAAATGAACACCTGTGGTCGCAAAAGTGTTGCAACCGACGGTTTCTGTAACGAAATAAAAAAATTGTCCAAAATACCCTTGTATATAAACCCTAAGATTGTTTCTGTGCATCGGAATTCTCGAGCAGAGGGGCGGCACCACCGCCGCCACTCCGGCATTCCAGTCGTCTCTACAGGCCCATGCCCTTCCCTATCATCACAACCACAACCCCACGAAACCCATCGATCGGCTTTTCTTCTTCGTCGCCACATCGATCACACTGCCGCACCGCCTTCTTCTCCATCGTTGCCGAGTTTCACCCCTATAGTATGACGAGAACTTTGAAACTTAGATCTAGGGTTTCACAAACTTTGATGTTGCTGATTTGCCCGAATCCCACAAACTTAGATCTAGGGTTTCAATCGCACCTTATGATTGAAACCCTAGATCTAAGTATGTGCGATTAGGGTTCGAATTGAAACCCTTGATTAAAACCCTTGATTGTTGTTGACGTGGGTATGTGGTTCGGTCGTGGTGCAGTGGTGGTATGCGGATGACGGCGATGGGACTAGGCGGTGATGGCTGATGCGGTATTGGGCGGTGATGGCGGCAACGGAACTGGGCGGTGATGACGATTGCGGGATTGGGTGGTAATGGCGACAACGAGATATCGTGACGGTTTCGCGGTGATGGGATTTGATGAGGCAGTGGCGGCGATGGGTTTCGATGAGGCAGGTGGCGACGGGGGCTGTCGTGGGTAGGGCAGGTGGCAGACGGGGTGGGGTGATGGAGGTGGATATGCGGCGGGGTGGGGTGATGGAGGTGGATATGCGGCTAGGGTTTGGTTTCATTAGATTAGGGAAGAAAGTTTGGGATTTGGGAGAGAGAAATAAATAGAGGGCATTTTAGTCATTTTATTATATTAATATTTATGAAACGCACTATTCAGGAGCGTGAGTAACACATGCCGTTAGTTTGGACGATTTTTCTAACGGTTGCAACACTTTTGCGACCACAGGTGTTCATTTGCAACTTTTGTAACCGCATGGGTCTTTTTGCAACTGGCCCAAACCACGAGGGTGTGTTTTGCAATTTTCCCTAAGTTTTTTGAAACCGGTGGCGCCATCTTTGTTTTATCAAAAGTCCAGACAAGTCTTCCCATGCCACTTGAGTCATTGATATAATATGCCCAAGTTGCTGAATTATGTTGACGCCTGCTGTTCTTTATTCTAAGGTTCGTTGGAAGATGCTGGGCCAATAATTTCCCAGCTTTCAAAAAGTTCCTGGCACTTGGTTAAGACAGCTATGAACAGAACAATCTAATCGTCCAGCATGATCATGATTACCAATATGGCCACCAAATTTCAACACTATATATCCACTTGCAACTGGCTCTTTGTCATCACTTAATTATCAACAATATAGAGGGGGGGGGGGGGGGGCGCAGCTTTCCAATCTCTACTGCACAGAAGGAAAATTGTACCACATAATGAACGTGAGAAATTCAATGGAATTGTGATTATAAAAGGAAAAGGAAATGGCTAGCGCTTGACTGATGATATGGGACTGCTACTACTGATTGCTGAGGTTTTGGTTTAGCTTGCAGCAGAAGCAGGGGTGCCAATGGTTGGAAATAGGGAAGTTGGAAAACGAAAGGGCTGTACGTTTGCACAATTTGTTTTCGTGTTTTGTATTCTGTTTTTGTTTTCTAGATTTTAATATTCAGTTCTAAAATCTTATTGTGTACTTTTAGTTTGTACAGTTACTATTTTCATTTCTATTTTCACCAACTTTTTTAAATTCATTCTTGTACGTTTAGCATTTTTTAAACTATCTGTACCCAAATTTTTCCATTTTAACCCTACTCTCTAGCTGCGGAAAATTGAGCCGCCTTTGTCCTGCCGATCAGATCCAACGGTAGGTAGCTTTCTAGTCTCTTTATTCCCATCTGAAACTTCAACTCCACCCAATTCATTGTAATAACGTTTTCTTGACCTCTGTTCTTGGTCTATTGACTGCCCTTGAGAACGTTGATGCTCTCCCTCATCTGCTTATAGATGGATCAGATGACAAAAAAGAAACAAGAGGGGAAAACATTGTTGGCAATATACTTATCGAAAACTGAATCAAGAAACCAAATACAATAATTTTAAGCACTGATGTACGGTGACTATTGCTCAAGACACTATGGGCATCCAAATGCTGTGGCAATTCCATTCATGAACCCAAAATCAAGCCCACCCCTTACCCCTAAACAAAGAAATTAATCCAGGCAGTAATTGGAAAACCCCAAATTGAACAGGAGGAACTCTGAATTTGTAGCAAAGGTGAGTGCTTCTCTAGTGACGGTAAAGGACAACAAAGATCGCAGTTCCTTGCTCTCAATCGGCGCTGACAACAGCAAATGCATCAACAATCCTGTTCTTCTCCCCAGATTCAACCATTCCTCAACTCCAAACAGCACCAACAACAACGCAGGCCTTCGACATAAATGAACCACAGACAGAGAGGGAGAGAGAGAGAGAGAGAGAGAGAGAGAGAGCTATGACATGACTGGATGTAGAGGTTGCAAGGGAAAAGAGGAAACTCTGGCCTGTGTTCAGAGTTTTCTCTGACACGAATGGTAAAGATTGAAAAAACAACTCTTGCTTAATCGAGGACATGAATCGATTGCTTAATCGAAGGAGAAATGGCTGCCTCGGGCATTTTCGCAGGGAGAGTGGGCAATGCAGCTTGGAAATCGAGGACATGAATCGCTTGCTTAATCGAAGGACGGAGATTGCTAACCGGATGAGCACACCATAGCCCGACGATCATCAATCTTTCCATTTCTTGCTCGTTAAAATCTCCAGAGAGTTTCGTATCAGCCGCTTCGAGGATCTTTCCCATTCCGTACAGCCCAAACCCAATTGATGATTCTTGTTTGACTTTCGTCAGCCTCGTGATCGATAGGTTTTCGTCCACAGGCTATTTCTAACGCCAAAATTCCAAAGCTGTAGACATCTGACTCCTTGCTTGCCTGGTGTGTGACGAAACACTCAGGGGCCATGTAGGCCATGGTGCCGGCTAGAACAGTCGTTTGCGATCCCTTTTCATGGTCGACTAGCCTTGCTAACCCGAAATCTCCAAGTTTCGCGTTGAAATTTGAGTCTAACATGACATTGCTCGGTTTAATGTCCCTGTGCACCACACATTGCTCCCATTCCTCGTGTAGATAGAGCAACGCAGAAGCCAGGCCACGAACAATATTGTACCTCATCGCCCATGTCAACAAGCTCTTACCTTTCAGAAGGTGGGAGTCTAAGCTACCGTTTGGCATGAGTTCGTAAACAAGCATAAGCTTACCTCTTTCGTGGCACCAGCCGATGAGTTGGACCAGATTCCTGTGCCTCAATCGGCTGATGATCCTCACTTCCGATGCATACTCCTTGATTCCCTGCCTGGACTCCTGTGAAACCTTCTTAATCGCAACATGTGAATCCGATGCCTGTAGATACCCTTTGTAAACCCCACCAAATCCGCCCTCTCCAAGCTTCTGTGCAACCGCAAAATTACTCGTTGCACGAGCCAGGTCGCGGTAGGAGAACTTCTTCGGTCCTCTGCCCCTTTCAAATTCGTCTTCCATATCACGTACTAACTCTTCTTCTTCTTCATCCCAGTGTTTCCTCTTTTTCCACCATAAACATCCTACCAGCGCAAAACCAAAGATCAAAACGAGTATGCCTACACTCAATCCAACAATAAATCCGATATTCGCCCTTCTCTTTCTGCCCACACTGCTATATTCTTCATGGACAGGTGAAGTAGAGTTGAACTCCCATGATCGAATATTGTTTTCTTCGAAATACTCCCTTGTTCCACTTGAAAACCCAAAGCTTACCATCTTTGGCAAGTAGTCCCTCAAGTCAATAGTATGATTCAAGCTACCTCGTTGGGTGCTACCATTTGAAAAAGAAGTGAAGACAACAGTAAGAAGTTTTGAGCTAGATCTATAACTAACCCAAGCATCATTCACTACCCTTTGCGCAAAACTATTGTCCCAATTTGCGATACTAACAGAACCCATAGAATTGATGTCAATACCTACATGCGGAAGAACAACATCCCATTCGTTACGATAACTATCAAACTCCACCGCAAAGAAGTGATTGGCAGATGAGTTTTCGGCCGGGTTTGCAAGAGCAAGGCCGCTGCCTTCTGCCCCAACTGGGATTCGTGAACCGACCGGAGCCATGAAGAAGGCAAAGCCATCCGCAAAAAAGCTTGCATTGCTCGCATGGACGATGAAGGAGAAATGGGTGGTGAAATCCGCAAGGCTTCCCGAGGCATTGTCCCAGAGGTGGAGTGGTTCAGCATAGGTGGCTCGGCCGAAACTGTAGCGGGCTCGGGTGAGTTGGATGCCTTGGTCCGTGATACGCGCGTCCTGCTGGGTGCTAAAGCTGTTGTAGTTGGCAGTTCCAATGCTGGAAAGGTTGAAGTTCAGAGGATATGCACAAGGAAAGATGAGAAAGAAGAAGAAGAAGAAGATTCGTGAGCTCCAGTAGTAGTGGGAGAAAGCCATGGGTGGGAGCGAGCAAGCAAGCAAGCAGAGTTGTACAGTTTTAATGTGAATGAAGCGCTTGCTTTGTACCTCCAACCTTGAATCTGTAGATTTCAAAAGGGCAAAAGGGAGAGGACTTCTAAGAATAGGATGACGCTCGTGCCTAAACTTTGTAACTTATCGTTACTGAGTTGTGTTCATACCACCATCCACTAGGAATATGTCCATTTGTTTTTTGTGTTGGATTAGTTATGGTTAACCCATGTAAGTTCGTAGTACCAACGTCGTGTCTATAAAAATGGTTATGGTCTCTCCAATCACGTGGCTTTTGGTCTCTTCCACGTTAATCTACGTTTATTTTTATTTTTTTGGTAAACCGACGAACTTATATTAAAAGGAGAATCAAAGAGTTACATTGTTCCTATCTTCTTCCAAATTAAACAAAAGTGTGGAAGATGATGGAACAAAACCAGAGTGATTACAAAAGAATGCATTGGCCGCAAGATTGTGAGCCGCACAGTTTGCTAGTCTAGGTGAGAATTCTACTTCCCAACCTGAGAATTTGGTTAAGAGGAGTCTAGCCTGCAAAATAAACGATCTGATCCTCCAGCCAGGGGACAAAGAGTCATCACGAAGAAGATCGGTGATCTCTACTGCATCTCCTGCCAGCAGAACAAAAAGTTTCCCCTGGGAAAGTGCCGTTGAAATGGCTAAGAGAGCCGCATAGGCTTCAGCTTCTTCAAGATGACTAGTATCAATCATTGCCGTGCACCCAAATTCGAAGACTCCTGCTGAGTTCCTCCATACTATTGCCGCACAAGCTCTGGGACCTCTAAGAGCCGCATCAAAGTTGAGTTTGGACCACCCAGGGAGAGTGGGGGGGACCAAATTATGGGGCTTTGATGGTTTATAGATGGTCGCTGAGAGAGCTCCAGGAAAGCTTTGGTAGAAGAGTTGATGGACTCAACCACCTTGGAGTGATTGAAAAGCTTGCCTTGGTGTACCACTTGGTTCCTGCCATACCAAACCGTGTCCAACAGGTAAACTGCATAGGTGGTGTATTTAGCTTTAGCTTCAGAGTCTCCAGGAGGGTTTAGAATGGTTCCCAACCATTCTATCTGTGAATTTGCACCAAACGGGGGTCTACAATCAAACAAAGATGCTGCCCAAATCAATCTGGTCTTACTACATTCAAGAAAGAGATGTGTAGACGTCTCTGTACTTGATTCGCATAGCGGGCATCGGTCATCAATGTCTGGGATCATGTTAGCTAAACTCGCTCTTGTTGGGAGGATATTCCAGGCTATTCTCCAGATCATGACTTTGTGTCTTTCTCGAATCTTGGCATGCCACAATTTCTTCCAGAAATCAGGTGGAAAGTTCGGGTTTGGTCTAAACTTGTGCTTGTAAGCTGTGAGATATGCAGACTTGGTTGTGAAATTACCTTTCTGGTTTGGGGTCCAAGCTAAAAGGTCTTGGATTTGATTTGGTGGAATTCTGATTTTCTGAATAGCCTCTGCCGACACAGCATCAAACAAACGGTGGAGTTTTGGGATATCCCAGATTTGAGAGTCTTGAAGGAAAAGGTCTGCAACCAAGTTAATAGCAAGGTTATCGGACCGAGCTTTAGCTGGTATGAAGCCATCTTCTGTTGGTATCCATCGATCCTTCCACACATTCGTAGTTTTCCCATCGCCTACCAAAACGCCTATACCTTTCTCGAGTATGCTACGAGTTTTACAAATGCATTTCCAAAGCCAGGAAGAGGCCTTTTTGATGCTGTACTCAAGGAAAGGGATACCTCTAAGGTACTTAGAGCTCATAATTTGCACCCATAAGCAGTTCGGGTGTTTCAAGATAGTCCAGGCCAGTTTTACAATCAACGCCATGTTGAAATCATACATAAAGGGGCTAATAGCCCAAAAAAAGGAGCTTATCAGATTACACTTCCGGCCCAAACTAATCTCAAGAAATAAAGGTCTGCCTTAGATGCTGAGTTGCATTCATGGTTCCATCCAGATTTGCCAAGCTATCAGTCCCCTTGTTAGCCTCCATCCCATCCCCTTCTTCAGAATCTCCCTTCCCTTGCAAATACCTGTGCAGGAAATCGAAGCTCCCCGTTTGGGGGTTACACTCAAGCTCGTTCCCTTATTTAGACAATATGGTAGGACACTTTACCATGAATCAAGTGGCTGGTTGAGAAGCTTCCCGTCCGGCCCATTCTAGCCATTTGAGAGCCATTAGCTCTTGTGATTCTTTGGAAGACTTATGACTCCTCCAGTCTTCCATAAGCAGAAACCCGACTGTAGCGATGCACATAGAACTTCTCTATTCTGAACTACTATTGATGGTAAGAACGGATTTTATTATTCTGCTCAACTTTGACAGATGATCCGCATTACTCACTTGCCGGAGCGAGGAGAGATTGTGAAGTAGGTCTGGAGAAAGGTTAAGACGAGAAGTGAAGTTGCAGCAAGTAAACCAATAAGAGTCCAAGGGCTACGAAGGTACCGTGATATCATTTGAGCGATCCACGTCTTTCCCCTGCTATTGTAGTGCTCTTGGATTCTTTCTTGAACGATCGTGAAGGTGGCACTGTTCGCTGTGGGAATGCTTATCTCCATATACATCTTAGCCAGCTCTTCATCACTGTTGAGTTTGTTCAAAATAATGTGGTTTGACCTTAACACTTTCACATCATCAGGATGATTAATGAGTGATTTCATGAAACCAATATACGATGTCACACTGAAATCGTTAGGGGTATGTGGACTCATTTCGTATGCAATCAAGTTCAGGAAAATGGCCTTGTCACCGGGATTGATAACCATGGAAGCTATTTCAAGCTCTCCATAAAGGCCGAACGAGTTGAAATCGATGTCCGTCAAAGACTTGCCAGTACTAGGCCTAAAGTTGACTCCCTTTGCTTTGAGCTCCGTGGCTGAACGACACGAGTGTGTGTAGTTGGTAAACCGATTCTTACCATCAACTCGAAATTTGTCTTTCGGTGAGTGCTTCTGATTGCTATCAAACCTGAGAAAGGATGTTCGATACATTTCAAGAAGATGAGAAGGCCGCCGCTGAGATATGCTAGTGCTCAATGTTCTTCCTTCTGGCTTGCTAGTCCTCTGCCTACGCACTATAGAATCAATAAAGCAGTTCATTGTTTTCTCCTGTCTATTTACGTTATCAATTCTGAAGTTGAGTAACACTCGAAGCACTTCATAAGGCACTTGGTTCTCAAGTAAAAACATATCCCGGAATATATTAATCCACCCCAACGCACCTAGATGCTCCCGATACAGTTCTAGCCCGTAGTCATCTTCTATGTCGCCGATTGAATAATGGGAAGTCTTTTTGTCTTTTTGGGTGCCTTTTGTGCGGGGCTTCTCATTTTCCATGCGCATCTTTTCGAATGTTTTACTGCATATGATGGTTAAAATAAAACAAGCGTCCAGGAGCATCATTCGGGAAAATTCCTCGTCATCGTATGCATCCGTTGAGCCTTCGACATAGCAACTTCTCGCAATGTCAACCATCGCCAGGACCCTCTCGCACAAATGATCTATGGTTTTGCCTTCACAACTTGCAAGAAACATTTTTAGTGTTCTGGGCTTGAACTTCTCTGCTAACTGGAGCTCCCCTTTATTGTGGTGGTAAGGACCCAAGGAAACAACTACTGGGTCGTACTCTTTTTCGTTACTCTTCTCCGTTCGCAGCAGTGGAGAAATCTTGTGTATTATTCTTCTCTTTCCTCCAGTGCCGGCTTTACATTCTTGGATTGCAAGGTCATCGTCGCCCACATCAATTTTTATCATCTCCGATAATTTCTCGGCAGAAGTCCTATCTCGTCTGCTATCCTCAACATGGATATCCGCCATTGCCTTAAATTCCTTTCAACTTGGATGTATAGTCCTGGGAAGTAATTTATTTGCTTTAGAACCGAGGACCCGTTGAAATGCGGCGGTTAGTACCGTTTGGCTTTAGAACCGACATGCATATGCATGTCGGTTCTGCCGAACTCCATGTGGCCGTTAATGATCCAATGGGTTCACTTTTGGGTTAATTCTTTAGGCTCTCTCTCTCTCTCTCTCTCTCTCTCTCTCTCTTTCCTACTTACTTTTAGATCTTACGTAAATTCGTTTTGGTGCATACAATGGACTCAATTTGCTTACCACTTCCGGTGGTAAGGTAACTTTTAGAGATTAAAAAGTGCGAAATTATGTATAAACAAAAAAATATTACAAAATTTGGCTAGACCCACATATTGGTGTCTACTAGCTAATCACAACATGAAGCCTAGCTAAAGATTCAATGGCTTAAATGAAAGACGTTAACTTGGTGTTAAAAGAAACTCCAATTGTGTACAGGAAAAAGTGAAACTTAGCCCAGTCCCTTGGCTGCACGATCACGGATGAGAGCAAGAGCGGTTGTGAATTGAAATTTCAAAGCGAGTATATAATTCCAGAATCTTACGACCAATAACTTTTCAATTCAATTTTTTGGGTTCACTAAAATTCAAAATTTACCACTTTTTAGCTACAACCACCACTTTTCCTCGGCCTAACCTTATTATTTTTAGGTTGGTTATTTTAGAGCCGCCAAGTGCGTGGTTGGGTTGGTTAAAAACTGCTTAGCCCAATGCATAGGTCACCCCCACTAGTTTGAGACAACCACAGCTTTTAGCACATCTTGATTCATTAAAATATTACTTGCAATAACTTATGACGTGACCAAAAGAAAATGACAACAGTATTCAGGTTGTTTAGTAATACGGAGCACTCTCATCTAAGGATGGAGTTACCCGGTGCATCTGATCGATAAAATTATTTTCTAGTGTTTATTAGGTGGTTTCACAATTTTCTTCAATGGCATGGTGTTTCTTACTGCATGTCTTTTTGCTTTTTCATCAGTATGGTTAAACAAAACTTAAAATTGAACCTCGACAAAAAAAAATAGCGGAACTCTACTCATTAAGTTACTCTTGCTCGATATGATATATGGACTCTTAAAATATACACCGTATCAATATGAAAGAAACAAGTGCGAAGACAACTGATAGTAGGGAGAGAGATACCTTTATTGCCGCGTTTCGAGAAATGTAAAGGAACTGCAACCGCCGGGGAGATGGAAAACCTCTTGACGGTGAGAAGCCTGAACAGGAAGTTCTGTGAAGGCTTCTTACAGTACGCTAGTTTTAAAGAAAGATTCCTAATATTGAATGACTTTGGGGCCAGACGTTGACTTGGGTCTTTCATCTCTTTGCTTAGTTCTATAGCCATCAACTTGCAAAATTCTGGCATTTTTTGACTTGATTAGTCAATTTCTTAGTGCACAAGCTTTGATCTTATGTAGTTAGGATATACATGTGGACTTTCATTTGTTGCATAAGGTGTGTATACACTACAAGAAAAATCTCATTTATCCAGTTGGACGCAATTCCGTCACTAAAAGCTAAAAATCAATTTTTTTGAAAACGGGACTTTTAGCAATGGGCATCGTCCGTCACTAAGTCTTGAGATGAAAACCCTAATTAATTTTTCTCCCCACCACTTTCTTTATTCCCTCTCTATTGCCGTCGGCGACATCCTAAGTCCCTTGAAGAGATCGCCGCTCAGCTCGACATTGGAGATGTTCATCTTGCTGTATGACCCTTCTATGGGTTGGATGTGATTAATTCATTTGAATTTTGTCGCTAATTGACATATGTAATACTTTTGTATTGTACTTTGTATAAGTTATTAATTCAGTTATCGCGGAGAGGAAAAGTCGAGAAAATTGAAGAAGGGTGGGGCAATATGTTTTTGTGCACCTTCTTTGCACTTTTGAGCCATTTTTTTAGATTGACAGTCATCGTAGCAAGCCTTAGTGAAGCTGAAATGACCATTTCCTGACCTCGTTTTTGATCGATTTTCAAGTATTATTCAATATTTTCCTTGGTTGTCGAAGTAAAAAATTATCTTGTCACTAGACGATATAACTGTGCCTATGTCCAATTTTTTTTTACTGTTGGATTAGTTATGGTTAACCCATGTAAGTTGGTAGTACCAACGTCGTGTCTATAAAAATGGTTATGGTCTCTGCAATCACGTGGCTTTTGGTCTCTTCCACATTAATCTACGTTGGAGCTTCTCTCGGGGCTCTCATTTAATAAGAGTTCTTGCACTTGGGAGATGCAACACTTTGTCTTGATGAGAGCCGGTGGACCAGAATCGATGCACTTCTAACTTTAGTGGACAAAATTGAGGAACAAATAAATTTACTTCGGTACAATTAGAGGATCCGGCGGAGCTGGGTGATGGTTGTTTTGAAGCTAGCTAACCTTTTAAATGCTGCTCGTGGGCGGATATTATAGCCAAAGATGGCCCATTCAAAGGCTGAAATTTGGCCAGCAGCCTTAAACCAGTGATCCAGAGAGCCGGCAACAGGGTGGTTGATGACAACACAAGGCTTTAATAGGCATGAGGCCATGTTTGTGACAGTGGGCTTTAGTGCTTCACGCACACATCGACTTTTTTAAACTAGTAAGCGCTTATGTCACGAGGGCTTTTCTTCATCTAAAATAGTCTAGTTATTCATGTAACTAAAAACGCGTACTTGTTATTAATATCAATTCTCCCATTTCTTTTTTTTTTTAAATTCAGGATGTCACTTGTTTTATGCAAGACAAGAGTACCTAGTATTATGTACTTCACTTTTTTTTTTTTTTTTTGGGTTTACTCCTTAATTTTTGTCCAGTTTGATTACTGCACTAGGCACAATCAAATTGGACGAAGTATTACCTACGGATTGGATTCAAATCAGTTTCTAAAAGAAATATTTTAATATTTTCTTAACTTTTGATAAATGATTTGTGTCCATCGCTAAAGATCAAAAATTTTTAAAATGGGACTTTTAGCAATGGGCATCGTCCGTCACTAAGTCCAGAGATGAAAACCCTAATTAATTTTTCTCCCCACCACTTTATTTAGTCTCTCTCTCTCTCTCTCTCTCTCCCTTCTCTCTCTATTGCCGTCGGCGACAGCCTAAGTCCCTCCTTCGTCCCCCATCCAGCTGTCCTCCCTCCTCGCCGGCAAGTTCCCCTCCCCCACCGTCCAACACAACCACCTCCACTTCGCCGTCACCTCTGTGGCAAGTACCCCGCAATCACCTCGCTGGAGAAGCCACCACTGCGGCTGTTGCCCATCCTTTTGTGCTTATTTATTAAAGTTATCCATTTGCACACTTATTATTCGATGTAAATGTTATTCAAAACTAAAGTTATATTCTATCTAAAATGCACGTAATCTTGTTACACTCAATATCTAAGTGCTCGTGTTAACATAAGATATAAGCATTATATTAAAATGAAAGCCCGAAGTTTTTGTCATTGGTGTATAAGAAAGAATGAGTAACTACACATGGTCTTAACATGATTGGTCAATCAACGAGAAAAAGCCGGACCAAGAATCCTGGACTTAAGTAAGGCGGCGTTCTATCTGCCTTGTTGTGATAGCGAGAGAAATATTGAGCTCTAGACTTTCGTGTTATAAGTGTTCCCCTTATTTTCTTTTATCTTAAATTTCAAGGATTTATTTATTTGGCTTTTGCTTAGCAGTGGGTGAAAATTATCAATGAATGTCACTAAAAATAATTGACAACATCATCGGTCATTTTTGTTCGGTTTATGATAAGTTGTGATTCGCGAAACGAACAGTGATGATGGTTGATTTGAGTAATGTAAAATTGAATTGTTAACATGTTTTGATAGTTCAGCTTGATCGGTTTGGTGTTCATAGTCAAGGAGTTCGAGCTGGTGTACAACAGCCTGATTGACACGGAGCTGGCTGTTGTCACCTCGGTGGTGCAGCTGGAGTCGCAGCGCTTGGCCCAGATCGCCAAGGGGGTGTAGCGGCTTACTGGGTCGAAGAATGTGAGGATCAAGACGGTGATTGACCCCTCGTTGGTCACTGGTTTCACGATCAGGTACGGCAACTCGGGGTCGAAGCTGATTGACATGAGCGTGAAGAAGTAGCTTGAAGAGATCGCCGGTCAGCTCGACATTGGAGATGTTCACCTTTCTGTATGACCTTTTTATGGGTTGGATGTGATTAATTCATTTGCATTTTGTCGCTAATTGAACATATGTAATACTTTTGTATTGTACTTTGTATAAGTTATTAATTCAGTTATCACGGAGAGGAAAAGTCGAGAAAATTGAAGAAGGGTGGGGCAATATGTTTTTGTCATTGGTGTATAAAATGAAAGCCCGACATTTTTTGTCATTGGTGTATAAGAAAGAATGAGTAACTACACATTGGCTTAACGTGATTGGTCAATCAACGAGAAAAAGCCGGACCAAGAATCCTGGACTTAAGAAAGGCGACGTCCTATCTGCCTTGTTGTGATAGCGAGAGAAATAGTGAGCACTAGACTTTCAGGTTATAAGTGTTCCCCTTATTTTCTTTTATCAATGAAAGTCACTAAAATTAATTGATTATATATATACACACTAGTAAGGATCGCATGCTTTTCACGTTATATAGTGATTTGAAATAAGAATATTGTAAAACTTGGTTAAAAAATAATTAAATTTTAATCAATACGACTATTATAATTAAACGATAATAACAAATCAGTTGTTAACTGCTAATCAAATACTCAAAATATGAAAAGTTCATTACCCAAAACATGATCTTACTTTCAAACCGAATTTTTCACGCCAATTATCAGAAATATTTTTTACTATTTATCATACTTAATTCTTTCGTCACATTAAGAGTTGCCGCTGAACAGAATTTTGATTGTTCCATATTATAACACTGACATTACAATTAGTCTCAAAGATCTCCCATAAATATCTAACTCTCACAAAACAGTACAAGTTTGACTGTACATCGATAAAAGTGAAGAACTTTTTTAGAGATAATTAATATCAAGTGTTTATATTGGAGTTGTCTATTGTCATGTATTTTGTTTTGATGGCATATATATGTCCAGAAAGTGAAATTGAGAAGAAGTCTGAATTATAATTAAGTTGTATTACGAAAGTTCAATAATCAACTCGAAAAGGATTGTCGAAAATAAAGTGCCTAACATGAAGAAGTTATTATTAATAAATATATAATAACGTTTGTAAGATGAAATGGGTTAGGAGCTTAAATGTTGCATCTTTAAAACCAAGAATCAATCAAGCTCAAAAAATCTATCAGGACACCTTTAGAAACTGAACTGCTTAAGTAACAAATTTAGTAGTCCTAACTTTCAATGATCTTTCCAAAGTTTTTCTATCATTCACTTTTAAAGTTTTGATACTTTTTCCTACAAGTATCACTTATGATTTTTAGTATCATTCATTACCTATCATCACTTATGATTTTCAGTATCATTCATTACCTATCATGTTTCTTTTTACCTAATTATGGCCATTTCTTGTAGCGATGTTTATTAACGGTCAAAATATCTCTTGCAGTTTATTTGCTTTTGGTAATGATCTATTCTATAACTCTCTCAGTTTGAAAAAAAAATTGATAATTTTTTTTGGACTGTCTTAAAAAAATTGATCAGTTTTCAAATTAAAGAAAATTTTGTAACTCTTTTTACATGCTTACCCTTTGCAGACATTTTTTTATTCTACTTCTCTCTCCACATTTAGTCGTTCACCAACCCATTTTTCTCTACTTAATCAATTTTGTCCTGCCCCTTTCTCTACTGAATCAATTTAGTTGTAGATGTAATTTAGCATATATTTGCCTTAAGATTTTTATTTTTAACACAGACTTTACATATGTGTCTATATGTGTCCTTTTGAAATCCATACTTCAAAATATGTGTGAAGTTGATATCAAATAGTAATGAACTAAGTAACTTCAATAGCGTTCACAAACTTACGTTTTTCATCCTATATTTATATATACGCATTACAGTTTTAATATAGATACGTGCTTTTTTTTTTGTTTTTTTAACTTCTCAATTAAAAAAATCTATAGTGTAGTCTAAGTTGCTTCTCTTAATAGTGTACTCTAAAGCTCTCTTTTATATTTATCTAGCACGACCTTGTTCATCGTAGTAGTAAAATAAGGCTATTAATCTAGTTGTAGATGTAATTTAGCATATATTTGCCTTAAGATTTTTATTTTTAACACAGACTTTACACATGTGTCTGTATGTGTTCTTTTGAAATCCATACTACAAAATATATGTGTGAAGTTGATATCAGATAGTGGTAATGAACTAAGTAACTTAAATAATGTTCACAAACTTACGTTTTCCATCCTATATTTATATATACGCATTACAGTTTTAATATACATACTTTTTTTTTTAGCTTTTCAATTAAAAAAATCTATAGTGTAGTCTAAGTTTCTCTTGATAGTGTATTCTAAAGCTCTCTTTTACATCTATCTAGCATGACCTTGTTCATCGTAGTAATAAAATAAGGCTATTAATTTAGTTGTAGATGTAATTTAGCATATATTTGCCTTAAGATTTTTATTTTTAACACAGACTTTACATGTGTCTGTATGTGTCCTTTTGAAATCCATACTACAAAATGTATGTGTGAAGTTGATATCAGATAGTGGTAATGAACTAAGTAACTTCAATAATATTCACAAATTTACGTTTTTCATCCTATATTTATATGTACGCATTACATTTTTAATATAGATACAAATTCAACAAAAATACATCAAGAATAATTTGTAACCCAGATCATTCACTAAATAAAGACATGTATCATCAAAATAAAAAAAAATATATTACCTATGGCATAAGGTTTTGAGAGTTAAAAAAAGTATAGGGTTAATTACATCCGTGACCTTGAGGTTAGGTTAAAATTACAAGTATGCCCATTAATTGGAACAAATAACACTTATGTTCGTTGACCGAACGAAAATACTAAAAGCATGTAAAGATCAAAATGCCCGTCGCTTAGGAATGTAATTTTTTCAAATGTCATTCTCCATCCCTTCATTTCACCCATACAGCCCCACCACTACCACCACCATCTTCCATTTAGACTTCTTGAGCTCCATCACACACAAAGACAACATATACATGCATCCACACACATGTGTGCACCCATCCATACACACATAGACAATATGCCCACATACCCACACACACATACACGCCCCCCCCCCCCCCCCCAATCAGCCCATAACCACAGCCACAATCACATCTCACCATCATTGGGTTCTTTACCATTTTCACCTTTCTTCAGCTTTCTCACCCCAATCAACTGTCAAACTTTCTCATTCTACTCACTTGCAACAAACCATCACAATTCAACAAACCAAATAAACAGAAATGAAAATTTGAATTTGGGTCAATTTTGGATGAAGATGTATAATTTTTTTTGTACATCTTCTTCCATTTAAAAAGTACATATTGACAGATGCCGCCATTAAAATTTGTATAAAATTTGGAAGAAGATGTATAAAATTTTTTGTTTGCGTCAAACTATTACATAACACCACGGCAGCTGCCGCCATTAACTACCACCACAGCAGCCTTCCACCACCGGCGTTTGCTGATGCTGGGATGATGTGACTAGTGAGGCTGAGTCAATTTGTCGACTTTCACGCTGATTGCCTGCCGAGAAAGGTGCGGTGATTG
This sequence comes from Escallonia rubra, assembly GCA_033065855.1. NCBI lineage: Eukaryota > Viridiplantae > Streptophyta > Magnoliopsida > Escalloniales > Escalloniaceae > Escallonia > Escallonia rubra. Next base: position 94,156 of record JAVXUO010000139.1, on the reverse strand, counting down.
GGTGGGTGGGGGGGGGGGGGAGAATTTGGGTTAAAGCCTTAATTTGGAAATTTAGGATTTGTAGATCTTCATATTGTATATACCTTGTAAATTCAAAAATGAAGGGAGTATCAACATTTAAAAAGTACGTATCGACATAAGCAAAAAAAATATTTTTTAACGGATCAATACAACTTTACCTTATAAAATTTAATATCATTGATATTAATTTCACCCTAACCTCGGGGACACGAGTCCCAAAATTATAAAAATCCATTGTTTTACCAAACACAAATTAACACGTAAATTTATCATAAAATTTGAAAAAAGAAGGTCTAGTCGAACTTGTTGATATTTTGGCTTTGTCATATGTCAATAAATTTAAATTTGCAGTTATATGCAAAGGTTAATAGAGGCAATAGCTGGTGCACCTTAATTTATAGGAAAAAAAACATGATAATACTTGGACTTAGGAACGGTTCTCTAACAAGTACAGACAATTAAGGTGCTCATTTTATCGATTTTGATATTGATAAGTTTTAAGGTTATATTTTGATAACGTTTTCTTTAAAGGTGAACAGAGATTTAACATCATATTTATATGATTGGGCTAGATCCACTCCCATATTTTTGTCACTTAAAGATGCATTAGTGAACTTTTAACCTTTTTAACAGCAAATTGTTTATGATTAACAAAAAAAATTGTAGTTTAGGCTCACCTACTTATAATTAAAAATACACTTAAGTTTAGTAAACCTTTTATTTCTAAAAGGGTATTTTTAATGAAAAAATATGTAGCCATTTTAATAGCTTGAGATTATTCTGTACGCTGGGGCGAGATCCTTACCCGTTTTGGTTATATTAATAGTCTTTTGTCACTAAAAGATGCATTAATGAACCTCTTTAGCGTCAAAATGTTTAAAGTTAGCCAAAACAGTAGTAATTTAGCCTCACCTTCTAAAAAGTCAAAATATTTAGAGAACTTTTTAACTTAAAAAGAATATTTTCAGAAAAAAAAATTTAGTTATTTAATCCCTTGCATATAAAAACTTGAGAGTACTCATTAATCATTTGAGCCGAAATAAATGGAGTCTTTATTAATTGAGTTTCATCTAATCCTATCACTTTATAAGAGTGAAATATGTGAAGACAATAGCCATATAAAACATGTTATCATGTAAATATATGATACCTCGGAGTACAATGCATCATAGAAAAACAATAACCATATGAAGGATAGGTTGTCATGAAATAAGGGTATTCCAATAACTCTAATACGAATATAGGATTACGTACTTGCCACGAACTCAAATTATAATTAGGAACAAAATTGTATGATAAAATCAATTCTTATGCAATTAAAAATTTTCTAAAGAAACTCTAATTTTACTATAGTTTTCTTACACCAATATGTCTGTAATTGAAATCTAGAGCTAAACTTCATTTTTATGATAGTTTCAATATATGAAAATGTTTACATTGAAATATATATACATGCATAATAATTAAAATCTGTAGCATACACATTAACACACAAATCTGAAATACAAAATTTTAAAAGGATTAAGTTTCTGATAAAATATTCAATCTAGTTGAAGTAGATAATGTTTATATTTTTTAAGGCTATAGAAAATATTGTTCTCTGCAAGTTGTTTTCATTAATCGAAATTGATGGAGAAGATGTAGTAGCTTGAGGTAGTTTAGCTTTAACGTGAATGGAAGCAGTATGTTTTGATAGAAATTTTTTGGGTATTAAAAAAACACGCATCAGTTCAAGGGTGGTTTTATAGGTTTTCTTAAGTAAGTTTTTTTTTTACTAAAAGACAAAAGAACCCTTAACTCTAAATAAAGCATATATTCCTACAATGATATTTTAAGGAAAGATGCTTGATGTCCTAAGATAAGCCAAATACACTCTTATTTTTTAACAACACTCTAATTCAAAATGAGCATTTGATGGGGGAAAAGTTTCAAGTGAAGATTTCAGTTTAAAAATGGCATCTTAAGGGGAAAAAAAAAGAATTAGTCATTTAGCCCCAGTCAGGATTACACATGTATTTAGAAAATCCTAAAAATATCTTCCTTCTATCAATATGTCCATATTAAATATCTAGAATCAAACTTCACGTTTACGACAGTTTCAATGTACTAATATGTTTGTATTGCAATCTATATACATGAAGAATAATTCAAATATGTAGCATATACATCAACATAGACATATGAAATACAAAATTATAAAGGAATGAATTTCTGACAAAATATTGAATTTAGCTTAGAAACTATTAAAGTTGTCTTCTTTAATCGAATATGACGGAGAAGATGTAGTAACTCTATTGTAGTTTAAGTCAAAACATCTATTTACTCTGATAAAAGCATATATTCTGATAAAGATAATTTAACGAAAGAGACTTGATATTATGTGAAAAGTAAAAAAAAAATACCCTTATTTTTTAATACACTTATTAAAAATAGGTATTTAATGAAAAGAAAAGTTTTTATTCAAAAGTCAAAACAATCCCTAACTCTAACAAAAACATATATTCCAATAATGATATTTTAAGGAAAGATGCTTGATATCTTAGGAGAAGTCCAAAACACCCTCATTTTTAAATAAAACTCTAATTTAGAAAGGGTATTTAATGGAAAAAAATGTTATAAGTCAAAAGCACCCTTAATTGCACTCCACTATTATCAACCCGTATTTGGACTGTTGAATTAGGATTTGTTCTCTCTAACTCTGCCTTGTAATCCCAAAGTTTTGTAAATTATTCTTTAATACGTCCCTGAATTACAGAAATGGCTTTCCTCCTAGTTCTATAAGCCTGCCATTTATACGCACCTGCAACATAGTCGGTTTGGACTGTTTCTGAAAATGAAGAGTGTGACCACTTTGGATTAGCCCTAAACTTGTCAACATATTTTTTTTTTGCAAGCCAATTTACATAGTGCAGGTCAAAGCTCTTTCCACAAGTGTGCTCTTTCTGCACAGACTCTGCCAAGTTGTATCATTCTGCCTGACAGAGGAATACACAAACCATGGACATTCTTTACACACAACCTTAATCTTCTTCTCTTCACTCCTCCTAAAACATATCACGTTTCCATATTTCACACCATGCATGTGAATTGCCTCTTTAAATTCACTTTTGCTTGGAAAAATAGTTCCTACATTGAAGTCTGGATCCTTAATATGTCTTGTACAATCTAAAGCAGAATTATCAACTGCTTGAAAAAATAGTTCCTACATTGTGCATACAATGGACTCAATTTGCTTACCACTTATGGTGGTAAGGTAAATTTTAGCGATTAAAAAGTGCGAAATTATGTATAAATAAAAAAAATACTACAAAATTTGGCTAGACCCACATATTGGTGTGTCTACTAGCTAATCACAACATGAAGCCTAGCCAAAGATCCAATGGCTTAAATGGTTATGGCTGCATAGATGAAAGACGTTAACTTGGTGTTAAAAGGAGCCCTAATTGTGTACCGCAAAAAATGAAAGACGCCTTAATCCAGTCCCTTGACTGCACGAATCATGGGTGAGAGCAAGAGCAGTTGTGAGGTTCTTGAGCAACAGCGATTACTCATATTGTGGGTTTTAAGGTAATACAGATGTGAATTGTAATTTCTAAGCGAGTATACAATTCCAGAATCTTACAACTAATAACTTTCCAATTCAAATTTTTTTGGGTTTGCTAAAACTCAAAATTACCACCTTTTTAGCTCAACCACCACTTTTCCTCGGCATAACCTCATTATTTATGGGTTGGTCATTTTTAGAGCCGCCAATTTTCACGTTGTTTAGTAATATGGAGCGCGAGCGCTCTCATTGAGGATCTATTCATAATTTTCTAGTGCTTATTACGTGGTTTCCCAATTTTCTCAATGGCGTGAAGTTTCTTACTATCCTTTTGTTTTTTCATCCTTTATGGTTAAATAAAGCTAGAACTGAACCTTGACATAATGAATAGCGGAACTCTACCGATGGAGTTACTTTTGGTCGGCATGAAGTATGGACTCTTAATATATATCAATATGAAAAAAGCAAGAGTGAAGACTAGTGATCGTTCGGAGCGAGGGAGAGAGAGAGGTTTACCTTTTATTGCTGCATTTCGAGAAATGTAAAGGAAGCGCAGCCGGGGCCGGGGGAGGAGGGGTTCGGAAATGGAGAACTCTTGATATTGCGATGCCTGAAAAGGAAGTTCTGTTAAGGCATCTCAGAGTAAGTTCCAAAGAACCAAAGGAAGACTCCTAATAATATCCAACGAATTAGGGGCGGCCGCTGACTTGGACCTTTGTTTTCTCTGCTAGGCATGGTCTTTTCTCGTTTGATTAGCCAATTTCGTAGTGCACAGGGTGGCCTTTCATTTGTTGCAGAAGGTGTGTATACACTGCAAGAAAAATCTCATTTAGCCGTATGGACGCTATTCCGTCACTAAGTCAACTTTAGTGATAGAAAAGACCGTCATTAAGGGTTTGTCGCTAAAGATTTTTCTAACAGAAACCTCTGTCGGTAATAACCTTTAGCGACTGACTTATACCGACGAAAATTCTATCGCTAAAAGGTTTTACGAATTTTATATTTTTAGTTGAATTTTGAAAATATGTTTGTAAATAAATTAGCAACGAAGTATTACCTATGGATTTAAATCCGTCGCTAAAAGAAATATTTTAATATTTTTTAACTTTTGACAACAGATTTGTATCCGTCGCTATAAGTCAAAAAATTTTGAAAATGGAACTTTTAGCAACGGGCATTGTCCTTCGCTAAAAGTCCTAAGACAAAAATACTAATTAATTTTTCTCCCCACCACTTTCTTTATTCTCTCCCTTGTCTCTCTCTTCTCTCTCTATTGCCGCCGGGGAAAGCCTAACTCCCTCCTCCGTCCTCCATCCAGCTTTCCTCCCTCCTCCCTTCTCGCCGACAAGTTTCTCTCCCCCACCGTGCAACACAACCACCTCCACTCCCCCGTCACCTCTATGGCAAGTACCCCGCAATCACCTCACCGAAGAAGTCACCATTATGCCCGCTGCCTATCCTTTTCTGCTTATTTATAAAAGTTATCCCTTTGCACATCTATTTTTTTATGTAAATATTATTCAAAACTAAAGTTATATTTTATCTAAAATGCACATAATCTTGTTACACTCAATATCTAAGTGCTCGTGTTAACATAAGATATAAGCATTATGTTAAAATAAAAACCCAACATTTTTTGTCATTGATGTATGAGAAAGAATGAGTAATTATATATGGTTTTAATGTAATTGGTTAGTCCATGAGAAAAAGTCGGACCAAGAATCCTGGACTTAAGAAAGGAGATGCCCTATCTGCCTTGTTGTGCTAGCGAGAGAAATATTGAGCACTAGACTCTCGTGTTATAAGCGTTCTCCTTATTTTCCTTTTTCTTAATTTTCAAGGTTTTATTTATTTGGCTTTTGCTTAGCAGTATGTGAAAATTATCAATGAATGTCACTAAAAATAATTGATTATATCATATGTCATTTTTGTTCGGCTTATGATTAGTTGTCATTCATGAATTGAACCGTATTGAGGTTGATTTGAGAAATATAAAATCGAATCTTTAACATATTTTAATAGTTTAGTTTGATCTGTTTGGTGTTCATAGTCAAGGAGCTCGAGCTGGTGTACAACAGCCTAACCGACACGGAGCTGGTCGTTGTCACCTCGGTTGAACAACTGGAGTCGCAGCACCTGACCCAGATCGCCAAGGGGGTGCAGAGGCTTACTGGGTCAAAGAATGTGAGGATCAAGACGGTGATTGACCACTCGTTGGTCGCTGGTTTCATGATCAGGTACGGCAACTCGGGGTCGAAGCTGATTGACATGAGCGTGAAGAAGCAGCTTGAAGAGATTTGCAGCTCAGATCGACATTGGGGATATTAAGCTTGTTGTATGACCGCTTTTTGTGGGTTGGATGTGATTAATTCATTTGCATTTGTCGCTAATTGACATTATTACTTTTGTATTGTACTTTGTATAAGTTATCAATTCAGTTATCATGGAGAGGAAAAGCTGGAAAATTGGAGAAGGCAGGGGCAATAGGTTTTTGTACATCTTTGCACTTTTCAGCCATTTTCTTAGGTTGACAGTCATCGCAGCAAGCCTTAGTAAAGCTGAAATGACCATTTTCCGACCTCGTTGTCGATCGATTTCCAAGCATTATTCAATATTTTCCTTGGTTGTCGAAGTAAAAAAATTATCTTATAACTAGACGATAAAACAGCGCCTATGTCCACTTTTTAAGTGTTGGATTAGTTATGGTTAACCCATGTAAGTTCGTAGTACCAACATCATGTCTATAAAAATGGTTATGGTCTCTGCAATCGCGTGGCTTTTGGTCTCTTCCACATTAATCAACGTTGGAGCTTCTCTCGGGATTCTCACTTCATAAGAGTTCTTGCAGTAGGGAGATGCAACACTTCGTCTTGATGAGAACCTATGGACCAGAATGGATGCACTTCTAACTTTAGTGGACAAAATTGAGGAACAAATAAATTTACTTCGATACATTTAGAGGATCCGGCAGAGCTGGGTGATGGTTGTTTTGAAGCTAGCTAACCTTTTAAATGCTGCTCTTGGGCGGATGTTAAAGCCAAAGATGGCCCATTCAAAGGCTGAAATCTGGCCAGCAGCCTTAAACCAGTGATCCGGAGCCGGCAACAGGGTGGTTGATGACAACACACAGACTTTAATAGGCATCAGGCCATGTTTGTGACAGGAGGGTTTGTCTTCTCCTAAAATAGACTAGTGTAACTAAAAATGCACTCTTATTATTGATATCAATTCTCCTATTTTTTTTTTTTTTAAATCAGGATGTCACTTGTTTTTTTGCAAGACAAGAGTACCTAGTATTATGTACTTCACTTTTTTTTTTGGTTTACTCAATTTTTGTCCAGTTTAAACATGGGAAAATAGCAAAAAAAAACATCATCCTACTTTCCCTTTTATTTTATTTTCATCGTGCTTTTAATTTGTTTTAAACGATACCTATATAAAGATCTTTTGTTCCAATAGCTCCTTTCTGTCTACTCCACCCATTAGATCTTGATACGTTCCAGCTACAATCCGTCTATTCCACTTCAATGACCTAACATGGGGCAGAGTCTAGGCTCAAAATATTAGGAGGACGAGGATGCAGTGTAAATTCCATCGGTAACCAAATACTAAGTTGGCAGCTGGAGTATGCAATTTGTATAAGATGAACTTCCAACACGGATGTTCTGCACAAGGATTCAGAGTACAGATAAGAATATACATTTAGAGATAGGTGCCAAGCATCGAAGCCTCTTCAATCCTCTGGCTTGGTGACTTTATCATCTCCTCCACAACGTGCAGACGAGTGAAATGTCATGTTGTAATATCATTGACATCTCCAGGGACACGACACTGGAACAGATACCCCGGCCGTGTTGCTTCCATCCTTGGAGGGGAAACCCATCGGATCAAGTCTCGGTCAGTTTTAATCGCGGGACAATATTCATCGATTGGAGTTCCTAAGAGCATGAAAGAGAAAAGTTAGGAAAACTTCCGAGAGAGAAGAAAAAGGCAATTGAGGAGGTTTTATTTGACATATTTCTCGCTAAATGAACTAGAAAGCACATCAGTAAAATAATGGAACACTGGATATTCACACCCAAAGTACAGTAGAAAAATCTAGTAGAGTTGGCAGAGATTTTCATAGGTCCATCATAAGCAAGAGAATGCAAGTAAATTCAAAAAGTCGGAATCAAGCAAATGTTTAAAGATCATAACAGCGTGCAGATCAAAGTTCTTGGCTTCTTGCCACTGTAAAACAGTTATGGAAGGATGAGGGACGGTAGGGGAGGGAAAGGCGCCGTTAGTTCTGGTTTCTTATTGTTGCGACGATTCAGGGTAGTGAGCAAGCGGCTATCCATTTGCATCGGTTTGAAAGAGGCCTAGAAAATCTTAGAGGGCATTTTGGTCATAAAAATGTGTAGAAACATAAATATGGTTAAACATGTTACACCTTTAAGATAGAGAGACTAGTAGAGTATACGTGCGTTACACGTAAGCATCTACGCTTATTATCAAGATAAGTATAACTATCTGCAATGAAGCAATTCTACATTCGCACTTCACTTTAATAATTACATTGACACATAAACATGGTACGTAAAAATTTTGATTTTGACAATCTTAGTATGGCCAATAAACTATCAACGTGTGAATGGCTAGATAATTAATCAAAAGTTTAACCTAATCAATTGGTGCTTAAAATTAGCTCAAGTTATTAATGTAAAAATGTCTAAGAGAGATCATTCTAAGTATCTAAGCCCTTGAAAAGATCAATCAACATAAATGATTTCATATTATAATGTGCCAAGTCATATATCATAATTTAACATATGAACAATTCTCGAATCGTTTTGGAAGTAACTCTCAAGCATTGGCCTCTTAATTTTCATTATCTTTTATGGATTGCCCACAATGCTCATCGCCCTGAACTCGTATTGTACCTTCTTCCAATTCTTTTCTTCCTTGAATTCTTTGATCTTTCATTTTTTTTCCATCTTAATTAGGATATCGGTCTTCCAGTCCGGCCCATAACACCAACCTTATGAGATTAAAATATGTTAGCATTATGGGGGATATTTATTAACCAAAGTAACAATTTATTTCTCTCTTGGATTATGTGAGCTTTGGCACATTAATATAACCGGTTGCTTTTTGTCACGAAGCATTTTCCTTTCACTACGATCTCACACGAACTTATAAGAAAGTCTCTGATATCATTTATGTATCCCTTTTTCATGAATATACCGCAGAAGTGAATAAAAAAAATACCATTTAAGCTATATTTCGCAATTACTTGATGCAACAGTGGTTCATAAAAGGAAAAAGTGCAGGAAAAGAAATTCATGTAATTTTGCGTTATAAGGTGTGAAATAGATTTGGCATAAGCCAAGGCCTTAAAGTCAAGCCAATTCAAACCAGATTCACATAGCCTATGATCCCAATACCACCTAAAATCAAGCTAATCTTGTTATTAATCCAACCTTTGTATCAAGGAGTCCTTTCTACCCCTTCTACACTACAAAAAATAGGGGCTTTAGCGACCGTATTTTGCGACCGCAAAACATGCGGTCGCTAATATATACTTTAGCGACCGATTTAGCGACTGCTATATTTCGCGGTCGCTAAATATTCATGGTCAACGAAAACTTGGCTTTAGCGACCGAATTTTGCGACTGTCGTTGCCGTCGCTAAATTAGCGACTGATTTGGCGACCGAAGTTTGCGGTCGCTAAAGTTTTAGTCAACATTTAGTCCCAAAAAACCCTAAATTGAATTTAGTCTTGAACTTTTGTCACTTCCCAGCTACCGCCAAATACAAACGGGACAAATCTGGGCGAGAGAGAAAGGGAGCGGCGGAGACTGCTCCGAGCGACCGATTTTCCGGCCACATCAGGCGACCGATTTGCCGGCGACGAGGAGCGGCAGCGGCAGGTTTGTTCTTATTTCGGCGTGTAGGTCTGTTTGTTCTTCTATTGCATCATTTCTGTAGCAAAAGCGTTCCAAACGAGAGGGGTCTGATTGTTTCTTCCATGGTTATTCCCTCTCTAATTCTTAGTTGATCTGCAAATCGTTAGGATTATGCATTGTTTGTACACCTTTCATATATAAGGCTTTGTTAAAGCAGCCGGCCCTATATTATTCATACCTATTTTCTGAAAACGGCAGAGAGATAGAGAGCGGAGAGAGAGAGTGAAGAAAGGATTCCGGGGAAACCTCAGGTAAGGTCTTTACTTTTTCTTTGAATCAAATTTATTTTGGGATTGGGTATGTGGGTTACGGCAGTTTGTGTTGGGCGTAATGGGTGTGGGTTGTAATTGTAAACGAGAGAATAAATTGACTTAGACGTTTGAGTGCGGGAGTGAGTGTTTGTTTAAATCTGTATGACCTGTGCATGAGTGAATATGTGTGTTTTGTATGTGCGTGAGTGTTGTGCGGAGGTGGTTGTGTGAATGTATATGTATGTGAGTTTGCAAGGAAAGAGAGAGAGATGATAGTGGGTTTGGGGGTTGAAAATGGGTTTAGTCTTTACTGCGGGTGTGTACATGAAAGGAGGCGTGAAACAGGCACAACAAGTTTGTGTTTTGTTGGTGGAACAAGTGTGCTAAGTGACGATCTGTAAGGTGGAAGAAGGGCTGAAATGGCAGCCATGGAAGTGGTGATTATAGCGTGACTGTGTGTAAACTGGGTGTGAAAATGTGTGGCTAGGTGTGTGTAAAAATTGGTATAACAGGTTTGTCCTAAAATGTTTTGTGTATGGTGCCAGCAGGTGCTTATGTATTGTGTGGGTGAAGTGGGTTTAAGCATGAAGAAGGAAGGGAAGGAGCAGCCGTATAGCAGTGAAGTGCTGTGCAAGAGTGTGTGTTTTGCGAGATGCGTGAGTGTATGTGTGTATCTACGTGTTTATGCGGCAAGAAGGAGGGCTACCATGAAGTGGGTTTGGGGAAAGTCCATGTGGGTGTGAGAGGAGATGGGTGTGTAGCTGTGTTGTGTGTGTCTTATGTGTGAATATGTTTGTGTGTATAATGGGTATACAGGTGTGAGTTTGTGTGTGTTAAGGAAATAAAGGAGGGAGAAGATGTGCAAAGTGTGTGTCTGCGCATGGTGATGCTGCCAAAAGGCAGCTCATTTTGAGCTGGGTGCTCATGTGTGTGTGCGTGTGAATTGAGTGCTCTAGGGTGTGTGTGTGTGTGTATGTGTATACGGGGGTGTACTATGAGAGTATGTGTAATGCTTGAGTGGAACAAAGCAAAACAAAAAGAAAAATAAAAGAGAAGAAGGGGAGAGGGAGACCCACTGGCTTACGGCAGTGGGCATGGTGGATGTATTTATTTATATATTTGTGGATGTGTTGTGGAGGTAATGGGTTGTGTGTGTTACATGAGTGCATAGTGCATATATGTGTTTGTATAGTGTGTGTTATGAGTGGTGTTTCATGTGTGAGCAAGTGATGGTTATGAGATGAAAATGGGGAGCAAGGGAAGCTTCGTGAACAGTAACCATGAACTAGTAAGTGTGTTTTGGTTTGGAGAGAAAGTAAAGAGAAGAAGAAGAAGAAGAAGAAAAGTACCGAGCGCGTAAATTTTGTTAGCGTTAAGTGCGACACATGCGTAAACTTGTAAACTTGTGGACACTCCAATTGAAACTTGAATTATAGTCATTTCATTTTTAAATATTCAGTAAAACTTGGTTGAACCGGCTAGCTTCGGTGGTGAGGCACGAGATCTATGTTAGCTCCTGATCATGACACAATAGAAGGTCTAGCTTGGCTCTTTTGGTAGACAAGGTAATCCATAGTCATTGAGAGTCTAAGCATCCTTTACTGAATAAACAACTTCAAGTTTGTTACGAGTATGAGTTGAACTCGATCACACCCTCAAACTATGTGATTGTTAGCTCAAGCACACCCTCAAGTCGTAAGTACACCGTTGAGCTGAGCTTGAGCACCCCTAAGTGAGCATTGGCTCGATTCCAGTTTGATCTATACTACCTCCTTGGTGGTACTCAACAGTCTTCTTACACATGGGGTCTCACACACACTTCACATACTAATTCTCTTTTCTTCTTCAGTTTGGAGTATTGATATCTTAAAGTCTGTTCTTTTGGACCTCAGTGTGCAATTACTAGGAAGAGAATCCAAGGGGTATGCATTTCTTTCTACTACTTACTTTTGATTTTAATGGTTTTAATGTGGCGGGCATTTCTTTCTACTACTTACTAAATCATCCTATCCATTACTGGTAAAACTCGTGCTGTAATTCGTCTTTAATAAATATGCTTAGGCCCCTATGGAATTCCCATCATTTGGTGAGATATAATGTGTAACGTTTGCGGTGAGCATGTAACTCATGTATTACTTTTGTATTCCTATTGCATTTTTTGCGATTATGGCCAATAGAATTGCTCTAACATTTTTTTTGTTTTCTTATACAGAGTTTATTTAAAGAGAGAGTTCAGGCCAACTCCCAGCCAGACGGTAGCCAGACAGTGGAAGAGTTCTCGTTGTGGTCAGACACTACTGGTACTCGGCCACCCTCGTCAGTCCGCACGAGCGTTGCTAGCCGGCAGACCTCAATCGACAGGCGAGACCAGTTGTACCGATTCTCAGGCAAACGCGGCAGCTACGACGTTGGTAGAGTGCTTCAACACAATGTTTGATACGCGCATGCGGATGCTGCTGGGTGACGGTTATGTAATTATGAAGGACCCCAAACTACATGTAATATAATTTTTTTCAATTACTTATGTATTTTGTGCTCTATATGTGATCTTGATTTGATATATGACGTTGAATCATTTGTATAGCTTCGTGCAGGGCGATACCGATGATCCTAGTGCCGGTGACTCCTGGGGCGATGAAGATGTTGTTGGATCGAACGTGCCATCGAGGAATGAAGAAGATGATGACGGGGCTGGTTATTCTGCCGTTCTGCCGACGAGTGATTTAGATAGGGGTTTGGTTTGATTTATACAATGAATGTTATTTTCTTGTTTTGAATTGATCGTCGGTACTTAACTGTATGAATTTTATTATTTTAATGCATATGTTAACGTTTATTTATAATTTGATGAATGCGAGCAGCTGTTTGAATGAATGCGGGACAGGGGTTAAAACGGTTTTGAATGAATGCGTTGAAAGCTTTCAACGCATTCATTCAAAATCGTTTCAACCGAGGTTAAATCGGTTTTTGGATCGATTGGATTGGATGTGAATTGATATTAGTTCTGCGACAGATTATTTGACCTGCAAAATTTTTTTTTTGCAAAGCCAGGTTTTGCGACCGCGATATACGGTCGCTAAATAAAACAAAGCAGTCGCTAAATATTTTTAATATTTAAAAAAAAAATTAATTATTTAGCGACCGCCAGTCGCGGTCGCTAATTCGGTCGCTAAATATATAATATAATTTAATAAAAAAATTTTAATTAAATAATATTTAGCGACCGCCTTAAGCGGTCGCTAAATATAGTCAACGCGGTCGCTAAATTTAGCGACCGAAATTAAAATGCCGTCGCTAAAATTTAGCGACCTGGGCTATAGCGACCGCCCTTACGCGGTCGCTAAAACCCTTTAGCGACCGCGTTGACAGCTTTAGTGACCGCCAAGCGCGGTCGCTAAAGACCCTTTTTCTTGTAGTGCTAGTAGCATAGTTATCAATACCGTACCGGTACCGGCCGTACCGGCCGGTACGTACCGTTTTTGCCTTTTACTGGTACGGTATCCCATAAATTTTGTACCGGTCAAAATACCGCTCTGTACCGGTTGTACCGGCCGGTACAGGTGATACCGGCCGAAAACTGCGTACCGGCCGAGATATTGTGTTTTGTACCGGGTCCTTTAAAAAATGTAAAAATAACAAATTTTATTAGAAATTTTGTAAATTGACCATATATAGACTAAATAGAAAAACATTCTAAGTTCTATTATACTAATCAAAGCCTATGTAGCCTCCTGCTCATAAAATTCATTACAATTTGCAAAATCGTTCCTGATAAGTTTTCAATATTCACTTATCTTTGATTACTTCATACCTGTAAACTTTGATCATATTCTTTCATCTATATGATGTTCTACTTTACACACACCCGCTCGCGCGCACACATGCACACACATAAAAACAACTTATTCTTGAACCCAAAGACATTATTATTTAACAAACTAACTTATTTGAAAATTATGGTGAATCAAGCTCTATAAGATAAAGAGTTTATTTTAGAGTAACTGTAAGTAAAAAAATATATGTATATATTGTTAGTTCGTCAGTGAATAAATAATACAAATAGATATTATTGATGAAAATCATGAGACGGTACCGGTACGTACCGTTTCTTGAAGAAAACGGTACGCACTCCGGTACGGTATTCATAACTATGGCTAGTAGAGGGTAATTTAGAAATCTATAATAAAAAAAAAATCCAAACAAACATTTTAAATGAAAAGGAAACAAAAGGGAAATTGTAATAATCAAATTCAAGACATGAATTAAGAGAAAAGTAAGACCTAAAGTAAGTTCTATAACTCACATGCTTCTGCCATACTCCCAGATTCGTAGGAATTAATTGAGTCTGGGAAAGCGCCTGGTTTTTTAATGTCGGCTATCCTCAGTGATGTAACCGATAATGAGTAATTATATCGCTCGTTCATCTAAAAAAAAATTGAGTCTGAGAAATCACTATTATGGATCCAACACAACTTGTTGCTACAAATTACATGGAAACATATAGATAGTAAATATACAAATATTATTTGCTATTTATCTATTATGAGTATGAAAAGGAAACTGTAGTCTCAAACCTAAACGAAGCACCCTTAGAAGGATAATCAGAGCGATCTTTGCTTGGGGCTGCATCAAGTAACAAATGTTCAAATTGTTGTCCATATAAATCTACAACCAACCAATTCTCAAAAATTCTAATTAGATGATGAGGCAGAATTGTGTTGTGGATGTGTAAATCAAGGAACACCAATATTTAATTGTCTCCCCATGTAATAATCTAGATAAGGTATTGCAAAAGGTATTGTTGAAGATAAAATGGCGAGTTGTTACTGGTGGAGGCAATAATCAATTAGGTTCGAATTAATTGTAACAATTAATTTTTGCAAGAGATGGACGGAGACGCTTCTCCAAGAATTGGAGTGGAGGGAGGAACCTGAAGAGGAAGAGTTTATAAGGAGTTTTTGCATTTATGGAGGAGTAAGGTCAAAACATTAAAGGATTTAGTTGTCATAATCAAAATTTTTAAGTGTCTTTGTGTCCAGAAATTGATTTACACTCATTCACACTTTTATAAATAGTATAGGTATAGATTAGCCAATTTCTTAGTGTACAAGTTTTGATCCTTTGTAGTTGGGATATAAGTGTGGCCTTTCATTCGTTGCATTAGGTGTGTATTTGTTGCTAAAAGTGATCAATTTAGCAATAAGAGAAGGCTTACATGATTACAAGCATGTGTTGAGCTGTCACATAACATTTTCGTCAACCTAAGGGGTTCCATTTTATCATGTTGGAAAATGCAATAAGGCTTTGATCATGAATCATCTTTGTCCTTAAGCAAATATGTTCTTGCTATGATTGATGTCGGTTTGATGGCAAATTGTTCTAGGATAACAAAGTTAAACAAAATTCTAACCAGCAAAATTAGAATTATTCCAAGAACACGTTTTAGAAAATATGTTTATGATCTTGTGGAAATTGAAAGAGACACATATATTTATAATATCTGAATGAACACAACCCTTGGCCAAAAGAAAACAACCCTTGGCACTAAAGGACATAATTGTTGGGCATTGACTGTAATTAACTACTATAAAACAAAATAAAAATTAGAATATATTAATTAATTTCAACCAAACCCCAAGTACCTATCTTTTGACCATTAAATATTGTTTCATTTCAAGCCCAACCAAGGTCAAACCAAGTAAAATTTTGAATTTCCCTCCAAATTTTTCCACCATCCAAAGTTAATTGATTTGGTGAAATTAAGCCTTATAAAGGCTTTGCATCCTTGTTACTTTTCTATTGTGGACAACCAACCCACATATTGTCACTAACTATTCTAACAATCCGCCAGATCGCCAAGGGGGTGCAGAGGCTTACGTACTGGGTCGAAGAATGTGAGGATCAAGACGGTGATTGACCCCTCGTTGGTCGCTGGTTTCACGATCAGGTACGGGAACTCGGGGTCGAAGCTGATTGACATGAGCGTGAAGAAGCAGCTTGAAGAGATCGCCGCTCAGCTCGACATTAGGGATATTAAGCTTGCTGTATGACCTTTGTGATTAATTCATTTGCATTTGTCGCTAATTGACATATATAATACTTTTGTATTGTACTTTGTATAAGTTGTTAATTAAGTTATCACGAAGAGGAAAAGTCGAGAAAATTGAAGAAGGCTGGGGCAATATGTTTTTGTACATCTTCTTTGCACTTTTGAGCCATTGTCATCCATCAAATATTCGTCGCTGCAAGACTTTGTAAGGCTGAAATAACCACTTTTGGACCTAGTTGTTGATGGATTTCCAATTGTAATTCTATTTTCCTTTCCTTGGTTGTTGAAGAGAAAAATTATCTTGTCACTTGACGATAGAACGTCACCCATGTATATGTACATTTTAGGTGTTGGATTAGTTATGGTCTAATTAACCTGTGTACATTCGTAGTACCAACAAAGCATCCGTAAAAATGGATGCGGTCTCTGGAATTGTGTGGCGTTTTATGTTTCACTCCTTGTTATTGAAATGAATGTTTGGTCTCTTCCACCAAATTCTGTAATCCACGTTGGCGCGTCTCTCGGGTCTCCATAAAATCCCTGTAATTGGGGGCTGCAGCACTTTGTCTTGACGATAGTCTGTGGACCAGAAATGGATGCACTCTGATTATAGTGGACAAAGTTGGGAAATAATAGCTGGGAGTCGGCCGTCGATGACGGACGCAAGTACGAATAGTTGATTGATGCACTCGCGTACTCGATTCTTCAGGAATGGGGATGGATAGCACCGACCGAAACTGCAACTCGGGCAAGCACATGACATTCTTACCCGACCTTGGATGAGGAAGCCACTCAATACGAAACGACCCGAAAAATAAGGGCAGTGTGTTTAGCATTTTTGTTTTGTATTTTCATTTTCAGTCAGAAAATGCGTTCCTATACTTTTTATCATTTTCACCAAAAAAAATTCAATTACTTTTTTTGACATTTTGGATTATGTTTGGGTGGAAAAAGTTAAAAACAAGTCTGAGGTATTTTAAGTTTTTTGTCATTTTTTAATAATTTTATCCAAAACGTAAATAAAAAATGATAAAAGTACACTGAAAAAAAATCCTTTTTATCGTCATTGTAAAAACACAGGAAATGAAAATGGTAAAAGTAGGGACCCAAAGCACAACTTTTTTATGGTCTTCCCATCAACGCAATGTATCAAAAATAAGAAACTTCTTCTGTTCTCATCACCCTCCCCGTTGTCGGCTCTGGATCCCTGGTCTAAGGCTGTTGGCCAGATTTCAGCCTTTGAATGAGTAGGGTTGAGAGAGTAGCCCGAATAAAGGTCTGCCTTAGATGCTGAGTTGCATTCATGGTTCCATCCAGATTTGCCAAGCTATCAGTCCCCTTGTTAGCCTCCATCCCATCCCCTTCTTCAGAATCTTCCTTCCCTTACAAATAAATACCTGTGCAGGAAATCGAAGCTCCCCGTTTGGGGGTTACACTCAACCTCGTTCCCTAATTTAGACAATATGGTAGGACACTTTACCATGAATCAAGTGGCTGGTTGAGAAGCTTCCCGTCCGGCCCATTCTAGCCATTTGAGAGCCATTAGCACTTGTGATTCTTTGGAAGACTTATGACTCGTCCAGTCTACCATAAGCAGAAACCCGATTGTAGAGATGTACATAGAACTTCTCTATTCTGAACTACTATTGATGGTAAGAACGGATTTTATTATTCTACTCAACTTTGACAGATGATCCGCATTACTCACTTGCCGGAGCGAGGAGAGATTGTGAAGTAGGTCTGGAGAAAGGTTAAGACGAGAAGTGAAGTTGCAGCAAGTAAACCAATAGCAGTCCAAGGGCTACTAAGGTACCGTGATATCATTTGCGCGATCCACGTCTTTCCCCTGCTATTGTAGTGCTCTTGGATTCTTTCTTGAACGATCATGAAGATGGCATTGTTCACTGTGGGAATGCTTATCTCCATATACATCTTAGCCAGCTCTTCATCACTGTTGAGTTTGTTCAAAAGAATGTGGTTTGACCTTAGCACTTTCACATCATCTGGATGATTAATGAGTGATTTCATGAAACCAATATAAGATGTCACACTGAAATCGTTAGGGGTATGTGGACTCATTTCGTATGCAATCAAGTTTAGGAAAATGGCCTTGGCACTGGGAGTGATAACCCTGGAAGGGATTTCAAGCTGTCCATAAAAGCCGAACGAGTTGAAATCGATGTCCGTCAAATACTTGCCAGTACTAGGCCTAAAGTGGATTCCCTTTGCTTTGAGCTCCGTAGTTGAACGACACGAGTGTGTGTAGTTGGTAAACCGATTCTTACCATCAACTCGAAATTTGGCTTTCGGCGAGTGCTTCTGATTGCTATCAAACCTGAGAAAGGATGTTCGATACATTTCAAGAAGATGAGAAGGCCGCTGCTGAGATACGCTAGTGCTCGATGTTCTTCCTTCTGGCTCGCTAGTCCTCTCCCTATGCACTATGAAATCAACAAATCTGTACATTGTTGCCTCCCGTTCATTTACGACATCAGATCTGAAGTTGATTAACACTCGAGCACTTCATAAGGCACTTGGTTCTCAAGTAAAAACATATCCCGGAATATATTAGCCCACCCCAACGCACCTAGATGCTCGTGATACAGTAGTACCACGTGGTCTACCTTCGTATCATCCCTGGCGCCGAGTGATAGTGTGAGAGCAAAATTGGTATTCTTTGTGTGGGGACGCTGATTTCCCATGTACCTCCAATCGAATATTTCACTGCATATGATGGTTAAAATAAAACAGGCGTCCATGAGCATCATTCGGGAAAATTCCTCGTCATCGTATGCATCCGTTGAGCCTTCGACATAGCAACTTCTCGCAATGTCAACCATCGCCAGGACCCCCTCGCACAAATCATCTATGGTTATGCCTTCACAACTTGCAAGAAACATTTGTAGTGTTCTAGACTTGAACTTCTCTGCTAACTGGAGCTCCCCTTTATTGTGGTGGTAAGGACCCAAGGAAACAACTACTGGATCGTACTCCTTTTTGTTACTCTTGTCCGTTCGCAAGAGTGGAGAAATCTTGTGTATTATATTTCTATTTTTGTTGTTCAAAAGGCTAGTATTAGTCTGCTTTCCTCCAAGGGCGGCTTCCCATTCTTTGATTGCAAGGTAATCGTCGGCCACATCAATTTTTATCGTCTCTGATAATTTCTTGACAGAAGTCCTATCTCGTCTGCTATCCTCATCATGGATATCCGCCATGGCCTTAAATTCCTTTCTACGTGGATGTATAGTCCTGTGAATTAATTTAGGGTGGCCTTAAATTCCTTTCTACGTGGATGTATAGTCCTGTGAAGTAATTTAGGGAGTCGCAATAACCGTTTAGAGAGTGCTAAGAAGGTTATCCATAATTTAGGGTCTAAAGGTGTCCACCCCCTACGTATCCTTAATTGAGTCCATTGTATCTTTTCCATTTTACAATTGTCTTGGGCTACAACCCGGATAGCAGCAAATTTTTTTTAATTTTTTTTTTTGGGATTTACCTATTTATCGTCCATATGAGCATTGCTAGTTATTGTAATGTGCAAATTCGCAAACCCCATTGTGCAATCCTTGATCAGATGAAGCTATTTATTTGCTTAAAACCGAGGACCGGTTGAAATGCAGCGGTTAGTACCATTTTTAAATGCAGAAGGTTTAAACCCATTGGATCATTAACGGCCACATGGAGTTCGGCACAACCGACATGGACTCAAGGTTTAAACCCATTGGATCTATCTCTTCCTACTTACTTTAAGAAAATCGTTTTGGTGCATACAATGGACTCAATTTGCTTACCACTTATGGCAGTAAGGTAACTTGTAGCGAATTAAAAAGTGTGAAATTATGTATAAATAAAAAAATATATTGTAAATTTGGCTAGACCCACATATTGGTGTCTACAAACTAATCACAACATGAAGCCTAGCCAAAGATCCAATGATCGCTTAAATGGGGTTATGGCTGCATAAATGAAAGACGTTACCTTGGTGTTAAAAGAAGCCCCAATTGTGTACCAGAAAAAGCGAAAGACGACTTAACCCAGTCCCTTGACTGCACGAATCATGGGTGAGAGCAAGAGCGGTTGTGAGGTTCATGAGCAACAACGACTACTCATATAGTAGGTTTTAAGGTAATAGAGAGAGCAGATGTGAATTGAAATTTCAAAGCGAGTGTACAATTCCAGAATCTTACAACTAATAATTTTCCAATTCAATTTTTTGGGTTTGCTAAAATTCAAAAATTACCACTTTTTAGCTACAGCCACCACTTTTCCTCGGCCTAACCTTATTATTTTCGGGTTGGTTATTTTAGAGCCGCCAAGTCCGTGGTTGGGTTGGTTAAAACCTGCTTAGCCCAATGCACAGGCCACCCTCACTAGTTTGGGACAACCACAGCTTGTAGAACATCTTGATTCATCAAAATATTACTTGCAATAACTTATGACGTGACCAAAAGAAAATTAAAACAATAATCACGTTGTTTAGTAATACGGAGCACTCTCATCTAAGGAGATCGACAAATATATTTTCTAGTGCTTATTAGGTGGTTTCACAATTTTCTCAATGGCATGGAGTTTCGTAGTGTCTTTTTGCATTCTCGTCAGTATGATTGAACATCGACACAAAAAATAGCGGGACTCTACTGATTGAGTTACTTTTGCTCGGTATGATATATGGACTCTTAAAATATACTCCGTATCAATATGAAAGAAACAAGTGCGAAGACAACTGATTGTAGGGAGAGAAGGGGAGAGAGATACCTTTATTGCTGCGTTTCGAGAAATGTAAAGGAGCTGCAACCGGCCGGGGAGATGGAGAACCTGTTGATGGTGAGAAGCCTGAACAGGAAGTTCTGTGAAGGCGTCTTACAGTACGCTAGTTTTAAAGAAAGACTCCTAATGTTGAATGACTTTGGGGCCAGACGCTCACATGGATCTTTCATCTCTTTGCTCAGTTTTATAGCGACCAGCTTTTGCAAAGTTCTGGCATTTTTTTGACTTAATTAGAAAAAACGCTGAACCTCACATGTATGTACGTAGCACTTAGGGACGACAAAAGAAGAAACTGGAAAAGGACGAAGGTTCTACCGCTGTCCTTTTTTCTTGCCTCTTCTGCAGATCTATGGCTTCCACTTCACTCTCCCTTGACCCTAGGTCGTTCGTCCTTAAAGGCCTTACTCTTGTTAACCCATCTCCTCACTGCTTCATTACCAATTATATCTTGCCAATTGGCTACCTCGCACGAAGGCATCAAGTGTTAAAAGCAAAGTTTAATATGTAAAAACTCTTTTTTGATTCACAAAATTATTTTCTTTACGCTAAGGCATTCTGTTTTCTGCAATATTTTTGTGACATAAACTAGTGACTTTTTCTCGAAAGGGAGTGATTGTATTATTTTGTCGATTGATCCCTTTTTATATTTTTGCCAATTGTACTTAATTGTCTATTTTAGTTTTCGGTTCATTGTTATATGAGTTTTTTTTACTAGGAAGAAACTCATAACTTTTATTAAATATGTAAAACAACCATATTTTGCTCTTGCATTTAATTGGTTGTTGAATAATATTTAGCTAGTTTCTCGGTGCCCACCTCAAAGAATTTCTCTGGCTCCGCTACTGGTTAGGATATACGTGTAGCCTTTCATTTGTTGCATAAAGTGTCTATACACTACAAGAAAATTCCCATTTAGCCATATGGACGTCATTCCGTCACTAAAAGTCACCTTTAGCGACGGTACAGGCCGTCGTTAAAGGTCCGTCGCTAAAGATTATTCCGACAGAAATGTCCATCGGTAATAATCTTTAGCGACGGACTTATACCGACAAAAATTCCATCGCTAGAAGGTTTTTCAAAATTTCTATTTTCAGTTGAATTTTGAAGATATTTTTGTAAATAAATTAGCGACGAAGTATTACCTACAAATCGGATTTAAATCTGTTGCAAAAAGAAATATTTTAATTTTAATTTTTGGCCACGGATTTGTGTCTGTCGTTAAAGTACCGTCGCTAAAAATAAAAAAAAATTGAAAACGGAACTTTTAGCGATGGACATCGTCCTTCGCTAAAAGTCCTAAGATGAAAACCCTAATTAATTTTTCTCCCCGCCACTTTATTTATTCTCTCTCTCTATTGTCGCTGGCGATAGCCTAACTCCCTCCTCTGTCCTCCATCCAGTTGTCATCCCTCCTCGCCTCCAAGTTCCCCTCCCCCACCGTGCAACACAACCACCTCCACTCGTCGTCACCTCTGTGGCAAGTACCTCGCAATCACCTCGCCGGAGAAGCCACCACCATGGCTGCTTGCCTATTCTTTTGTGCTTATTTATTAAAGTTATCCCTTTGCACACCTATTATTCAATGTAAATATTATTCAAAACTAAAGTTATATTTTATCTAAAATGCACATAATCTTGTTACACTCAATATCCAAGTGCTCGTGCTAACATAAAATATAAGCATTATGTTAAAATGAAAACCCAACTTTTTTGTCATCGATGTATAAGAAAGAATGAGTAATTACGAATGGTCTTAACTTAATTGGTTAGTCAACGAGAAAACGCCGGACCAAGAATCCTGGACTTAAGAAGAAAGGCGATGCCCTATCTGCCTTGTTGTGATAGCGGGAGAAATATGGAGCCCTAACTTTCGTATTATAAGCGTTCTCCTTATTTTCTTTTCTCTTAACTTTCAAGGTTTTGTTTATTTGGCTTTTGCTTAGCAGTATGTGAAAATTATCAATGAATGTTACTAAAAATAATTGAGTGGTTTATTATCAGTTGTGATTCATGAATCGAACGGTAATGATGTTGATTTGAGAAATGTAAAATCGAATAGTTGACATATTTTAATAAGTTCAGTTTGATCGGTTCAGTGTTCATAGTCAAGGAGTTCGAGCTGGTGCTTGGTCTTGCAGCTGGAGTCGCAGCACCTGGCCCAGATCGCCAAGGGGGTGCAGCGGCTTACTGGGTAGAAGAATGTGAGGATCAAGACGGTGATTGGCCCCTCGTTGGTCGCTGGTTTCACGATCAGGTACGGCAACTCGGGGTCGAAGGTGATTGACATGAGCGTGAAGAAGCAGCTTGAAGAGATCGCCGCTCAGCCCGACATTGGGGACGTTCAGCTTGTTGTATGACCTTTTTGTGGGTTGGATGTGATTAATTCATTTGCATTTGTCGCTAATTGACCTATACAATACTTTTGTACTGCATTTTGTTGTAAGCTATCAATTCAGTTATCACATAGATGAAAAGCTGAGAAAATTGGAGAAGGCTGGGGCAATAGGTTTTTGTACATCTTCTCTGCACTTTTGAGCCATTTTCTTAGATCGATAGTCGTCGCAGCAAGCCTTAGTAAAGCTGAAATGACCATTTTCCGACCTCGTTGTCGATCAATTTCCAAGTATTATTCAATAATTTCCTTGGTTATCGAACTAAAAAATTATCTTGTCACTAGACGATAAAACGGCGCCTATGTCCACTTTTTAAGTGTTGAATTAATTATTGTTAACCCATGTAAGTTCGTAGTACCAACATATTGTCTATAAAAATGGTTATGGTCTCTGCAATCGCATGGCTTTTGGTCTCTTCCACATTAATCAACGTTGGAGCTTCTCTTGGGGCTCTCATTTCATAAGAGTTCTTGCAGTTGCGAGATGCAACACTTCGTTTTGATGAGAACCTAGGGACCAGAATGGATGCACTTCTAACTTTAGTGGACAAAATTGAGGAACAAATAGATTTAATTCGGTACATTTAGAAGCCAAAGACGGCTCATTCAAAGGCTGAAATCTGGCAACAGCCGTAGAGCAGGGACCCAGAGCCGACAAGAGGGAGGTTGATGAGAACAGAAGGTTTCTTATTTTTGATACATACATAGAGATAGAGCTCGAAGCTGATTGACATGAGCGTGAAGAAGCAGCTTGAAGAGATCGCCGCTCAGCTCAACATTGGGGATATTAAACTTGTGGTATGACCTTTGTGATTAATTCATTTGCATTTATTGCTAATTGACATATATAATACTTTTGTATTGTACTTTGTATAAGTTGTTAATTAAGTTATCAAGAAGAGGAAAAGTCGAGAAAATTGAAGAAGGCTGGGGCAATATGTTTTTGTACCTCTTCTTTGCACTTTTGAGCCATTGTCATCCATCAAATATTTGTCGCTGCAAGACTTTGTAAGGCTGAAATAACCACTTTTGGACCTAGTTGTTGATGGATTTCCAAGTGTCATTCTATTTTCCTTTCCTTGGTTGTTGAAGAGAAAAATTATCTTGTCACTTGACGATAGAACGTTACCTGTGTATATGTACATTTTAGGTGTTGGATTAGTTATGGTCTAATTAACCTGTGTACATTCGTAGTACCAACAAAGCGTCCGTAAAAATGAAAACGGTCTCTGCAATTGTGTGGCATTTTATGTTTCACTCCTTGTTATTGAAATGAATGTTTGGTCTCTTCTACCAAATTCTGTAATCCACGTTGGCGCGTCTCTCGGGTCTCCATAAGATCCTTGTAATTGGGAGCTGCAGCACTTTGTCTTGACGATAGTCTATGGACCAGAAATGGATGCACTCTGATTATAGTGGACAAAGTTGGGGAATAAAAGCTGGGAGTCGGCCGTCGATGACAGACACAAGTACGAATAGTTGATTGATGCACTCAGCGTACTCAGTTCTTCGGGAATGGGGATGGATAGCACCGCCGGAACCGCAACTCGGGCAAGCACATGAGATTCTTACCCGACATTGGATGAGGAAGCCACTCAATACGAAACGACCCAAAAATTAAGGGCAGTGTGTTTAGCATTTTTGTTTTGTATTTTCATTTTCATGATTTTCATTTTCAGTCAGAAAATGCGTTCATGTACTTTTATCATTTTCACCAAAAAAATTTAATTACTTTTTTTGACATTTTGGATTAAGTTTGGGTGGAAAAGGTTAAAAACAAGTATGAGGTATTTAAGTTTTTTGTCATTATTTGTGTACGTTTACCCAAAACGTAAACAGAAAATAATAAAAATACACTAAAGAAAAATCTTTTTTATTATCATCGTCAAAACACAGGAAATGAAAATGGTAAAAGTAGGGACCCAAAGCACAACTTTTTGATGGTCTTCCCATCAACGCAATTGGACTTTTTTTACATTTCCGAGTTGAAAACAGATAGGCATACTTCGGTACATTTAGAGGATCCGGCGGAGCTGGGTGACGGTGGTTTTGAGGCTAACCTTTTTGCATTCCTTTTTAAACGCCGCTCGATGTGTGGATATGATATTATAGCCAAAGATGGCTCATTCAAAGGCTGAAATCTGGCCAACAACCTTAGAGCAGGGATCCAGAGCCGACAACGGGGAGGGTGATGAGAACAGAAGAAGTTTCTTATTTTTGATACATACATAAAGGGGCTAATAGCCCAAAAAAGGAGCTTATCAGATTACACTTCCGGCCCAAACTAATCTCAAGAAATAAAGGCCTGCCTTAGATGCTGAGTTGCATTCACGGGTCCATCCAGATTTGCCAAGCTATCAGCCCCATTGTTAGCCTCCATCCCATCCCCTTTGACAGATGATCCGCATTACTCACTTGCCGGAGCGAGGAGAGATTGTGAAGTAGGTCTGGAGAAAGGTTAAGACGAGAAGTAAAGTTGCAGCAAGTAAACCCATAGCAGTCCATGAGCTACTGAGGTACCGTGATATCATTTGCGTGATCCACGTCTTTGCCCTGCTATTGTAGTGTTCTTGGATTCTTTCTTGAACGCTCATGAAGATGGCATTGTTCACTGTGGGAATGCTTATCTCCATATACATCTTAGCCAGCTCTTCATCACTGTTGAGTTTGTTCAACAGAATGTGTTTTGACCTTAACACTTTCACATCATCTGGATGATTAATGAGTGATTTCATGAAACCAATATACGATGTCACACTGAAATCGTTAGGGGTATGTGGACTCATTTCGTATGCAATCAAGTTTAGGAAAATGGCCTTGGCACTGGGAGTGATAACCCTGGAAGGGATTTCAAGCCGTCCAAAAATGCAGAAAGACTTGAAATCGATGTCCGTCAAATACTTGCCAGTAATAGACTTAAAGTGGATTCCCTTCGCTCTGAGCTCCGTAGTTGAACGACACGAGTGTGTGTAGTTGGTAAACCGATTCTTACCATCAACTCGAAATTTGGCTTTCTCCGAGCGCTCCTGATTGCTATCAAACCTGAGAAAGGATGTTCGATACATTTCAAGAAGATGAGAAGGCCGCAGCTGAGATTTGCTAGTGCTCTCGCTGGTCATCTGCCTATGCACTATGAAATGAACAAATCCGTTCATTGTTGCCTCCCCTTCATTTCCGACATCGGATCTGAAGTTGATTAACACTCGAAGCACTTCATAAGGCACTTGGTTCTCAAGTAAAAACATATCCCGGAATATATTAGCCCACCCCAACGCACCTAGATGCTCGTGATACCATAGTACCACGGGGTCTGCTTTGTCGTCGGAGCTGCCTGAAAATACGACGCAACGATGACCATCGATATTCTCTGTGGGGGGTGTCTGATTTCCCGTGTACTTCATTTTGAATGTTTTACTGCATATGACGCTTAAAATAAAACAGGCGTCCAGGAGCATCATTCGGGAAAATTCCTCGTCATCGTATGCATCCGTTGAGCCTTTGACGTAGCAACGTCTCGCAATGTCAACCATCGCCAGGACCCTCTCGCACAAATCATCTTTGGTTATGCCTTCACAATCTTCAAGAAACATTTGTAGTGTTCTAGGCTTGAACTTCTCTGCTAACTGGAGCTCCCCTTTATTGTGGTGGTAAGGACCCAAGGAAACAACTACTGGGTCGTACTCCTTTTTGTTACTCTTGTCCGTTCGCAAGAGTGGGGAAATCTTGTGCATGATTCAATTTCTAGTATTTTCGTCGTCCGAAAACCTAGGATCTACCACCCGCAGCTGCGGTGCTCCAATGGCGGTTTCCCATTCTCTGATTGCTAGGTAATCGTCGTCGGCCTCATCAATTTGTATCGTCGCTGATAATTTCTCGGCAGAAGTCCTATCTCTTCTGATATCCTCATCATGGATATCCTCATCATCGACAAACCCCCGGGCGACTTGCGATTCTTCGTCGATTGCAAGGTGAGCATCGTCGGCCACATCAATTTGTATCGTCGCTGATAATTTCTTGGCAGAAGTCCTATCTCTTATGATATCCTCATCATGGATATCCTCATCATCGATATCAAAATCGATATCAAAATCGATATCATCATCGATATCCTCATCATCGACAAACCCCCGGGCGACTTGCGATTCTTCGTCGATTGCAAGGTGAGCGTCGTCGGTCACCGCAGAAGTCCTATCTCCTCTGCTATCCTCATCATGGATATCCTTCCGGTGGAGCCACCGTTTCATCTCAGGGCTAAAATTATATTGAAATCAGTAAATTTTTTTATTAGTAAAATAATACACAAAAATAGAGTGTATTTTTTTAACTTCTTAGTACCTTCTTAATTATTTAATAATGTATCGTATACTTTAAATCAAGAAAAATATCACCCGAACTTTCTCCACAAGTGACAGGTGAAGCAGTTGATGTTATTATGTACGGCAGCAATAATAAGCTGATAATTTACAAGGAGCAAAAAAAAAAAGAGGGAGAATTATAACCGATCTAAAGAACCTTGTCGCCTAGCGTCAATGGTGGAGCGCCATTGTGTAAATTCACTGGAAATCAGGGGGCCAAAAGGACATTTGTTTCCCCACCCATGATAAAAATAAGCAATAAAGAATGGAGAAGAAATTGTGGCTTCTTCTTGGGTAGGTACAAGATGCTGACAGATTTGTAGAGTACCCCTCACCCACCCACGTAGGCTCCCTTCCCCCTTTATGTGGCTTCTTCTCTCTGTCTCTAAGAATTTTTTTCTGTGGCTTCTTCTCTCTCTCTCTAAGATTTTTTTTTTCTGCTCTCTCTGTTCACGCATATTCACAGATCGGGGGAATCATGCTGTTAAAATGGTAGAAACCTGCTCTTGGGTGGAGAGAAGAACTTGATACCACCCCCCAGGCCCTCTCTATTTGATGTGTGAGTTGGTGGTGCTCTTTCCTCAACTCTTAGATCTCTCTCTTCTCTCCTTGTTTCTCTAGTCTTCCTTCGTTTTCCCAATCTTTCTCCCATTTTCTCGCTGTCCAAAGCCATCATCCTCAGCTTCATCAAAACAAGGTTTTGAACCCCATTGTGCAATCCTTAGTCACATGAAGCAATTTATTGGCAGCGCTAGTTATTCTAATGTGCAAATTCGTGAACCCCATTGTGCAATCCTTAGTCAGATGAAGCAATTTATTTGCTTTAGAACCGAGGACCCGTTGAAATGCAGCGGTTAGTACCGTTTGACTTTGCACCCTTCCATTTTTCAATTAACGGCCACATGGAGTTCGGCACAACCGACATATGCATATGTGAAGTTGTAATTGATGGATGAAAATGTAATCTGTTGGTTCGCTTAAATTGGCAGCGCCTATTTGTCTTCTGGGTTAATTCTTTAGACTTTCTCTATATCTTTCTACTTACTTTAAGATCATCGTTTTGGTGCATACAAATGGACTCAATTTGCTTACCACTTATGGCTGTAAGGTATCTTTTATGTGTAAATAAAAGATAACCCAAATTGAGTCAATTTGCATACTCGCTTTTTCCGGTATTTTTTTTATTTATACATAATTTCATGCTGTAAGTTACAGCATGAAATTATGTATAAATAAAAAAATATTGTAAATTTGGCTAGATCCACATATTGGTGTCTACAAACTACTCACGACATGAACCCCAGCCAAAGATCCAATGGCTTAAATGGATATGGGTGCATAAATGAAAGACGTTACCTTGGTGTTAAAAGGAGCCCCAATTGTGTATCGGAAAAAGCAAAAGACGCCTTAACCCAGTCCCTTGCCTACATGAATCATGGGTGAGAGCAAGAGCGGTTGTGAGGTTCTTGAGCAATAATGAGTACTCGTATACTAGGTTTTAAGGTAATAGAGAGAGCATATGTGAATTGAAATTTCGAAGCGAGTATACAATTCTAGAATCTTACAACTAAGAACTTTCCAATTCAATTTTTTGGGTTTGCTAAAATTAAAAAATTACCACTTTTTAGCTACAACCACCACTTTTCCTCGGCCTAACCTTATTATTTTTGGGTTGGTTATTATAGAGCCACCAAGTCCGTGGTTGGGTTGGTTAAAACCTGCTTAGCCCAATGCACGGGTCACCTCCACTAGTTTGGGACAACCACAGCTCGTAGCACATCTTGATTCATCAAAATATTACTTGCAATAACTTATGACGTGACCAAAAGCAAATTACAACAATATTCACGTTGTTTAGTAATACGGAACACTCTCGTCTAAGCACGGAGTTACCCCGTGCATCTGATCGATAAAATATATTTTCTAGTGCTTATTAGGTGGTTTCACAATTTTCTCAATGGCATGGAAATTCTTACTGTCTTTTTGCTTTTTCATCAGTATGGTTAAAAAACATAAAATTGAACCTCGACACAAAAAATAGCGGAACTCTACTGATAGAGTTACTCTTGCTCGGTATGATATATGAACTCTTAAAATATACTCCGTATCAATATGAAAGAAACAAGTGCGAATACAACTGATCGTAAGGAGAGAGATACCTTTATTGCTGCGTTTCGAGAAATGTAAAGGAACTGCAACCGGCCGGGGAGATGGAGAACCTCTTGATGGTGAGAAGCCTGAACAGGAAGTTCTGTGAAGGCATCTTACAGTGCGCTAGTTTTAAAGAAAGACTACTAATATTGAATGACTTTGGGGCAAGACGCTGACTTGGATCTTTCGTCTTTTTGTGTAGTTTTTTTTTTTTTTTTTGGTTATATCTTTTTTTTTTTGCGTAGTTTATGGCAACCAGCTTGCAAAGTTCTGGCTTTTTTTTACTTGATTAGCCAATTTCTTAGTGCACAAGCTTTGATCCTCTGTAGTTAGGATATACGTGTGGCCTTTCATTTGTTGCATAAGGTGTGTATACACTACAAGAAAAATCTCATTTAGTGATATAGATGTCATTCCGTCACTAAAAGTCACCTTTAGCGACGGTAAAGGCCGTCGTTAAAGGTCCGTCGCTAAAGGTTATTCCGATAGAAACGTCCGTCGGTTATAACCTTTAGCGATGGACTTATACCGACAAAAATTCCATCGCTAGAAGGTTTTTCGAACACCCATTTGTTTTGTAAAAAATAAATAAATAAATAAACTTGTTTTGATTTTTGTTTTTTTTAAAGCAAAAATATTACCAAACGCTACCTTAGTAAAGCTGAAATGACCATTTTCCGACCTCGTTGTCGATCGATTTCCAAGTATTATTCAATATTTTCCTTGGTTGTCGAAGTAAAAAATTATCTTTTCACTAGACTAGAAAACGGCGCCTATGTCCACTTGGGGATGTTCAGCTTGCTGTATGACACTCTTTGTGGGTTGGATGTGATTAATTCATTTGCATTTGTCGCTAATTGACATATATAATACTTTTGTATTGTACTTTTGTATAAGTTATTAATTCAGCAATCACGGAGAGGAAAAGTCGAGAAAATTGAAGAAGGCTGGGGCAATAGGTTTTTGTACATCTTCTTTGCACTTTTGAGCCATTTTCATTCATCGAATAATCTTCGCTGCAAGCCTTTTGGACCTAGTTGTTGATGGATTTCCGAGTATCATTCTATTTTCCTTTCCTTGGTTGTCAAAGAGAAAAATTATCTTGTCACTTGACGGTAGAACGTCACCAACTTTTGATTTCAAGTGTTCGATTAGTTATGGTCTAATTAACCCGTGTACGTTCGTAGTACCAAGAAAGCGTCTCTTAAAAATGGATACGGTCTCTGCAATTGCGTGGCGTCTTATGTTTCACTCCTTGTTTTTGAAATGAATATTTGGTCTCTTCCACCAACTTATGTAATCGAAGTTGGAGCTTCTCTCGGGGCCCCATAAGAGCCCCTGTAGTTGGGAGCTGCAGCACTCTGTCTTCATGAGAATCTATGGACCAGAAATGGACGCACTTCTAAAAGCCGGGACTCGGCCGTTGATGACCGACGCAAGTACGGATAGTTGATGCACATGAGATTCTTACCCGACCTTTGGACGAGGGAGCCACTCAATAGGATCATTTCTGTGTGTTAGTTCGAGTGCGAACCTATGATCCCTTATCTCGAGTATCTTTGTTTGGGCTGAAGAGAGTGTCTCCTTAGATAGGCTAGACTTGAGAAGGTGTTTACATCTTGTACCTATGGAGCTATTTTCTACGATATGGCTATGCTCATGTGTAATGCTTTTGGGGTGTTACTGGAGATTGACTGGTGTCCAATTAGGCAACAGCTTCTGGACTATTTTTTGTGTGTTAGTTAGTTCTAGTGCGAACCAATGATCCCCTTATCCCGGGTATCTTTGTTCAGATTGAAGAAAGTGCGTCTCATTGGATACAGGCTAGATTTGAAGATGTTTTGAGTATGCTACAAATGTGGGGTTCTCGGCCATTCCATTCATACATATCGTCTTTGGATGCGTGTGGTGAGAGATAGGTTGGAGATCACTTGTCTCCGATATAATTCGGAGGAGCGCATTGCCATGATGGCGTATAAAGAGGAACCCTGTTTTACTGCAGAATTACGAGCCTTTGCTAATATGAACTGGAATGGAACTACTAGGTTAATTATTGTAGATACGGAGGAAGGACCTGAATTGGTTAGTGTTGATTCTGCAGAGGATTTAATTGCTAAAATGGAGGCGGCGTTAGACGCTGTTTCTCGCCAAAGAGTATTAACTTTCTTCTCTCAATTCCCCGACCTTTGGATGAGGGAGTCACGCAAGTACGAAACGACATGAAAATGAGTTTCGCACACTTCTCTGATGGTCTTCCATCAAAGCAATTGAGCCTTCTTTACATCTCCGAGTTGAGAACAAACAGAATCACTTCGGTGCATTCAAGAGGATCCGGCGGAGGTGGGCTCATTCAAGGGCTGAAATCTGGCCAACAGCCTTATAGCAGGGATCCAGAGCCTGTTGGATATAAATCCGTTTAAATCATTTTTGGAGCAGAATCGCACTTTCTTACACAAAATCAAGATACAATATAAATAATATCACGTTACAAAAAATACATTAAAACAATCTCACCAAACTATAGAATCAAGCCGAGACTTTGTCCTAAAAGGTTGATTCGCGATCCCCGGAACCAATGGTTCGATGCGATGGGCTTCACAACACGCAACCCCCAGGATTAGTCTATAGTACTATCCCCATTTGCAAGCATATGCAACGGAGACTCTTGAACAACCCTCTTGACTTTCCTCTTCCACGACGAACCAAAATATCAAATTATATGAGTACTAAAATAACAAGGTTTTGTAGTAGAATTTTGGGTTGATACTAAAGAGAAATGTGTGTCTGGATGTGGGAAGAAAACAAGTGAAGGTGTGTGTTTTTGTGTTTAGCCGAGACACATATATATAGGGAGAGGAGGAGTGAAGTCTTGGAGCCAAAGGCTCAAGACTTGGAGCCAAAGGGTTGGCTTTGTGTGGAGCCAAAGCAAGAGAAGAAGCATCCGTGGCTTCTCCACATCCCAGCAAAGAGAAATGAAATGGAGTGGGGCCAAGGTGTTTTGAAACACACATAAAATACAACAGAGCCGACAGCAGGGAGGTTGATGAGAACAAAGTAGTTTCTTATTTTTAATACATACATAAAGGGGCTAATAGCCCAGAAAAGGAGCTTATCAGATTACACTTCCGGGCCAAACTAATCTCTAGAAATAAAGGTCTGCCTTAGATGCTGAGTTGCATTCACGGGTCCATCCAGATTTGCCAAGCTATCAGCCCCATTGTTAGCCTCCATCCCATCCCCTTCTTCAGAATCTTCCTTCCCTTGCAAATACCTGTGCAGGAAATCGAAGCTCCCCGTTTGAGTGTTGCACTCAAGCCGGTTCCCTTATTTAGATAATATGGTAGGACACTTTACCATGAATCAAGTAGCTGGTTGAGAAGCTTCGCGTCCAGCACATTCTAGCCATTTGAGAGCCATTAGCTCTTGTGAGTCGTAAGTCTTCCATAAGCAGAGTCTCGACCGTAGCGATGCACATAGAACTTCTCTATTCTGAACTACTATTGATGGTAAGAACGGAACGGTTTTTATTATTCTACTCAACTTTGACAGATGATCCGCATTACTCACTAGCTGGAGCGAGGAGAGATTGTGAAGTAGGTCTGGAGAAAGGTCAAGACGAGAAGTAAAGTTGCTGCAAGTAAACCAATAGCAGTCCAAGGGCTACTGAGGTACCGTGATATCATTTGCGAGATCGACGTCTTTGCCTTGCTATTGTAGTGCTTTTGGATTCCTTCTTGAACTTTCATGAAGATGGCATTGTTCACTCTGGGAATGCTTATCTCCATATACATCTTAGCCAGCTCTTCATCACTGTTGAGTTTGTCCAAAAGAATGTGGTTTGACCTTAAGACTTTCACATCATCTGGATGAGTAATGAGTGATTTCATGCATTGAATATAAGATGTCACACTGAAATCGTTAGGGGTATGTGGACTCATTTCGTATGCAATCAAGTTAAGGAAAATGGCCTTGGCACTGGTAGCGATAACCCTGGAAGGGATTTCAAGCTGTCCATAAATGCCGGACGAGTTGAAATTGATGTCCGTCAAAGACTTGCCAGTACTAGGCCTAAAGTTGATTCCCTTTGCTTTGAGCTCCGTAGCTGAACGACACGAGTGTGTGTAGTAGGCAGACAAATTCTCATTAGTAATTGGAACTTCAACTCGAAATTTGGCTTTCGGCAAGTCCTCCTGATTGCTATCAAAACTGAGAAAGGATGTTCGATACATTTCAAGAAGATGAGAAGGCTCCTGCTGAGATATGCTAGTGCTCAATGTTCTTCCTTCTGGCTTGCTAGTCCTCTGCCTGTGCACTATAAAATCAACAAAGCTGTTCAGTGTTTCCTCCCGTTCATTTCCGACATCAGATCTGAAGTTGATTAACACTCGAAGCACTTCATAAGGCACTTGGTTCTCAAGTAAAAACATATCCCGGAATAAATTAGCCCACCCCAACGCACCTAGATGCTCGTGATACAGTTGTACCACGGGGTCTTCAGTTATGTCGTAGAGTGATGGTTGGGAAATCTCTGCATCAATTCTGGTGTGGTCAATTATGCCGTCGAGTGTTGGTTGGGAAATCTCTGCTTCTATTCTGGTGTCTTCAATTATGCCGTCGGGTGATGGTCGGGAAATCTCTACCTTTTTTAAGCCTTCAATTATGTCGTCGGGTGATGCTTGGAAAATCTCTCCTTCTGTTTCGGTGTCTTCTGTGTCGGGACTCTGATTTCCCATGTACTGCATTTGGAATATTTCACTGCATATGATGGTTAAAATAAAACAAGCGTCCAGGAGCATCATTCGGGAAAATTTCTCATCTCTGTAATCATCCGTTGAGCCTTCGACATAGCAACTTCTAGCAATGTCAACCATCTCCAAGACTTTGTTGTACAAATCTTGTATGCTTTTGCCGTCACAACCTGAAACATATTCTAGTAGGGCTCTAGGCTTGAACTTCTCTGCTAACTGGAGCTCCCCTTTATTGTGGTGGTAAGGACCCAAGGAAACAACTAGTGGGTCGTACTCTTTTTCGTTACTCTTGTTCGCTCGCAAGAGTGGGGAAATCCTGTGTATTATTCTTCTCCTTTTCTCGTTCAAAAAGCTAGAATCAGTCTGCTTTCCTCTAATGGCGGCTTCCCATTCTTTGATTCCAAGGTGATCGTCGCCCACGTCAAATTTTATCATCTCTGATAATCTCTTGAAAGAAGTCCTATCTCGTCTGCTATCCTCAACATGGATATCCGCCATTGCCTTAAATTCCTTTCAACTTGGATGTATAGTCCTGGGAAATAATTTATTTGCTTTAGAACCGAGGACCCGTTGAAATGCAGCGGTTAGTACCGTTTGGCTTTAGAACCGACATGCACATCTGCCGAACTCCATGTGGCCGTTAATGATCCAAGGGGTTTTCTTTTGGGTTAATTCTTTAGGGGCTCTCTCTCTTTCCTACTTACTTTAAGATCTTGCGTAAAATCGTTTTGGTGCATACAATGGACTCAATTTGCTTACCACTTATGGCGGTAAGGTAACTTGTAGCGAATTAAAAAGTGTGAAATTATGTATAAATAAAAAAAATATTGTAAAGTTGGCTAGACCCACATATTGGTGTCTACAAACTAATCACAACACGAAGCCTAGCCAAAAATCCAATAATCGCTTAAATGGGGTTATGGCTGCATAAATGAAAGACGTTACCTTGGTGTTAAAAGAAGCCCCAATTGTGTACCGGAAAAAGCGAAAGACGACTTAACCCAATCCCTTGACTGCACGAATCATGGGTGAGAGCAAGAGCGGTTGTGAGGTTCATGAGCAACAACGACTACTCATATAGTAGGTTTTAAGGTAATAGAGAGAGCAGATGTGAATTGAAATTTCAAAGCGAGTGTACAATTCCAGAATCTTACAACTAATAATTTTCCAATTCAATTTTTTGGTTAGCTAAAATTCAAAAATTACCACTTTTTAGCTACAACCACCACTTTTCCTCGGCCTAACCTTATTATTTTCGGGTTGGTTATTTTAGAGCCGCCAAGTCCGTGGTTGGGTTGGTTAAAACCTGCTTAGCCCAATGCACAGGTCACCCTCACTAGTTTGGGACAACCACAGCTTGTAGCACATCTTGATTCATCAAAATATTACTTGCAATAACTTATGACGTGACCAAAAGAAAATTAAAACAATAATTACGTTGTTTAGTAATACGGAGCACTCTCATCTAAGGACGGAGTTACCCGGTGCATCTGATCGACAAATATATTTTCTAGTGCCTATTACGTGGTTTCACAATTTTCTCAATGGCATGGAGTTTCGTAGTGTCTTTTTGCATTGTCGTCAGTATGATTGAACCTCGACACAAAAAATAGCGGGACTCTACTGATTGAGTTACTTTTGCTCGGTATGATATATGGACTCTTAAAATATACTCCGTATCAATATGAAAGAAACAAGTGCGAAGACAACTGATTGTAGGGAGAGAGGGGGAAAGAGATACCTTTATTGCTGCGTTTCGAGAAATGTAAAGGAGCTGCAACCGGCCGGGGAGATGGAGAACCTGTTGATGGTGAGAAGCCTGAACAGGAAGTTCTGTGAAGGCGTCTTACAGTACGCTAGTTTTAAAGAAAGACTCCTAATGTTGAATGACTTTGGGGCCAGACGCTCACATGGATCTTTCATCTCTTTGCTCAGTTTTATAGCGAATGTGCCTTTTTCTCGAAGGTTCTGCTTTTTTCTCGAAGGTTCTGCCGCTGTAATTAAGTCTCCCAAATCCTTCTTGTTAGTTTCTTCATGTCAGACCTCATAAAGCATCTCCTTAATAATAACAAGAAAAAGGCCTTACTCTTGTTAACCCATCTCCTCATTTCTTCATTACCAATTATATCTTGGCTATTGGCTACCTCCCACCTCGCACCAAGGCATCAAGTGTTAAAAGCAAAGTTTAATATGTAAAAATTCTTTTTTGATTCACCAAATTATTTTCTTTACGCTAAGGCATTCTGTTTTCTGTAATATTTTTGTGACTTTAGTGGCATAAACTAGTGACTTTTTCTCGAAGGGAGCGATTGTGTTATTTTGTCAATTGATCCCTTTTTATATTTTTACCAACTGTACTTAATTGTCTATTTTAGTTTTCAGTTCATTGTTATATGAGTTTTTTTTACTAGGAAGAAACTCATAACTTTTATTAATTATGTAAAACAACCCTATTTTGCTCTTGCATTTAATTGATTGTTGAATAATATTTAGTTTCTCGGTGCCCACCTCAAAGAATTTCTCTGGCTCCGCTACTGGTTAGGATATACGTGTAGCCTTTCATTTGTTGCATAAGGTGTATATACACTACAAGAAAAATCTCATTTAGCCATATGGACGTCATTCTGTCACTAAAAGTCACCCTTAGCGACGGTAAATGCCGTCGTTAAAGGTCCGTCGCTAAAGATTATTCCGACATAAATGTCCATCGGTAATAACCTTTAGCAACGGACTTATACCGACAAAAATTCCATCGCTAGAAAGTTTTTCGAAATTTCTATTTTCAGTTGAATTTTGAAGATATTTTTGTAAATAAATTAGCGACGAAGTATTACCTACAGATCGGATTTAAATCTGCTGCAAAAAAGAAATATTTTAATTTTTAACTTTTGGCCACGGATTTGTGTCTGTCGTTAAAGTACCGTCGCTAAAAATCAAAAAAAATTGAAAACGGAACTTTTAGCGATGGACATCGTCCTTCGCTAAAAGTCCTAAGATGAAAACCCTAATTAATTTTTCTCCCCACCACTTTATTTATTCTCTCTCTATTGCCGCCGGCGATAGCCTAACTCCCTCCTCTGTCCTCCATCCAGCTGTCATCCCTCCTCGCCTCCAAGTTCCCCTCCCCCACCGTGCAACACAACCACCTCCACTAGCCGTCACCTCTGTGGCAAGTACCCCGCAATCACCTCGCCGGATAAGCCACCACCGCGGCTGCTTGCCTATCCTTTTGTGCTTATTTATTAAAGTTATCCCTTTGCACACCTATTATTCAATGTAAATATTATTCAAAACTAAAGTTATATTATATCTAAAATGCACATAATCTTGTTACACTCAATATCCAAGTGCTCGTGTTAACATAAAATATAAGCATTATGTTAAAATGAAAACCCAACTTTTTTGTCATCGATGTATAAGAAAGAATGAGTAATTACGAATGGTCTTAACTTAATTGGTCAGTCAACGAGAAAACGCCGGACCAAGAATCCTGGACTTAAGAAAGGCGATGCCCTATCTGCCTTGTTGAGATAGCGGGAGAAATATGGAGCCCTAACTTTCGTGTTATAAGCGTTCTCCTTATTTTCTTTTCTCTTAACTTTCAATGTTTTGTTTATTTGGCTTTTGCTTAGCAGTATGTGAAAATTATCAATGAAAGTTATTAAAAATAATTGAGTACATCGTAAGTCATTTTGTTCGGTTTATTATCAGTTGTGATTCATGAATCGAACGGTAACGATGTTGATTTGAGAAATGTAAAATCGAATAGTTAACATATTTTAATAAGTTCAGTTTGATGGTAGGAAGCCTGAACAGGAAGTTCTGTGAAGGCATCTTACAGTACGCTAGTTTTAAAGAAAGACTCCTAATGTTGAATGACTTTGGGCCAGACGCTCACATCGATCTCTCATCTCTTTGCTCAGTTTTACAGCGACCAGCTTTTGCAAAGTTCTGGCATTTTTTTGACTTGATTAGCCAAAAAGCAGAGCCTCACATGTATGTACGTAGCACTTAGGGACGAATGTGCCCTTCTGAAGATATGACTTTTACATTCACCGTAAGGCACAACAAAAGAGGAAACTGGAAAAGCATGATGGTTCTGCCGCTGTCCTTTTTTCTTGCCTCTTCTGCAGATCTATGGCTTCCACTTCACTCTCCCTTGACCCTTGGTCGTTCGTCCTTAAGTCTCTCAAGTCCTTCTTCTTAGTTTCTCCATGTCAGACCTCATAAAGCATCTCCTTAATAATAACAAGAAAAAGGCCTTACTCTTGTTAACCCATCTCCTCACTTCTTCATTACCAATTATATCTTTCCTATTGGCCGCCTCGCACGGAGGCATCAAGTGTTAAAAACAAAGTTTAATATGTAAAAACTCTTTTTTGATTCACCAAATTATTTTCTTTACGCTAAGGCATTTTGTTTTCTGCAATATTTTTGTGACTTTAGTGGCATAAACTAGTGACTTTTTCTCGAAGGGAGCGATTGTGTTATTTTGTCAATTGATCCCTTTCTATATTTTTGCCAATTGTACTTAATTGTCTATTTTAGTTTTCAGTTCATTGTTATATGAGTTTTTTTACTAGGAAGAAAGTCATAACCTTTACTAAATATGTAAAACAACCCTATTCTGCTCTTGCATTCAATTGATTGTTGAATAATATTTAGTTTCTCGGTGCCCACCTCAAAGAATTCCTCTGGCTCCGCTACTAGTTAGGATATACGTGTAGCCTTTCATTTGTTGCATAAGGTGTATATACACTACAAGAAAAATCTCATTTAGCCATATGGACGTCATTCCGTCACTAAAAGTCACCCTTAGCTACGGTAAATGCCGTCGTTAAAGGTCCGTCGCTTAAGATTATTCCGACATAAATGTCGATCGGTAATAACCTTTAGCGACGGACTATACCGACAAAAATTCCATCGCTAGAAATTTTTTCGAAATTTCTATTTTCAGTTGAATTTTGAAGATATTTTTGTAAATAAATTAGCGACGAAGTATTACCTACATATCGGATTTAAATCTGTTGCAAAAAGAAATATTTTAATTTTTAACTTTTGGCCACGGATTTGTGTCTGTCGTTAAAGTACCGTCGCTAAAAATCAAAAAAAATTGAAAACGGAACTTTTAGCGATTGACGTCGTCCTTCCCTAAAAGTCCTAAGATGAAAACCCTAATTAATTTCTCTCCCCACCACTTTATTTATTCTCTCTCTATTGCGGCCGGCGCCGATAGCCTAACTCCCTCCCATGTCCTCCATCCAGCTGTCATTTGTCACGCCCCGACCCGGAGGCGGACCTACACATACTATTTCAAAATATTCCTACTTACCAGAAATATAATACCCAAAGAATTTTACCAAGAACATAACCTCAAAATGATAATCAGAGCTCTAAATGTATCCCAAATCAAAAGCATTTGTATTTATCCTCAAAGTCTAATAAATGCAGCGAAAATCTAATAACAATAGTCATTTCCCAAACATTGGGGTTACCAAAAGCTACTTAATCAAACTATTACAAGTTCTCATTTTCATGTAACTAAAAAGAGTTTACAATTAAAGAACAACTCTGACTCATGCTTATAGATAACTCATCTACTGATGTCTCAGCTTAATTACCTGAAATGGGAGGAGAAAGGGGGGGTGAGCACAAAGCCCAGTAAAAATCACACGCACACACCCACAGAGAACAACGCATGTATCTAATAATATGTAGCCGAGTCAAAACGAAACATATGAAAATAAGGTGCAAAGACGATAGTTAATCTTGGCACGACAAATCTCATTACGGGATATTAACCCATCAAAGGTCGAATCAAAATCAAAATCAAAAGGTCATAATTAAATAATTGAACTAATAATCAAAACAATACAATCACGTAACACGTGACGGTAACGCAAGTTATCCTAAGCACGCAGAGGTTTTAAGTTCAAAGTTTGCATACTGGTAGCATTTGTCATATCATGTCATGGTATCACGTTAACCTAAGTACGTGAAAGTTCTAAAATATTAGTTCAATTCAGAGAGGTCAAACTGATATCAAAATATCTCACGGATATACTAGTCGCAAAAGTATCAAAACTTGCATTTCAATAAGGACGACTTAACGATTTAAGAAATTACTCGGTATTAGACTCAATTCGAAGAAGACATAGAGACGAGTTTA
Source organism: Escallonia rubra (assembly GCA_033065855.1). NCBI lineage: Eukaryota > Viridiplantae > Streptophyta > Magnoliopsida > Escalloniales > Escalloniaceae > Escallonia > Escallonia rubra. Next base: position 53,761 of record JAVXUO010000139.1, on the reverse strand, counting down.
ACGGAAGTGGAATCGCTTGAATCTGAGTTCGTACGGTTCCAGAAATTTCAAATAAGGAAATATGGGCAAAACGGTTCACAATGATATGTCCACCATTGGGGGGTTGTGCCATGTGGCACTTCAATACCAATAATGGTTGCTTTGAATGACAATTTTGTAGCACGTGGACGGCAACAAGCCACGCCTTCAGGACTTGTGAATGTAGCAGCAAAATGACAAGAACGTAGAGATGTCAATGGGCCGGGCTTGGGCCGGCCCAGCCCGGGCCCAGCGGGCCTCGGGGAGAACCGGGCCTAGCCCGGGCCACACAGAGAGAAAACGGGCCGGGCCGGGCCGGGCCTGTGGCCTGGGATATTTGGGCCCAGTCCAGGCCCAGGCCCTAGGCCCAATTTTTAGGGCCGGGCTTGGGCCGGGCCCGGGCCAAAATTTTTTTTATTTTTAAATTCTCCGGTTATTCAAAATAAAAACTTTAATTGCGATATTTTATTGTTATTATGTACACAAATTCTAATTTAATAATGTGTATAAGCAAGTAAAGTAACAACAAATATTCTAATTTAAACCATTTCGTTAATTTCGTTAATTACACCTAGAAGAAACATTTTGCTCCAATTACGGCAGTAGAAGAAAATTTTGTTTATTGTTAGTGACATGTAGGTCCATAAATAATTTGTTGTTACTTAATTGGCATAAGTGTAGACGGATATAACAATAATCATACAGTTGAAGCCAATCTTTCCTTGTTGGATACAAATTGCATTCAACAAAGGAAATTTATTTTCTATTTGCGAGAGACCAATATGCAAACAAATTAGCGAAGGCTTGTGTTTTGATTCTTGTCGATCTTTGGATGCTTGACAAACCTCCAACCAGCTTACTGGAAGACCTGGATAAAGATGCGCATGGTGAACGGAGGCTAAGGCAGGTTTCTAGTTTTAATTAGTTTTTTTTTTCAGTACTAATTTGTACCTAAACCAAGGGAAAATTTGTTCCAGTCGGCAGGGTTAACAGGAAATAGGAACAATTGAAACCAAGTTTGATAGAGAATACACGCTATATAAGGCTAAACTTGCTGGGATCTTTGAACTGCTTTTATTGGCAAATTAGACCATCAAGTCAAGTCATGTCGGGTATGCTTGGTTCATGGTTTAAATCATTGCGTCACGCAATTGGGAGTGGAAATGGGAGGGAAAAGGGGAGGGCAAGTTTTTTTTTTTTTTGGAAAAGGTGGGGCAGGCCGAAATAGGGCTGATTTTGGGCCAAAATCGGGCCAGATCCGGGCCGAAAACGGGCCACATCCGGGCCGAAAACGGGCCGGGCCTGTTTCGGGCCAAAATCGGGCCGGGCCTGGCCCGGGCCATTTTTTTGGAAATCCAGGCCTGGTCCAAGCCCAGGCCCAAGGCCCTATGCCTGCGGGCCTGCACTGTTCACCTGCGGGCCGGGCCGTGCCGGGCTTTTTTCGGGCCGGGTCGGGCTGGGCCGCGGGCCGCCCGGCCCGTTTGACACCTCTACAAGAACGGGTACATCAATTCATTGTTCCAGTACCGTGAGTGGTAATGATACACAGGGGCCACACGATTCAACGTGGCGGTAATGATACACGGGCTACACGATTCAACGTATCAGAAATCAATTATGAGTGTCACCGTAAGAAAATTATGGGTGTCAGCGCAAGATTCAATGTATAAGCACGATTGTACAAGAACGACGAAGGGTACCAATTTTATTGACGCATATGTATTACATGTAACCCTCGTTTCAATTCATGCTACAAAATTCGCAAAATTATTTAACATTCTAAAAGTATCAAACATAGTTAATAAGATCAACCACTAAAATTAAAATTTTCAAATCAATTATATTTTGATTAAGGTTTAGGATTGATCACTTACCAATTGTGAGTAGAATATTGAAATTCACAAACCCTAATTTTTTCTTTCTTTTCCTCTCTCTAAAAGATCAGACTCAATTTAACGATAAAACACAAATTAATCAGTCTTTTTATTTCTCTAAATTTGGAAAATTACTCCAAAGGCCCCTAAAGATATGTTACCTATTCAAAAAGAATTTCAAAATATTATTAAAACTTTAAAAGTAGCCCAAGAATTAAAATAATTAATTATATATTATTTGGGGTCTTACACTGTCATCCCTCCTCGCCTCCAAGTTCCCCTCCCCCACCGTGCAACACAACCACCTCCACTCGCCGTCACCTCTGTGGCAAGTACCCCGCAATCACCTCGCCGGAGAAGCCACCACCGCGGCTGCTTGCCTATCCTTTTGTGCTTATTTATTAAAGTTATCCCTTTGCACACCTATTATTCAATGTAAATATTATTCAAAACTAAAGTTATATTTTATCTAAAATGCACATAATCTTGTTACACTCAATATCCAAGTGCTCGTGTTAACATAAAATATAAGCATTATGTTAAAATGAAAACCCAACGTTTTTGTCATTGATGTATAAGAAAGAATGAGTAATTACGAATGGTCTTAACTTAATTGGTCAGTCAACGAGAAAACGCCGGACCAAGCCAAGTATCCTGGACTTAAGAAAGGCGATGCCTTATTTGCCTTGTTGTGATAGCGGGAGAAATATGGAGCCCTAACTTTCGTGTTATAAACGTTCTCCTTATTTTCTTTTATCTTAACTTTCAAGATTTTGTTTATTTGGCTTTTGCTTAGCAGTATGTGAAAATTATCAATGAATGTTACTAAAAATAATTGAGTACATCGTAGGTCATTTTATTCAGTTTATTATCAGTTGTGATTCATGAATCGAACGGTAATGATGTTGATTTGAGAAATGTAAAATCGAATAGTTAACATATTTTAATAAGTTCAGTTTGATCGGTTCAGTGTTCATAGTCAAGGAGTTCGAGCTGGTGTACAACAGCATGACCGACACGGAGATGGCCGTTCTCACCTTGGTGGTGCAGCTGGAGTCGCAACAGCTGGCCCAGATCGCCAAGGGGGTGCAGCGGCTTACTGGGTCGAAGAATGCGAGGATCAAGACGGTGATTGGCCTCTCGTTGGTCGCTGGTTTCACGATCAGGTACGGCAAATCGGGGTTGAAGTTGATTGACATGAGCGTGAAGAAGCAGTTTGAAGAGATCGCCGCTCAGCCCGACATTGGGGACGTTCAGCTTGCTGTATGACCTTTTTGTGGGTTGGATGTGATTAATTCATTTGCATTTGTCGCTAATTGACCTATACAATACTTTTGTATTGCACTTTGTTGTAAGCTATCAATTCAGTTATCACGGAGACGAAAAGCTGAGAAAATTGGAGAAGGCTGGGGCAATAGGTTTTTGTACATCTTCTCTGCACTTTTGAGCCATTTTCTTAGATTGACAGTCATCGCAGCAAGCCTTAGTAAAGCTGAAATGACAATTTCCCGACCTCATTGTCGATCGATTTGCAAGTATTATTCAATAATTTCCTTGGTTATCGAACTAAAAAATTATCTTGTCACTAGACGATAAAACGGCGCCTATGTCCACTTTTTAAGTGTTGAATTAATTATTGTTAACCCATGTAAGTTCGTAGTACCAACATATTGTCTATAAAAATGGTTATGATCTCTGCAATCGCATGGCTTTTGGTCTCTTCCACATTAATCAACGTTGGAGCTTCTCTTGGGGCTCTCATTTCATAAGAGTTCTTGCAGTTGGGAGATGCAACACTTCGTCTTGATGAGAACCTAGGGACCAGAATGGATTCACTTTTAACTTTAGTGGACAAAATTGAGGAACAAATAGATTTAATTCGGTACATTTAGAAGCCAAAGACGGCTCATTCAAAGGCTGAAATCTGGCAACAGCCTTAGAGCAGGGACCCAGAGCCGACAAGAGGGAGGTTGATGAGAACAGAAGGTTTCTTATTTTTGATACATACATAGAGACAGAGGGGCTAATAGCCCAAAAAAGGAGCTTATCAGATTACACTTCCGGGCCAAACTAATCTCAAGAAATAAAGGTCTGCCTTAGATGCCGAGTTGCATTCATGGGCCCATCCAGATTTGCCAAGCTATCAGCCCAACATGATATTAGGGATCTGGTTTGAGTAATTGGAAGGGTTCTTTTAGATTTTGGTTTAGTGACTGTTGATGTGCAAATATTAGGGATTCAGCTTGTGTGTGAATGATATTACAATATCTAATGTTTCCTTTTCTTTTTCAATTAAGGTCATTTACTCGATCCGAGCCGAGATTAGCTCGTGTCCCTAAAAAAAGTTTGAGTACGAGTTCGAACATCAATTCAAAGTTCATGATGAACACGAGCCGAGTAATTCATAATGAGCAGAGTACTCACCTCGCTTGCAGCCCTACCAATTCTCAAAAATTCTAATTAGATGATGAGGCAGAATTGTCTTGTGGATGTGTAAATCAAGGAACACCATTTAATTGTCTCCCCATGTAATAATCTAGATAAGGTAAAGCAAAAGGTATTGTTGAAGATAAAATGGCGAGTTGTTACTGGTGGAGGCAATAATCAATTAGGTTCGAATTAATTGTAACAATTAATTTTTGCAAGAGATGGACGGAGACGCTTCTCCAAGAATTGGAGTGGAGGAGGAACCTGAAGAGGAAGAGTTTATAAGGAGTTTTTGCATTTATGGAGGAGTAAGGTCAAAACATTAAAGGATTTAGTTGTCATAATCAAAATTTTTAAGGGTCTTTGTGTCCAAAAATTGATTTACACTCATTCACACTTTTATAAATAGTATAGGTATAGATTAGCCAATTTCTTAGTGCACAAGTTTTGATCCTTTTTAGTTGGGATATAAGTGTGGCCTTTCATTCGTTGCATTAGGTGTGTATTTGTTGCTAAAAGTGATCAATTTAGCAATAAGAGAAGGCTTACATGATTACAAGCATGTGTTGAGCTGTCACATAACATTTTGGTCAACCTAAGGGGTTCCATTTTATCATGTTGGAAAATGCAATAAGGCTTTGATCATGAATCATCTTTGTCCTTAAGCAAATATGTTCTCGCTATGATTGATGTTGGTTTGATGACAAATTGTTCTAGGATAACAAAGTCAAACAAAATTCTAACCAGCAAAATTAAATTTTTTCCAAGAACACGTTTTAGAAAATATGTGTATGATCTTGTGGAAATTGAAAGAGACACAGATATTTATAATATATGAATGAACACAACCCTTGGCACTAAAGGACATAATTGTTGGGCATTGACTGTAATTAACTACTATAAAACAAAATAAAAATTATAATATATTAATTAATTTCCACCAAACCCCAAGTACCCATTTGTTGACCATTAAATATTGTTTCATTTCAAGCCCAACCAAGGTCAAACTAAGTAAAATTTTGAATTTCCCTCCAAAATTTTCCACCATCCAAAGTTAATTGATTTGGTGAAATTAAGCCTTATAAATGCTTTGCATCCTTGTTACTTTTCTAATGTGGGACAACCAACCCACATATTGTCACTAACTATTCTAACAATCCGCCAGATCGCCAAGGGGGTGCAGAGGGTTACGTACTGGGTCGAAGAATGTGAGGATCAAGACGGTGATTGACCCCTCGTTGGTCGCTCGTTTCACGATCAAGTACGGGAACTCGGGGTCGAAGCTGATTGACATGAGCGTGAAGAAGCAGCTTGAAGAGATTGCCGCTCAGCTCGACATTGGGGATATTAAGCTTGATGTATGACATTTGTGATTAATTCATTTGCATTTGTCGCTAATTGACATATATAATACTTTTGTATGTACTTTGTATAAGTTATTAATTAAGTTATCACGAAGAGGAAAAGTCGAGAAAATTGAAGAAGGTTGGGGCAATATGATTTTGTACATCTTCTTTGCACTTTTGAGCCATTTTCATCCATCAAATATTCATCGCTGCAGGCCTTTGTAAGGCTGAAATAACCACTTTTGGACTAGTTGTTGATGGATTTCCAAGTGTCATTCTATTTTCCTTTCCTTGGTGAAGAGAAAATTTATCTTGTCACTTGACGATAGAACATCACCTATGTATATGTCATTTTAAGTGTTGGATTAGTTATGGTCTAATTAACCTGTGTACATTCGTAGTACCAACAAAGCGTCCGTAAAAATGAAAACGATCTCTGCAATTGCGTGGCGTTTTATGTTTCACTCCTTGTTATTGAAATGAATGTTTGGTCTCTTCCACCAAATTTTGTAATCCACGTTGGCGCGTCTCTCGGGTCTCCATAAAATCCCTGTAATTGGGAGCTGCAGCACTTTGTCTTGACGATAGTCTATGGACCAGAAATCGATGCACTTCTGATTATAGTGGACAAGTTGGGGAATAAAAACTGGGAGTCGGCCGTCGATGACAGACGCAAGTACGAATAGTAGATTGATGCACTCGCGACACCGGCCCAAACTAATCTCAAGAAATAAAGGTCTGCCTGCCTTAGATGCTGAGTTGCATTCATGGTTCCATCCAGATTTGCCAAGCTATCAGTCCCCTTGTTAGCCTCCATCCCATCCCCTTCTTCAGAATCTTCCTTCCCTTGCAAATACCTGTGCAGGAAATCGAAGCTCCCCGTTTGGGTGTTAATCTCAGGCTCGTTCCCTTATTTAGACAATATGGTAGGACACTTTACCATGAATCAAGTGGCTGGTTGAGAAGCTTCCCGTCCGGCCCATTCTAGCCATTTGAGAGCCATTAACTCTTGTGATTCTTTGGAAGACTTATGACTCGTCCAGTCTTCCGTAAGCAGAAACCCGACTGTAGCGATCATGCACATAGAACTTCTCTATTCTGAACTATTATTGATGGTAAGAACGGATTTTTTTATTCTACTCAACTTTGACAGATAATCCGCATTACTCACTTGCGGGAGCGAGGAGAGATTGTGAAGTAGGTCTGGAGAAAGGTCAAGACGAGAAGTAAAGTTGCAGCAAGTAAACCAATAGCAGTCCAAGGGCTACTGAGGTACCGTGATATCATTTGCGCGATCGACGTCTTTGCCTTGCTATTGTAGTGCTCTTGGATTCTTTCTTGAACGTTCATGAAGATGGCATTGTTCACTGTGGGAATGCTTATCTCCATATACATCTTAGCCAGCTCTTCATCACTGTTGAGTTTGTTCAAAAGAATGTGGTTTGACCTTAACACTTTCACATCATCTGGATGGTTAATGAGTGATTTCATGAAACCAATATAAGATGTCACACTGAAATCGTTAGGGGTATGTGGACTCATTTCGTATGCAATCAAGTTTAGGAAAGTGGCCTTGGCACTGGGAGTGATAACCCTGGAAGGGATTTCAAGCTGTCCATAAAAGCCGAACGAGTTGAAATCGATGTCCGTCAAAGACTTGCCAGTACTAGGCCTAAAGTTGATTCCCTTTGCTTTGAGCTCCGTAGCTGAACGACACGAGTGTGTGTAGTTGGCAAACCGATTCCCACCATCAACTCGAAATTTGGCTTTCGGCGAGTGCTTCTGATTGCTATCAAACCTGAGAAAGGATGTTCGATACATTTCAAGAAGATGAGAAGGCCGCTGCTGAGATACGCTAGTGCTCGATGTTCTTCCTTCTGGCTGGCTAGTCCTCTGTCTATGCACTATAAAATCAACAAATCTGTTCATTGTTTCCTCCCGTTCATTTCCGACATCAGATCTGAAGTTGATTAAGACTCGAAGCACTTCATAAGGCACTTGGTTCTCAAGTAAAAACATATCCCGGAATATATTAGCCCACCCCAACGCACCTAGATGCTCGTGATACAGTAGTACCACGGTGTCATTCGGGTCTATCGGGTCTATCTTGTTAGGATTCCTGGCCTGGAGTGATGGTGAGAAGTAACGATGATCGGCATTCGTTTTGAAGAGAGGCTGATTTTCCATGTTCCTCCTTCCCGATGTTTCACTGCATATGACGGTTAAAATAAAACAGGCGTCCAGGAGCATCATTCGGGAAAATTCCTCGTCACTGTATGCATCCGTTGAGCCTTCGACATAGCAACTTCTCGCAATGTCAACCATCGCCAGGACCCTCTCGCACAAATCATCTATGGTTTTGCCTTCACAACCGTCAAGAAACATTTGTAGTGTTCTAGGCTTGAACTTCTCTGCTAACTGGAGCTCCCCTTTATTGTGGTGGTAAGGACCCAAGGAAACAACTACTGGGTCGTACTCTTTTTCGTTACTCTTGTCCGTTCGCAAGAGTGGGGAAATCTTGTGTATTATATTTCTATTTTTGTTGTTCAAAAGGCTAGTATTAGTCTGCTTTCCTCCAATGGCGGCTTCCCATTCTTTGATTGCAAGGCTATCGTTGCCCACATCAATTTTTATCGTCTCTGATAATTTCTTGGCAGAAGTCCTATCTCCTCTGCTATCCTCTTCATGGATATCCCCCATTGCCTTAAATTCCTTTCTACTTGGATGTATAGTCCTGTGAAGTAACATAGGGAGTCGCAATAACCGTTTAGAGAGTGCTAAGAAGGTTATCCATAGTTTAGGGCTGAAGGGTCTAAAGGTGTCCACCCCTACGCATCATCAATTTAGTCCATTATATCTTTTCCTTTTTACAATTGTCTTGGGCTACAACCCGTATAGCAGTAATTTTTTTTATTTTTTTTTTGGGATTTACCTATTTATCGTCCATATTAGCATTGCTAGTTACTCTAATGTGCAAATTCGCAAACCTCATTGTTCAATCCTTAGTAAGATGAAGCTATTTATTTGCTTAAAACCGAGGACCCGTTGAAATGCAGCGGTTAGTAACATTTGGCTCTGCACCCTTTCATTTTTTTTTAAACGAGCTGAAATACACACGCGATGCGCGTGCGAGTGTAATGATGAATTTTATAAATAAAAAAAAGTACTAAAAATAATAGTTAACATTATTATAGTATAAAAGAGAGTGCATTTAGGCTAGGTTTGACAAAAAAAATTTCCTCTTTTTTTTTCAGTTTTTAAAAACTGAAAAAAAAGGAGCGTTTGGTAACCATTTTTTTTTTCAGTTTACAAACCAGTTTTTAAATTGAAGAGTAAAAAAAAAAACTCCAGAAACTGGTTTTTTTTTTCACTTTTGGTTTTTTTTTCTTAGACCACCACCACCACCCTCCCACCGCCGGCAGCCACCTCAGGCGACCACCGCCGGAGACTGCCGGCAGCCACCTCCGGCCGCCGGCGACCACCTCCGGCCGCCGGCGAACACCTCCGGCCGCCGGCGAACACCTCCGGCCGTCGGGGACCACCGCCGGAGACTGCCGGCTGCCACCTCCGGCCGCCGGCGACCACCGGCAACCACCTCCGGCCGCCGGCGACTGCCGGCAACCACCTCCGGCCACCACCACCACCATCGCTGCACCCCACCACCGCCACCGCAAACCACCAAAAAAAAAAAAGTCAAAATAAAAAGGGTTACCAAACACCAAAAAAAAAAAATCTCAAAAAAAAAGGGGTTATCAAACACCCACTTGTTTTTGTAAAAAAAAATAATTAAGCTGTTCTTTAAAAACTGAAAACCAAAAAAACAATTTGTCAAACGAACCCTTAGATTGATAAAATAGTTCGAACACCAAAGAAAGTCTAATTGGATTGAAAAATTAGTTTGAATCAATCCAAATAAACTCTCTTTGGTATCCTAATGTTAAATAATTTTTCCTAAAATTATTTTTTAACAAAATTTATCGTCGCACAGGCTTTGCATCGCATGTTTACGGGAGCTTGTTTACTATTTAAGCATATACATGTATGAATATTAAAGATTGAATTTTTATGGATAAAGAAGAAACTACTATATTAAATTTAATAGAAAATGTTGGCCATTGAATTTAATAGAATGGCTAAAGATTATTTCAGAGTTTGATTATTACGACCAAGAATGACATTGTACAACCAACGATGTATGTTGTACAACCAATAACGCTGGAACAAACGGGCTGCTCATTTCATGCATCACCATCCACCACCGCCGGCGACACCTTCCGGCCATCCTACGGCAGCATCCTCTGGCGACACAGCCGGCAACAACCTCCGGCGACCACGCCGGCATCATCCACTGCCCTTGCCACCGCTATCCCGATCACCACGACCCACCATGCTGGCCTCCACCTCCCCACGAAAACCACCCACCCACGACACCGCCGGCAGTAGCATCCAGCGACACTGTCGGCCGCAACCTCCGGCGACCCGCACGCCACCCGCCGGTAGCAGCCACTGCCCCTGCCACCGCTCTCCCCATCGCCACGACCCACCATGCCGGCCTCCATCTCCCCTCGAAGACCACCCACCCGTGACCAACACCGCCGCGATACCCTCCGGCGGCCACGACGGCGACCGCAGCCACCGCTCTCCCCACGACCACCAACCGCCACCGATCCTGGCACCCAAGGGCACCACAACCACCAATCGACAGCCCATTCCCGGTCAACATCCAACTGTCCACCACCATTGCCAGTCGTCCATCCACGCCGCCGCGGCGACAACCCATCAAGCGGCCCAACCACCAATACAATCGGCAACCACCAACATAATCAACAAACCATCAATCGGCCCACCGATGGCCGCTGTGCCCCGCCAGTAGACGCCCAACCGCCACCAATCAATCGCAATCGCACAACCACGGGGAAGAGGAAGCGGGAATGCAGAGAAGGGGAAGGGGCAATGTAGAAAACAAAATGGAAAATGAGATGCACGAAAAAACTATGCACATCAATTATCGTCAGTCAAAAAAATGCAAAGCCAAAGTGATGAAAATAAAAATTGTGCGATGAAATAAGGTCATCAGTTGCCTATATGATGGAGGAAGAGAGATGAAGAGGAAGAGAGACGGCAGTTACTATGAGGTAACTGTGGAGAGTGGCTAATAGCATTTTACAATTTTATCCTCGTAATGGATACTTGTCAGAACCATAATCACTTTCAGCGTAACACTAAAAGATAATATATCAAGAATAAAAAAAAATATTCTTATTATAAGTAGTTTAGATATAGAAGTATAGATATAGATATAGACATAGACATAAACGTAAACGTAAACGTAGAAGTAGAAGGTCTAAACCCATTGGATCATTAACGGCCACATGGTGTTGGGCACAACCACCAATTGCATATGTAAAGTTGCAATTGATGTATGAAAATGTAAATCTGTTGGTTCGCTTAAATAGGCAGCGCCTATTTGCCTTTTGGGTTAATTCTATAGACTCTCTCTATCTCTTCCCACTTACTTTAAGAAAATCGTTTTGGTGCATACAATGGACTCAATTAGCTTACCACTTATGGCGGTAAGGTTACTTGTAGCGAATTAAAAAGTGTGAAATTATGTATAAATAAAAAAATATATATTTTAAATTTGGCTAGATCATCGTATTGGTGTCTACAAACTAATCACAACATGAAGCCTAGCCAAAGATCCAATGGCTTAAATGGTTATGGCTGCATAATTGAAAGACGTTACCTTGGTGTTAAAAGAAGCCCCAATTGTGTACCGGAAAAAGCGAAAGACGACTTAACCCAATCCCTTGACTGCATGAATCATGGGTGGGAGCAAGAGCGGTTTTGAGGTTCTTGAGCAACAACGATTACTCATATAGTAGGTTTTAAGTTAATAGAGAGAGCATATGTGAATTGAAATTTCAAAGCGAGTATACAATTTCAGAATCTTACAGCTAATAACTTTCCAACTCAAATTTTTGGGTTTGCTAAAATTCAAAAATTACCACTTTTTAGCTACAACCACCACTTTTCCTCAGCCTAACCTTATTATTTTTGGGTTCGTTATTTTAGAGCCGCCAAGTCCGTGATTGGGTTGGTTAAAACCGGACCCGAATCCACTGCTGTGGCTAGGGTTACAACAGTGGTGCTGTAGCCCCAACCACAGTCGTCTGATCGAGTTGGGTGGGAGGGAAGGGCTTAGATCAAGCCACGTCACCTGCTTTTAATTCGCCTCATTTACTCTGCTGACAAAACCACACCAATGACCATTCACTCTCTCTCTCTCCAATTCCTTCTGTCGGTGGCTCCTCACGCCATCCACTTTCTGGCGAAGACACGGCGACGCCACATCCACCGGTGCATCTTCCGGCGACGCATTTACCAACACCTACGCCCTACGCCGGCGACATAGCGGAGTCAATCTCACTGTACACCGTTCACCGACGACACCTCGTGCCTTCCATCTACCAGCAGCTCCTCACGACGTCCACTTTCCGACGAAGACACGGCGACGCCACATCCACCTTCCGACGATCTGGATCCGGATCCAATCTTCTCTCTCTAAACCAAACCTTTCTATCTCTCCCTGATCCCATCTGCCAGCGGCGACGATACCTCCACCTTCCGGCGACGAGATCTACATCCCTCATTTCCTCCAAAAATGCGCTCCACTTTCCGACGATGATACGCCAGGAGCGTTCTGGCCGTCGAGTCAGTTGTCTTTGCCACCGGGGTTTCACGAAGGAATGAAGTCGGAAAGGTTCAAGATCAGTGTACAAAGCTCCGATTTGGCTCTGTTTTGTATAGGATTGTATCTACTGGTATGACATTGATTATTCTTGGGGCTTTTGGTTCCTCTTATCAAACCGAAAATCTGAGTTAGATACAAAAGCAACCATTTTGCATGTTGAGATTCTTGAGGAAGATGTTAGTTTTGTGTTCATGTTGCAATAATCGAGGTGAAAAGAAGAAAAGTTTCAGTTTTTGATTTTATATCATTCACTTCATTGAATCTCCATTACCATGTTCGAAACAACATTGTCATATGCTTATATTAATGTATCAATTTTGTTGTACATGTAATCTTCAGAAATTTGGGGTCTCTTCAGTTTCCTTTTCATTTTGCTTTGTTTGAAGTAATTTGATTGAGATTGAAAACCGCTGAAAAAATTAGACTCCAGAATTCTTCATCTAGCCACATTCGGTGCCGGTGATTTAAGGTTCAGAAGATGCACCGTCCGGCTATGTCGCCGCTGATGGATGAAGGTTCTTGCGATTCAGGCCGCTTTGATTTTCGGAGGAGAGACAGGAGGGTGTAGATCACGTCGCCGGAAGGTGAATGTGCTGTCGTTGGCAAGTGGAGGGATCGACAGGTGTAATGGGAGAAGATGGGGAGAGAAGATTTGGTCGGCAGTGTTCTTTTGGGGGAGAATAAAGTGGATGACGTGGCTTCATATGAGCCATCATATCCCACCTAATTAAATCGGACGATTGTAACTGGGCTACAACATGCCTGCTGTAACCCTAGTTACAGCATGCGATCCACATCCGTTAAAACCTGCTTAGCCCAATGCACAGGTCACCCCCACTAGTTTGGGACCATCGCAGCTTGTAGCACATCTTGATTCATCAAAATATTACTTGCATTAATAACTTATGACGTGACCAAAAGAAATTACAACAATTTTCACGTTGTTTAGTAGTACGGAGCACTCTCATCTAAGGACGGAGTTATCTAGTGCATCTTATCGATAAATATATTTTCTAGTGCTTATTAGGCGGTTTCACAATTTTCTCAATCATAGAGTTTTTTACTGTCTTTTTGCTTTTTTCATCCGTATGGTTAAGAAAACTTAAAATTGAACCTCGAAACCAAAAAATAACGGAACTCTACTGATAAGAGTTGCTTTTGCTCGGTATGATATATGGACTCTTAAAATATACTCCATATCAATATGAAAAAAAAAAATATGGACTCTAAAAATGTACTCAGTATCAATATGAAAAAAAACACGTGTGACGACAACTAATCTTAGGGAGAGAGGCATACCTTTATTGTTGCGTTTTGATCTGTTGAAACTACTGGTGCTCGCCCAGATGCTACCCCCAAAGGGAATGAAGTCTATGAAATGTAAAGGAACTGCAACCGGCCGGCTGGGGAGATGGAGAACTCTTGATGGTGAGAAGCCTGAACGGGAAGTTCTGTTAAGGCATCTTACAATACGCTAGTTTTAAAGAAAGACTCCTAACATTGAATGACTTTGGGGCTAGACTCATCTCTTGGCTTAGTTTTATAGCGAGCAACTTGTAAAGTTCTGGCATTTTTTTTACTTGATTAGCCAATTTCTTAGTGCACAAGCTTTGATCCTCTGTGGTTAGGCCTTTCGCTTTTTGCTAAAAGTGATCAACTTAGCAATAAAAGAAGGCTTACATGATTAAAAGCACGCACTGAGCATGTGAAAGCACGCACTGAACATTTTTCGACAACCTAAGGGGTTCTATTTTATCATGTCTGATTGGTCGTACCAAGCACAGTTCAGCAATTGCTATTTTTTTTTGTCTTCCCACTTTTGCCTGATTGGTCGTACCAAGAAAGGGAGACAGGTCGGTTCTGCCGAACTCCATGTGGCCGTTAATGATGGGTTCACTTTTGGGTTAATTCTTTAGGCTTTCTCTCTCTCTCTCTCTCTCTCTCTCTCTCTCTCTCTCTCTCTCCTACTTACTTTAAGATCTTGCGTAAAATCGTTTTGGTGCATACAATGGACTCAATTTGCTTACCACTTACGGTGGTAAGGTAATTTTTAGAGATTAAAAAGTGCGAAATTATGTATAAACAAAAAATATTACACAATTTTGCTAGACCCACATATTGGTGTCTACTAGCTAATCACAACATGAAGCCTAGTCAAAGATTCAATGGCTTAAATGGTTATGGCTGCATAAACGAAATACGTTAACTTGGTGTTAAAAGAAGCTCCAATTGTGTACCGGAAAAAGCGAAACTTAGCCCAGTCCCTTGGCTGCACGAATCACGTGTGAGAGCAAGAGCGGTTGTGAATTGAAATTTCAAAGCGAGTATACAATTCCAGAATCTTACAACCAATAACTTTCCAATTCAATTTTTTGGGTTCGCAAAAATTCAAAAATTACCACTTTTTAGCTACAACCACCCCTTTTCCTCGGCCTAACCTTATTATTTTTAGGTTGGTTATTTTAGAGCCGCCAAGTCCGTGGTTGGGTTGGTTAAAACCTGCTTAGCCCAATGCATAGGTCACCCCCACTAGTTTGGGACAACCACAGCTTGTAGCACATCTTGATTCATCAAAATATTACTTGCAATAACTTATGACGTGACCAAAAGAAAATTAAAACAATAATCACGTTGTTTAGTAATACGGAGCACTCTCATCTAAGGACGGAGTTACCCGGTGCATCTGATCGACAAATATATTTTCTAGTGCCTATTAGGTGGTTTCACAATTTTCTCAATGGCATGGAGTTTCGTAGTGTCTTTTTGCATTGTCGTCAGTATGATTGGACCTCGACACAAAAAATAGCGGGACTCTACTGATTGAGTTACTTTTGCTCGGTATGATATATGGACTCTTAAAATATACTCCGTATCAATATGAAAGAAACAAGTGCGAAGACAACTGATTGTAGGGAGAGAGGGGGAGAGAGATACCTTTATTGCTGCGTTTCGAGAAATGTAAAGGAGCTGCAACCGGCCGGGGAGATGGAGAACCTGTTGATGGTGAGAAGCCTGAACAGGAACTTCTGTGAAGGCGTCTTACAGTACGCTAGTTTTAAAGAAAGACTCCTAATGTTGAATGACTTTGGGGCCAGACGCTCACATGGATCTCTCATCTCTTTGCTCAGTTTTATAGCGACCAGCTTTTGCAAAGTTCTGGCATTTTTTTGACTTGATTAGCCAAAAAGCTGAACCTCACATGTATGTACGTAGCACTTAGGGACGAAGGTTCTGCCGCTGTCCTTTTTTCTTGCCTCTTCTACATATCTATGGCTTCCACTTCACTCTCCCTTGACCCTTGGTCGTTCGTCCTTAAGTCTCCCAAGTCCTTCTTGTTAGTTTCTCCATGTCAGACCTCATAAAGCATTTTCTTAATAATAACAAGAAAAAGGCCTTACTCTTGTTAACCCATCTCCTCACTTCTTCGTTACCAATTATATCTTGCCTATTGGCTACCTCGCACGAAGGCATCAAGTGTTAAAAGCAAAGTTTAATATGTAAAAACTCTTTTTTGATTCACCAAATTATTTTCTTTACGCTAAGGCATTCTGTTTTCTGCAATATTTTTGTGACTTTAGTGGCATAAACTAGTGACTTTTTCTCGAAGGGAGCGATTGTGTTATTTTGTCAATTGATCCCTTTTTATCCTCAAAGTCTAATAAATGCAGCGGAAATCTAATAACAATAGTCACTTCCCAAACATTGGGGTTACCAAAAGCTACTTAATCAAACTATTACAAGTTCTCATTTTCAAGTAACTAAAAAGAGTCTACAATTAAAAAACAACTCTGACTCATGCTTATAGATAACTCATCTACTAATGTCTCAGCTTAATTACCTGAAATGGGAGGAGAAAGGGGGGGGGGAGCACAAAGCCCAGTAAAGATTACACGCACACACCCACAGAGTACAACGCATGTATCTAATAATATGTAACCGAGTCAAAACGAAACATATGAAAACAAGGTACAAAGACGATAGTTAATCTTGGCACGACAAATCTCATTACGGTAGAGATGTCAAAGGGCCGGGCTTGGGCCGGCCCAGCCCAAGCCCATCGGGCCTGCTGTCGGGCCGGGCCGGGGCCGGGCCAGTGGGGCTGCCAACCGGGCCGGGCCGGGCCGGGCCTGCCGAAGGGAAACCTAGGCCCAGTCCAGGCCCTGGCCCTAGGCCCAATATCTAGGGCCGGGCTTGGGCCGGGCCCGGGCCAAAAATTTTTTTTTTTTTTTTAAATTCTCCGGTTATTCAAAATAAAAACTTTAATTGCGATATTTTCTTGTTATTATGTACACAAATTCTAATTTAATAATGTGTATAAGCAAGTAAAGTAACAACAAATATTCTAATTTAAACCATTTCGTTAATTACACCTAGAAGAAACATTTTGCTCCAATTACGGCAGTAGAAGAAAATTTTGTTTATTGTTAGTGACATATAGGTCCATAAATAATTTGTTGTTACTTAATTGGCATAAGTGTAGACGGATATAACAATAATCATACAGTTGAAGCCAATCTTTCCTTGTTGGATACAAATTGCATTCAACAAAGGAAATTTATTTTCTATTTGCGAGAGACCAATATGCAAACAAATTAGCGAAGGCTTGTGTTTTGATTCTTGTCGAACTTTGGATGCTTGACAAACCTCCAACCAGCTTACTGGAAGACCTGGATAAAGATGCGCATGGTGAACGGAGGCTAAGGCACGTTTCTAGTTTTAATTAGTTTTTTTTTTTCAGTACTAATTTGTACCTAAACCAAGGGAAAATTTGTTCCAGTCGGCAGGGTTAACAGGAAATAGGAACAACTGAAACCAAGTTTGATAGAGAATACACGCTATATAAGGCTAAACTTGCTGGGATCTTTGAACTGCTTTTATTGGCAAATTAGACCATCAAGTCAAGTCATGTCGGGTATGCTTGGTTCATGGTTTAAATCATTGCGTCACGGCAATTGGGAGTGGAAATGGGAGGGAAAAGGGGAGGGCAAGTTTTTTTTTTTTAAAAAGGTGGGGCAGGCCAAAATAGGGCCGAAATAGGGCTGATTTTGGGCCAAAATCGGGCCAGATCCGGGCCGAAAACGGGCCGGGCCTGTTTCGGGCCAAAACCGGGCCGGGCCTGGCCCGGGCCATTTTTTTGGAAATCCAGGCCTGGTCCAAGCCCAGGCCCAAGGCCCTATGCCTGCGGGCCTGCACTGTTCACCTGCGGGCCGGGCCGGGCCGGGCTTTTTTCGGGCTGGATCGGGCTGGGCCGCGGGCCGCCCGGCCCGTTTGACACCTCTACATTACGGGATATTAACCCATCAAAGGTCGAAACAAAATCAAAAGGTCATAATCAAATAATTGAACTAATAATCAAAACAATACAATCACGTAACACGTGACTGTAAAGCACGTTAATCTAAGCACGCGGATGTTCTAAGTTCAAAGTTTGCATACCGGTAGCAATTGTCATATCATGTCATGGTATCACGTTAACCTAAGTACGTGAAAGTTCTAAAATATTAGTTCAATTCAGGGAGGTCAAACGGACATGTGGTTCAGGACTTTGAACTGCCATGTGGCAGTTCAATACCAATAATGGTTGCTTTGAATGACAATTTTCTAGCACGTGGACGGCAACAAGCCACGCCTGAATTTGGTTCAGGACTTGTGAATATAGCAGCAAAATGACAAGAACGGGTACATCAATTCATTGTTCCAGTACAGTGAGCGGTAATGATACACAGGGCCACACGATTCAACGTATCAGCAATCAATTATGAGCGTCAGCGTAAGAAAATTATGGGTGTCAGCGTAAGATTCAATGTATAAGCACGATCGGATAAGACCGACGAAGGGTACCAATTTTATAGATGCAGATGTATTATATGTAACATTTGCCTCAATTCACGCTACAAAATTCGCAAAGTTGTTTAACCTTCAAAAATATCAAATCTAATTATTAAAATCAACCACTAAGATTAAAATCTTCAAATCAATTATATTTTGATTAAGGTTTAGGATTGATCACTTACCATTGTGAGTAGAATGTTGAAATTCACAAATCTTAATTTTCTCTTTCTTTTCCCTCTCTCTAAAAGATCAGACTCAGTTTAACGATAAAACACAAACTAACCGGTCTTTTTATTTCTCTAAACTTGGTAAATTACTCTAAAGGGCCCCTAAAGATATGTTACTTATTCAAAAAGAATTTCAAAATATTATTAAAACTTCAAAAGTAGCCCAAGAATTAAAATAATTAATTATAGATTATTTGGGGTCTTACACTGTCATCCGTCCTCGCCTCCAAGTTCCCTTCCCCCACCGTGCAACACAACCACCTCCACTCGCCGTCACCTCTGTGGCAAGTACCCCGCAATCACCTCGCCGGAAAAGCCACCACCGCAGCTGCTTGCCTATCCTTTTGTGCTATTTATTAAAGTTATCCCTTTGCACACCTATTATTCAATGTAAATATTATTCAAAACTAAAGTTATATTTTATCTAAAATGCACATAATCTTGTTACACTCAATATCCAAGTGCTCGTGTTAACATAAAATATAAGCATTATGTTAAAATGAAAACCCAACGTTTTTGTCATCGATGTATAAGAAAGAATGAGTAATTACGAATGGTCTTAACTTAATTGGTTTGTCAACGAGAAAACGCCGGACCAAGAATCCTGGACTTAAGAAAGGCGATGCCCTATCTGCCTAGTTGTGATAGCGGGAGAAATATGGAGCCCTAACTTTCGTGTTATAAGCGTTCTCCTTATTTTCTTTTCTCTTAACTTTCAATGTTTTGTTTATTTGGCTTTTGCTTAGCAGTATGTGAAAATTATCAATGAATGTTACTAAAAATAATTGAGTGGTTTATTATCAGTTGTGATTCATGAATCGAACGGTAATGATGTTGATTTGAGAAATGTAAAATCGAATAGTTAACATATTTTAATAAGTTCAGTTTGATCGGTTCAATGTTCATAGTCAAGGAGTTCGAGCTGGTGTACAACAGCCTGACCGACACGGAGATGGCCGTTGTCACCTTGGTGGTGCAGCTGGAGTCGCAGCACCTGGCCCAGATCGCCAAGGGGGTGCAGCGGCTTACTGGGTCGAAGAATGTGAGGATCAAGACGGTGATTGGCCCCTCGTTGGTCGCTGGTTTCACGATCAGGTACGGCAACTCGGGGTCGAAGTTGATTGACATGAGCGTGAAGAAGCAGTTTGAAGAGATAGCCGCTCAGCCCGACATTGGGGACGTTCAGCTTGCTGTATGACCTTTTTGTGGGTTGGATGTGATTAATTCATTTGCATTTGTCGCTAATTGACCTATACAATACTTTTGTATTGCACTTTGTTGTAAGCTATCAATTCAGTTATCACGGAGACGAAAAGCTGAGAAAATTGGAGAAGGCTGGGGCAATAGGTTTTTGTACATCTTCTCTGCACTTTTGAGCCATTTTCTTAGATTGGCAATCATCGCAGCAAGCCTTAGTAAAGCTGAAATGACCATTTCCCGACCTTGTTGTCGATCGATTTCCAAGTATTATTCAATAATTTCCTTGGTTATCGAACTAAAAAATTATCTTGTCACTAGACGATAAAACGGCGCCTATGTCCACTTTTTAAGTGTTGAATTAATTATTGTTAACCCATGTAAGTTCGTAGTACCAACATATTGTCTATAAAAATGGTTATGATCTCTGCAATCGCATGGCTTTTGGTCTCTTCCACATTAATCAACGTTGGAGCTTCTCTTGGGGCTCTCATTTCATAAGAGTTCTTGCAGTTGGGAGATGCAACACTTCGTCTTGATGAGAACCTAGGGACCAGAATGGATTCACTTTTAACTTTAGTGGACAAAATTGAGGAACAAATAGATTTAATTCGGTACATTTAGAAGCCAAAGACGGCTCATTCAAAGGCTGAAATCTGGCAACAGCCTTAGAGCAGGGACCCAGAGCCGACAAGAGGGAGGTTGATGAGAACAGAAGGTTTCTTATTTTTGATACATACATAGAGACAGAGGGGCTAATAGCCCAAAAAAGGAGCTTATCAGATTACACTTCCGGGCCAAACTAATCTCAAGAAATAAAGGTCTGCCTTAGATGCCGAGTTGCATTCATGGGCCCATCCAGATTTGCCAAGCTATCAGCCCAACATGATATTAGGGATCTGGTTTGAGTAATTGGAAGGGTTCTTTTAGATTTTGGTTTAGTGACTGTTGATGTGCAAATATTAGGGATTCAGCTTGTGTGTGAATGATATTACAATATCTAATGTTTCCTTTTCTTTTTCAATTAAGGTCATTTACACGATCCGAGCCGAGATCAGCTCGAACATCAATTCAAAGTTCATGACGAACACGAGCCGAGTAATTCATAATGAGCAGAGTACTCACCTCGCTTGCAGCCCTACCTCCAGCCACATGAGATGAAACCCAATGTATTTGGTTCGGTTTCATAAAATAAAATAAAAAAAGGAGACATGGACTTAATAGGCATCGGGCCATGTTTGTGACAGCGGGCTTTAGTACTTCACGCACACATCGACCTTTTCAACTAGTAACCGCTTAACCCTTGGGGGTGATGGAAGTAGCAAAGGGACTCGAGGAATGACCTCGAGATCCCGAGTTCGATTCTCCATACTGACGAGCAACGGGCCATATTGAATTGCAGTTCTAAACATTAAAAAAAAAACTAGTTAACGCTTATGTCAGGAGGGTTTTTCTTCTCCCAAAGAAGTCTAGCTACTTGTATAACTAAAAATGCACTCTTCTTATTGATATCAATTCTCCTATTTAAAATTTAAAAAAAAAATCACAAGGCGCACTTGTTTTTTGCAAGACAAGAGTACCTAATACTATTTACTTCATTTTTTTTTTGGTTTACTCTTTCTTAATTTTTGTCCAGTTTGATTACTGCACTATGCACAATCAGGGGTTCAGTTTAAACATGGGAAACTAGCATTAAAAAAAATTCGTCTTATTTTCCCTTTTATTTTATTTTCATCGTCGTACTTTTAATTTGTTTTAAACGATACCTATCTAAAGATTATTTGTTCCAATAGCTCCTTTCTGTCTATTCCACCAATTAGATCTTGATACGTTCCAGCTACGATCCGTCTATTCCACTTCAATGACCTAACTTGGGGCAGAGTACATGCTCAAAAAATTAAAAGGACGAGGATGCAGTCTGTAAATTCCATCGGTAACCAAATACTAAGTTGGCAGCTTGAGTATGCAATTTGTATAAGATGAGCGTCCAACACGGATGTTCTGCACAAGGATTCAGAGTTCAGATAAGAATGTACATGTAGAGATAGGTGCTAAGCATCGAAGCCTCTTCAATCCTCTGGCTTGATGACTTTATCATCTCCTCCACAACGTGCAGACGAGTGAAATGTCATGTTGTAATGCCATTGACATCCAGGGACACGGCACTGGAACAGATACCCCGGCCGTGTTGCTTCCATCCTTGGAGGGGAAACCCATCGGATCAAGTCTCGGTCAGTTTTAATCGCGGGACAATATTCATCGATTGGAGTTCCTAAGAGCATGAAAGAGAAAAGTTACAAAAACTTCCGAGAGAGAAGAAAAAGGCGATTGAGGAAGTTTTATTTGACATATTTCTCGCTAAATGAACTAGAAAGCACAGCAGTAAAATAATGGAACACTGGATATTCACACCCAAAGTACAGTAGAAAAATCTAGTAGAGTTGACAGAGATTTTCATAGGTCCATCATAAGTAAGAGAATGCAAGTAAATTCAAAAAGTCGGAATCAAGCAAATGTTTAAAGATCATAACAGCGTGCAGATCAAAGTTTCATCAGTTATTATCAATTCTAGTTTGGGTCTAACTAAAAGCCAACTCGCCTTGCATATTTTAGACAATAACTGCTTGAGGCTTTAACTGCAGTCAGCCTTAATCCGTTGTGAAAATGATGCAGGACAGGGCAACCAACTTATCCTTTGAGCCCAAGAATCGTATCTCGAATTAGCTCCTTGCGCGGATCCATTTCCCACTTCGCAAATCATCCAAGGTTTCAGCTCATGGGACCTCCATCCTGGGGGGCTTAGAACCCACTTTTCACCTAGCAAGGCTGGTCCCTGCCTAGCAGGATAAATGCCCCTGCATTATTCTCCCGCTGAGGAGACTCGATTATTGAGCTCTGACACCACTTGATGCAAGAAATCATAACCAACTCTCCCAAATGTTTAAGCTGTCAGGAGACGTGCAGCTAATCCTTTTCAATGCCAGGATTCGTATCTCGTTTGAGCTCCTTGGGCCTACCTCATGGGTCCACTTCCTGCCTCGCAGATCATTCCAAGGACCCACCTTGTTGGACCTCGACCATGTGGGCTTTGCTACCCACTTTGTGGCCCTTGCACCTTGCAAGGCTAGTCCCTGTGCAGCAGGATTAATGCCCCAGCACTCTAATGCTAAGTTAAGATGGCATGCTCAGATAACGAAATGTCTAAAGTAGATATAATACCATATGTTTACGGCTGTGACAGGAGCTAAGCAGTGAAAGCCATACAACAGATGAAGCCTAATCTGACCCAGAAGCATAAGCCTCAATGCATGTCCACCACGCTTCCGCCTCGCAATAGATCAGATCAGCTATGGGTTTTGCGTTTCGGATCCCGCACCCCAGACCCAATGTGCACCCTATCTCGGTGCCATTGCTAACTTCCAACCACCCGAATTTAGGATTTGTTACCAAGACTGCCAGCCCAACTCCATCCCGCCCGCACAAGCATGTGAAAGTACGGATTGTCAAGCCAAACAAACATAAAAAATGGTGGTGGTGGTGGTTATCTAAGAAGCACGGACTCAGGTGCGGGTGCGGATACGACACGGATGCGGATACGCGGATACGGCATTTTTAAAAATTTTAAGATACGGGTGCGGCGGGGATACGGCATATTTTATAAATATTTTTTTAATTATATATACTTAGTATTTAATTTTTAAACAATTTAAATCTTAATAATCATAATATATGTGTTTGATACATGTGAAAAGTTATTAATATTCCAACCAAAGTAGTGAGTTTTTAAGTTTAATGGGTTCTTTTGTAAATTTTAAAGCTTTCAACCAAATTAGTTAAGTTTAATGGGTTGTTCTATAAATATTAAAATTGTAAAACTGAAGATAATAAAGCTTTTATGTGGTATCACTTCTATTTCTATGAAATACTGAGGTTGGTTTATGTAATAACTTAACATTGGGGTCCTTAAATAATATAACAAAACTAATAATATGTAAATAATATAACATAACAAGTTAATCAGAAGAAGAAAAGAAGACATATCGACGGTCGACTCTCTGGAAGCAGGCGCACGGCGCTCGCCGCAGTGGGTCGCCGGGACTCGGCGCACGGGGACGACGCAGTGGGTCGCCAGTAAGTCCCCTCCTCCTCCTTCTTCTTCTTGTTCTTCCTTCTTCTTCTCCTCCTTCTCTCCAGTGTCTCCTCTCAGATTTCCGGTAGTCGCCGGAGTCCCCGATGGTCGCCGGTGGTCGCCGAGGTTCCCGATGGTCGCCGGGGTTCCCGATGGTCGCCGGTGGTGACAGATCTGAGCCGATACGCACCCGGGATTTAAGAAATTAAAAAAATTAAAAAAAAATGGCGGATACGCACCTGACACGCACCGGTGCCGCACCCGAGGCGCACCCGCACCCGACGCGTATCCAGTGCCGGTACTTCACCCTCAGTGCCGCACCAGTGCTTCATAGGTGGTTATGGTGTTGTATGGCGGTGATGGCCGTGGCAGTACAGGCAATAGTGGCTTTAGTACTGGAGGTGCTCCTTGGTGTTGCATGATTCTCAATATTAGTGACGCTCCCGAGCTTCGCGTCTGCTCCCACTCCCACCCCAAAACCCAATACTAGTAACACCCCCCATTGCACTTGCTCCAGCTCCTGCCTCCAGAGTTATCAGAACCAAACCCGACACCAGGACTTGTTCATGCTTCATTGGTTCAACTGGTGGGTCAATCAGTTCAACTGTTTGTACTAAATACAGTTTATCGTAATAGGGTGACTAGTATCTAAATATTAGATACTGCAGATTTTATGGACTAGGTACGAGTGTCAGAATTGGATATGTGTCCAATTCTGACACTCGTACCTAGTCCATAAAATCAAAGCAATATAGAACGGTAATTTACCTGACGCACGTGTTAATTGAATACTTATATCAAAGCAATATAGAATTTTTATAACTATCAGATAGAGTTCGTAGTAGCATATCCTACAAGATGTGTCGGATACATATCCCATACCCATGTCCAAGTGTCCATTGTCGGACAACGGTACTTCACGCATTTTGAAGAGTCTATAGGTTTTTACTAACAACTTTGTGCTTGGTTCAGCGGGTAAAGACATTGCTGGCCAGCCTCCATACTGACGATCAAATCCTGGGAGAACCATTATGTCACAGTTTAGTAAGTTAATGGGCTGTGCTTATTTGGTCAGGACCACCTGCTTGCTCCAGAATAAAGGCCGGTTCATCTGGTTTTGACCGGTTCAGCAGCTTATACGATCCAAATGGACAGCCGAACCGGTGTAGTGGCCGATTCCCTGTTGAATCGGCCAATTCCCTGTTGACCAGCCAGTAAATGGTCCTGAGAATTATGCCGCACGCGTTTTGTTCATCTAAGGGCAGATGCAGTGGCAGTGGTTGCTTATGATGGTGGTGTTGGGCTGATCGTGGTTAATTGTAGTATCCACGTGGGTGATTAAATTTCAAATCAAGGAGGAAGAATACACGTAAGAAAAGGATCTCCATAAAATGACTCAGATCCTCCTTTCATGGCTTGCACCTGACCATTTTAGAAGGAGAATTAAATGAAAAACTTACAGAAGGGCTTGGCGCACAAGTAAATTCATAAAAAGGCCAAACAAATAACTTTGGAACTTGGAAGGCCAGGGCAGCCGCTATAGCCGTTCGGAACCCACAAACCATTCCCACCGGTGGTCAGAATTTCTTCGAATATGTCCAGAGTAGAGGTAAACAGTTGGGTGGTTCGGCATAATAAGCTATGTATAGTGCCTTTGAATTTTGAAAAGGTTTCACTCTCAGAGCCAAATCACCACAATTTATTAGCCTCTCTTTTGCTTGAGCCCTTCATGTTTCAAGATTGTTAAAAGTGGCCTTTTTTCCTAAATATGCCCGTGCGGACCAAGACTTTTTGTTAATTTTCAATCCAATTTCAGTTTGAAGAGGTCATGTTGATAGTCATGCCGAGGCGCTATCCACAATCTCAGAGCAGAAAAAAGGGGTTATCTATTTTTTCCCCCCTTTAAGTTCATTCCATGCCACCGCCCCCATTACCAGCACCACTCACAACCATTAACGTTACACCACTACATAGTTGCTCCTAACCTCAAGCGGGAAAAGATAGTCTGGGAGAAAGGACAATATGTGCAGAACCTGACGGTGGCAATAATTCGATGACACTGAACTGCAGGAGCGAACTGGAATCGGATGCAATCCCCCAACCTCTAGGCAAGGGTTTTTGGGCTTTCCTTCACTTGGATAGTAAGCTTTTCAGGTTGAGCTCTCCCATTGCCCCTGTTTGCATCAACTGGGATCAGAGCTGCCCCATTCCCAGCCTGGCAGATTCTACATTACTCATGGTTTGCATCCACGCCAATAGTACCTCAGAAGTCCCAACAGTGGTCAACATGCCTGAGGAGCCAGTAGCCCCCTTGCAGAGATGTAAGGCTTTGAAACAAATGCCAATTATGCAGTCCCACATCGGCTAGGGAAGGGGATATTCTGGGGCTTTTACAGGCATGACTTCCCTCGCTAGAATAGCTAGCTCCTTAGGTTGACTTTTCCCACTGCCCCCTGTTTACACCTACACCAGAAAAACATGAGCCTACGAGTGATAGCCAGGGTGGGGTCAGAGAGAGAAAGATTGCGCGGTCGTGCAGGTGAGTGTGGCTCAACTGATATTGTTTGTGGATTTCCTTTGGATCGATGGTGGTAATGGTAGTGTTGTTGGTTTGGGGTGCACTTTGATGGGTAAAAACAACAGTGATTCTGCAATGGTTGGTGATGGTGGTTTTGAATGATAGACTGGAGGTGGCAGGGGTTTGGAGCTAGAGAGCACTGAGAGTGGGAGTGTTTATCACCGAGTTACCTCACTGGATAAGTGTTTCTCCTATTTTCACTTTAGGGTAAGTCATACTTTGTGTGCATTTCCACCATTAATCGCTCACATTTAAGTTGCAAATGGAGAAATGGACAGAAAGCCAAGGGAAGGGGTAGATGCATACGCAAATAGAGAGAAAAGGGCTACTTAAACAAACTTCGAGGACTCTTTCTTTGCGTGGAGGTAGATAATAGGGGTAATGGCATATCCTATACTCAAAAAGTTCTGAAGGTCAATGGCCTCGAATTTCAGAAGTTACTGTAACAAAGAAATCAACGATATGAACACATAACGCGAAGGAATCGAGGCGGTACCTGCTCCAGACCAAAACCAAGTTCCCATTTCTGTACCAAAACAGTCCTTAAACAAGGTCAAAGACAGATTCACCTGCTCAAATCAGCACAGGTCGGCAGGGTACCCATTCGCTATGAGTCATATTGCCATCCTTAGCCGCACTTGTGTGACCCAGGAGTACCACCTCACACACACCTTAATATTTGCCTCCTCATTTATGAATCTACCACATCCTAGTTCCCTCCGACTCCAACTCATTACTTTCAGTAAGGTCTTGCTTTCAACACCTCCTTTACAGCATCCTCCGCCCACATCTACCAGTCTTGCTACATTAAGAACCAAGTTTTTCGTCAGTCTTCATAGTTCCTCTCATGACCACTCCATCTGAGAGCCTGCGCGAGGAACAATGGAACTAGGTACCAAAGCCCTCGCCAGTGTGGGATTAGGTTGTGTGCCCTTGCTTCAACATATTCCACAAACTCATTGCCATGACTCACACCGAAGCTTGAAAAGTCTAGCCATTTCTGTAAACATTGGCTCTCATCTTATCATTGGAATTGCTCCAGTAGCAACTAATCTAAAATTGCTCTTTGTACGACCTTGTTGGAACCAAATGGCCACCCACTTGCAAATCAAATTTAGTACAATGGAATTTAAGTTCTGCCGACAGGGAACAGAATCATCAAGTATCATTCTGTCCTAAAGATAAAATAGCCACTACATAAAGATGTGACACTTAGTGTACTATGATTCGGCCACCTTTACTGATTAGATAGAGAGAGAGAGAGAGAGAATTTTTCTTGTGAATGGACTTTACAGCACCTGTCATCTACTTTATAATTGATTTAGTGAACATCCGGAACAAGTTAATATGAACATTTGGAATAACGTATCATTAAAACCTGTCCTGAAATACCAAAAAGTGAGGGGAAAGGAAAACAGGTTGTGTTACATCATACAACAATTTAGAATCTGTAATGATTGCAAATCTAAAGAATCTCCACGAATAGATTAGTAATTAATTTACCTGGAATAAGAGCTTGCATGCATATGGCAACTTCATGCTAGAGATATTTTCCCCGTTTTTGCACTTTGAACAAATGCCAGTTTTCAGCTTATAGTTGTAATATCCAAGCAAACCACATTTTCTGCAAACCTGTACCAACACTAATTCTTAAGCTAGACACAGAAGGATAGAAATGATTGAAAGACAACAGCAAATGGTTGTCTCGGTATAGCATGGAAACCTTAAGCATGGCACGTGGATGATCTATAACCAGACCAAGTTGACATGTTTAAATTGGGAAGAAAAGATGCATTACAGTTCTAACAACTTGGAATTACATCTTCCATAAGATTTCTGCAGGGAGGTCAGGACCATTTATATTACTGTTTAGAAGTTACGAGCATACGAGTTCCACAAAATTCAGAAGAAAAACGTGAACACCATGCTCATGATGTTGAAGGACGGACATGAAGGTATGACTTGCTCAAAGGAAGGAAAAACATGAAGATTCCCAGTGTCATCTGACACACCTGAACCTCAAAAGGATCGCTTGAGATCATTAACCGCTCGTAAATTAACATGCTAGTTCCATAAGCAATCAAACAATCGCGTTCCATCTCTCCTACTCGTAATCCTGCAAATTTTGCAAAAATGGAGATGATAGCAGTATTTGAAATGAAGATAAGTTTACACATAAGAAATTTGAGAAGTATAATACCTCCATTTTTACTTCTCCCTTCAGTAGGTTGTCTAGTGATCATGACACGAGGCCCATTACCTCGAGCATGCATTTTGTCTAGGACCTGATGGTAAAAGGAACAATGCAGATGTCATTAGGCTTAAAGGTCGAAGATTGAACCCCCTCTGTTATGTAGAATTGAAGAATTGTGATGGTCACAATCAAAAAGGAATACTCCCTACTGTACATTACGGTAGTGTTGAAACTTTTTTTCAGTTTTTCCTCTAGTTTTAAAAAGTGGTGAAAAAACCTTTGTATACTAGTTTCTTTAGTTTTCTTTATAAACCTTTTTCATTTTTGGCTTGTTCTTTTAAACTCCAGAGAGTAGTTTTGGTTTCAACTGTGGTTTTCAATTTGAGATCACCTGCTCAAACTTTATTGGAAGCAAAACCAAATCCTTTTATCAACCCTCTTCTCCATTGATCACCACCACCAGAACCTTGCCCGTTACCATCAGCACCACCGTCACCATCACCACCACCACCATACCATTACCACCAGCACTGGCACTACCATCACCACGGCCACCATAACTAAGCCCAGACTCCTCGCCTTCCCTTCCACCTCCGCACCCACAATACCTACCGCAACAGCAGCCATCACCACCAAAACTGAGCCCACTGGCTTCAGTCCAGCCTCCACCACCACCACACCCACTACCTCCAACACACCTCCACCACCACGCTGCGATTACAAGGGGCCCATGTTAGCTCCATCAATCTCCAATTCTCTGGTGACCTTTTACATCATCAGATTGGTGATATCCTCTTCTTTGAGGCTTTGAGTCAAATTCTTTGGGCTTCGATTCATATAAAAGCCTCGACTCCATGACAGATTTTGTAATTGCAGAGGCATTGATTTGAACTGGGGAAAGCTTCTGTCCCATGGTGGTTGGGGTTGATGGTAGTGGTTGACGTTAGGTGGTGGGTGCTGGTGGGTGATTGCTGCGCAGTGATGTCACAACAGCACGAAGAGATAAAATAAAACAGAAAAGAACCAAAAATGCAAGAAAAGAAAACCAAAAAATGGACAACACTCGATTCAAAAACCCCACTCTCTATTTGGTAAAAAATGAACACTAAAATGGTTTTCGTTTTTGCTATTTTGAAAACTGAAAACCATAACTGCAAACGATATCAAAGAGGCCCCAAGTGCAAATAACTAGTTGCTACATCGTGGCATCACAAAAATGGAGGCAATATATAAAGCAAATAATAACATTCACCTAATCAGAACCGGTTTAGTGCTTCTGACCGTTTCATGAGATCTAATTCAAGGAGGCAACAACTATAGAAGATCTAAGAGTTCTCGTAAACTCGATTGCGTAAATTTGGGAAAAACTAGTCTTCTACAGTAGATGATAACTAAAGTAACCAATGCTGTTGATGCTACAGAAAATGTCACATGTATCACAACGTAAGAGGCAAAGGCCTGGGCACAGAGATTGATCAAGTCCAACAGGTCGGGGTGATCACTTTCACGAGTTAAGTAGACACCCTACATAAACAAGAATAATGAACAGCTCATGGTTTCTATCTCAGTTAACTTGAGAGTACGGAGCAGATATTATGAAATCACGATTCTCCTGTGTTCGGCTCAAACTATAGTTAAGGTTAATTTACCCTTGTATGAGAAGTTTGGACTCTGACTAGTAATTGTGAGAAACTGTGACCGCTTAAGATGCATGCTCTGCTCAACATCACTGTATCATTATCACGGCTATTGGCATCTCGTATGTTGACTCGTAACATTTTTGGGCACCTTGGTTCAAGCATTACAACCCTCCGTGAGACTTTGTATACTGGTGCTTCTATTTTTGTTTAATTTAGATACTCCAACAAATGCATCCCAAACTATTCATGCAGTCAATCCAACTAGTTTGCATAAGGCTTAACATAGTTTGACTGAGAAGTGAGCAGTGAGAAGAAAAAATGACTGTATTGAACCTAGCAACTAATTGGTTCGTGCTAAATGTTCATCCAACAAAAGGTGATGTAAACATTAACAAAAACTTTATACGAGTGCAAATATAACCTCCTCTCCACATTTTTTTTCTTTTAATTTTTGCTTCAAAGAAGATTTTTATATTCAGATTCGTGTAAGTTGTCCTCAAAATGCATGGGCACGTGATGTTCACGACACATTTTTTCTGCAAAAGAGAATCTGATATTTCAAAGCCTGAGCTTCATAAGACCTAGAGTTTACCATGTGTTTCAGCTTCTGGTAATAGATTGGCCCCATAAATATATATGCTTGTAGTGGCATACCAGTAATTCCTGAAAAGAAAAGAGAAGTTATGATCATCTGGAAGTAACATCCAAACAAGATATGGGGCCATGTTACAAGAATACACGTGTAGTCTCTCATAGGTTAGGTCCTCCACTTTGGGATCCAAATGGCACCAGCTGAACTAAAGGAAATGAACACTGAATTGGGTGACTGGAAGCAAAGTTCATGTAAATTTAAAGCAAACCTCATACGGTTCCTAAACTGATCCTATGAAAACTTAGTGCATAGGACTTCATCAATCGAATACAAAGCCAATATGAAAGACAGGCTACCAGACAGCATACAGGGTAGATTTTGCTAGAAACTACAATTTTATTACACCACTTAAAAATAACAAGCCCAACAAATGAAAGTTTCTGTAGAATACTTTTGAGGAAATTCTAACACGATAGGGGTCTGTTGGAAGTGCATACAAAATTAGAATGTGCGGGCTTAACTTGTTTGGTTATACCAAGAGTACCATTACAGTTATGTTAAGAAGATCCTCGAGCATGCACAGACATTAATATGAGTATAAATGAAGTATTATCAGCACTTTCAGTCTTAGAAATTACTCCTTAAAAAATCATGACAGCAAGCAATAAAGATCGAAGAATGTCCAAAATAGCAGCATCACCAATATATAAAATTGCAAGTCAACAAGGCCTGCTCAATCAACTTCAGAATCAAATACTCTGATGTCGATGTAAATTCTATAAAATTGTCAAAACCATCATGATTATCACACCTTTGACGAACATATCGAACAAAAAGAAAAGATTATGTAACCCTTGAAGATCTCAGAAGGGTATCTTTAGTATGTGAGGATATTTTACTTTGTGGTTGCTTCTTAGGATTCTACTGTATTTTGTTAGCTAGTTCATTGTCAGCAAAGGCCTCCGATGGTATATTGGATTTTTCACCCATGGAAGAACTTGTTTGTGATTCTTGGGAAGAGTTGTAAGTGCTCGTGCCACTTGTTCTAGTTTTCACTGGTCGGGGTCGTCAGGGAAAGTCCAGGTGCGACCTAGCCGTTTTTATTGCAAGTCAACCACTGGTCTGGCCAAAACCACGTTAGAGGAAATGTTCTCACACCAGCGTAACATTAACCCGTGTCATTGCATAAAATCTAATTTTGAATTTAGAAGCGCTACAGTGATGAAAGAGATATTTTAACAGGCAAAGTTGGCATCTAATACAAGATAGAATGATCAAAATACTGAACTAGCTAATACTATTAATCCTAGCAGATTACAGCTTATAGTATCGCCGTATTTAGCAACTCCATTTGTAGAATTGTGATGAAGGATAACAGCGGAACACAAGTAAATTATAGCATTAGCATAACTGGACAAAAATGCAGCATTAACAGGTTTTTCCAAGGAAAATAAAAGTCGTGAGCTCCTGAGAGAGTAAACACCATATAAAATAGGAAATATCACACGAACTTACCACAAATGAAGTTCATAAACACCAAACATGGTGCAAGATTAATGAGGTCATTAACGCTTAAAAGATTAACAACGAAAAGAATGTTCGAATGTTCGTATTCTGCTAAAATTTCATGCTTGCATAAAACATGTTTGTCCAATACTGATACTTCAAAGACAACCAGATATATCTGGGTAATAAACTTAGAGACATGACTTTGAAAAGAAACAGGGAACCTGAATAAATGAAGTCCTTGCCATTGTAGCTAAATCCATGCTTCACAAGGGTTTCACTGTTATAAGCAAAGCACGTCTATCAGAACTGTAGCTATAGATGACAACAGTCCTTAGAGGAGAAATAAAGCACCTTATAGCTTCAACTCTGTCCGCGTGACCACTTTGTTCCCCAAAGGCACTGCCATAATGAAATTTACCACTAGAAACTCCAGCTTTACTCCCAAGAAGCTCTATCATCTTCCCAACTGTCATGCGACTGATAATTAACTTGTTAGAAACTATTTCATGCACCTTACTGAGTGTACAGCTATCACTGGACATTTAAAACTAAAACTTAATAAAACAGAATTGCATGATGCATCGAAAATTACGCAAATGATCTACCTCTCAACACCAAAGGAACAAATTTAAAATATGAAACACTTGGAAGGATTTATTCCGTGGCACAATAGAAGCAATAGATTCATTAGTCTAGACATTTAGTTAAACATAGAACTTAATAAAACAGAATTGCATGATGCATCGAAAATTACGCAAATGATCTACCTCTCAACACCAAAGGAACAAATTTAAAATATGAAACACTTGGAAGGATTTATTCCGTGGCACAATAGAAGCAATAGATTCATTAGTCTAGACATATAGTTAAACATAGAACTATAATTTGGTTTCATTTGGTGATGACCCTTCTTCTTCGTGTACTTTTAAATATAAATAAACAGATCAAGGACAATAATCCATTCCTTTCAGAAATTAAGACCGATAAATGTTTGAAAGGTCCATTGTTCCTGTAATAGATAAGGCAACCCTTAGCAAACACTTTTTGACTTAAGCGGACAAAAATACCCCTAACTGCCTTCTATATTCCCCTCTTCCCTCTTTGGCAATACCATCACCACGTCCACCAACAAAAACTTCCAGCACCTGCATATTGGTCCTCTTTAAATGGCCATGCCTCTGATAACGATGTCCCAATTCTGAAGAACTAAAATAGGGTTTGTTCTTCTTTTTCTCACAAAATTGTCCCTTCTTTATCAGTGGTCTCCCGATCCCTTCCAGGACATAGCTATTGATTCACCTGCTCATTTATTCCCTATTGGAATTGGTATTCCAGCAGTCTTGTGCAGATGATGTAAAAACATGGCTTCCGTCTTACCTTCAGATTTTCTTCTTTTTTATCGAATTGAAACTCATGCAAGCTCTTTTATATTTGTCTCTCATTCTGATGACAACCAAGCATTTATAGTGCACTCATTTCTAAGTTAATAGCAGGAGAAAATTCAATTGCTTTGTCTGAAAGACTCTGGAACATGTCTTATCATTATTCAAGTCATGTATTATGGGACGATGGAAACAGGGAGTTTGTCATCTCCAGCAGTACTCGACCTCTGTCTGGTTATTAATGGAGATCTGGAATTTGATGTTATTTGGGCTGTGGTTTATGGTGGCCCATGGTTGTGAGGATCTTGAGGTGAAAGCAATAGTGATTATGGTGATGTGGAGGTGGCGGTGGTTGGTGGTGGTGGTATTGCCGAAGAGGGAAAAGGGGAACAGAAAAGGCAGTTAGGGGTATTTTTGTCCACTCAGCTATATTTGAACTTTGATCATCACAACATGACTACTACTCATAGTTTGTTAAAAAAGTCTCCAAATATTGGATAGTTTAAAAGAATGTTAGAACAAGAGCTCTTTCATCTCAACATCTAAAGAATATTCATATTATGTGCTTATACTTGAAGCGGTCATTTCAGGCATTCATTGAAAGAAGATGCTTGCTCCGAATTTAACCAACTGAGATATCTAAGAACAGATTTTTATTTCTCTTCTTGCAATATCAGTTTTTATGAACTAATCTCAGGGTGTAAAACCCTGCACACGCTATGCCATATTCGCCCCTCTAATTGCCACTTACACCAAAACCCACATGAATGTGAATCTGTGCACGTTTAACTGGCACGTAATACATGTGCTAAGCTTGTGATTGAATTGGAAAGGTCATCCTTAATCTGTCAACCTTATTTAGTTTTCCTCTAGAGCACAGTAACTTCTACACAATTTCGTTCCAGATTGATGTAAATGATATATACGCTATAACAACGCCTATTGTTTGCAGACTGCAATTTTCCTTTCCAGCCTCCGAATACATATACAAGCGAATTCCAACGGAAAATGAGATCTGTAAGCGTCGACCAAAGGGTAGCTCCAGCATGGTCACCATTCGCTGTTGAGGCGCACGGTTGGCTTGAAATCATCAGAAGAAGTACTAACACCGCTCCTTGTTGGTGCCATCCTCGACATTGGTGACGGGTTCCTGCTTTTCAATCTTCTTTATGGGAAAGGAGGAGAGAGCTAGGGCTCTTTTACTTGATTTAATTTTTTGATAAACAAGGAGACATGTTTATGCTCCTTAGGCAGTTTGCTAACTAAACCTCATTAAAGCGATAAGGATGAGCATTGTTCCAGGATCAATATTTTTTTTGTACAAGTTACCCAGGACCCGAAAAAGAGCAAAGGCGAGACAAGTTCCGTGTGCCACATATCTCCAAAATCCACGATCTGGGAGGCAAAGGTAGATCCAAAGATTACAGAACCATGAATGACAAGGAGGCAGTTGGAAACCAAATGATGACGGGCAGAAAATACAAATGGAAGCAAACAAAATACTCAGGGGATAATGTTGGCAAGTCAGAGCACCAACCTCAGCCCAGTCAGGCAAAACCAGCTACACCCTTGCAGATAGGGCTAAAGAAATATATTGCTCTGTTATTAGTCTATAGGCCCTGTGTGACATTTACCATAATTACACACTAAAATTGCCAAAGTCAGTTAAAAGGATGCTTCGAGGGTGGGATGGGGTGGGGTGGGGTGAGATAAAAGTGCCTCAGGAGTTGCGATGGTAATGGAAGTTGGTGCCACCATCTCTATTTAGGGTCAAATGGAAAGAAAGAACAGGCGAGTTTGACGGAGTGGGAATACCTTTGCATTGGTTTCATGCTCACTTATTTAGTCTTCTGTATTTTTGGTTAAAGCGGACTTCCGTTATTTAATGTACCTGTTTTAAAGTCTGTAAATGAATTCTGTCTGGCTATGGTGTAGCTAGTTTTTATTGCCCCATTCTTATGGATGAGTTTTGGGTAGCTTCTTTTGTTCCGTTTTTTACATACCTCTAGTTTACACAGGTTAACACACACACCACCCTTGGGGGAATCTCTTAACATACTTATAAAGAAAGTTATATGCAAAAGCAGGCCATAAAATACTCCCTCATAGACGCTAATTTTAGGCAACGGTTATGGATTTCTCACGTAGTTATAATTGCGACAAACATCAATCAATCTCAGTGCACTGAAGTCTAGTGTATTTCCCCCGTCCACTCACAAAAAGATGCTGTAAGTTCATAAAAAATAAATTATTGCTCAAGGCTGGAAATAAGGACGGACTGCAATGAAGTACAAAGTCGTCCTTTCAAATCCCAACAAAATTATCTGTAAATCATCCAAAGTCCTTTATTCTAATACTAGCAAATCCTGTCCAAGTATAGTAAATATATTGGATTACCTTGGGAAGCCGTGAGGGTTCATGATCAAATCAGGGCATATGCCTCTTTCGGAGAAAGGGAAATCCTCTTGTTGAATAATAGTACCGCAAACACCTTTCTGGCCATGTCTGCTGCTAAATTTGTCGCCAACCTAAGTTGATAGACAAAGAATTCAGTACAGGAATTAAAAAAGACCAATGGTTGAGAATACTCTTTAAGTTCCATAAGATCACGTCCATTACCTCAGGCCTCCGAGTATGACGAATCATAAATTTAAAGCATTTATTGTTACTCTTGTCGGAGAAGAGAGCTACTCTATCCACAACAGCTGTCTCCCCTTTCGGACCCATGTAGACTTGTCTGCTGGGCTTATATGCACTAAATGTAGCACTAGACGTGAGAAATATGAATTGCCAAAACGAATATCAAGAAAAAGGTAAATACCAACCTATTAGGCAATCCCTTAGGTGAGATACTTGACCTACTACTCGTAATAACAGGGGACTCCTTATTGATATAAATGTCATCTGTCCTGATTATTTCTCCGGGAGCAGCAAGTCCATCATCATCCAAAATCTACAGAAGGGGTAGAATAGGTAGCAGGATAATATGAATACAAGTTTCTCGAACTGAGAATCAAGTGATCAAGCCAAATATATAAAGAGATAGTCAACAATAAGATTTCTCCTTATTTAGTGTTGGCAGATAATATTCTCCACAGAAAACAAAGCATGCCGGCAAAAACTAGAGAGCATTTACTTCTGCCGACTTCAGCCTGGGTTTTTTCATTGCGATTACCATATGTTATTAATATATTATATGATTGACACGCAGGCTACTTAACTCCTTGGAAAAGCCACATCTATAAAGAGAAAGTCAATGATAAGATCTGGTCAGTGTTGGCAGATATTATTTTCCATGTGAAATTACTTCTGCTAACTCCAGACTGGGTTTCTTCATTGGGATTAAGAAACGTAGTTACTAGATCTGTATGATTCACATGCAGGCTGCTTAACTCATCCAAGGCGATCAAGAACGTGTATTAATGCCCAAATGGTGGGGATTCTGATGTGCTTAACATCACACACCGCCACAACCAATGGCGGAGCTAGGTCGAACCAGTAAGCTAGTCAAAATATAAGAGCAGTTTAAGATACTCAGAAATCTTAGGGTGGTCAAAATACAAAAATTAGTGGGTAAAATGCTAGTAAAAACTCCCTTCCCTTCAACCAAAGGTGGATCCGCTCCTGGCCACACCATGAAAGACTCCTCTGCAGAAAAAGACATAACTGTACTAGTGAAAAAGTACGTCTCAACCAATATCACCTGCATTCTATCTGCATCGTGTCCTTCTCTATGGGGTCTAATAATTCTATCTTCTGTGCCGTTCTCATACTTCTGATATACAGCAGACAATCTGCTCATTAAAAAGAATGTGAGACATTTAGAAAGTTGAACAAAA
This sequence comes from Escallonia rubra, assembly GCA_033065855.1. NCBI lineage: Eukaryota > Viridiplantae > Streptophyta > Magnoliopsida > Escalloniales > Escalloniaceae > Escallonia > Escallonia rubra. The sequence continues at coordinate 16,223 of JAVXUO010000139.1, read as the reverse complement.
ATTAAACAATTGTTAAGAAAATCTAACTAGTTTGGAAATGCAGAGAGCAAAATGCCCCAACTATGTAAGTCGATAAGGAAGACTGAGAAGTACTTTTTCATTACGATACAACGACCAAAACCACGGTCAAGAGATGATTTGTTCATAACTATAGCATCCTCTATGTCGTAGCCACTATAGCTCATAACTGCAACTGTTGCATTCTGCCCTGCTCCAAGCTTATCATATCCAACCTTCACAGGGGGGGAAAAAGAAAAGGGTTGTACTATCTGGACATAAACGTTAGTAACTAAAATGCCATAATTAAGTACCACAATGGATATCTTGAGTACCAACCAGCTCAATTGTTCGTGTAGTCAATAATGGCCGTTGAGGATACACTAAAAGGTAGATTAATGTGTCCAACCTCCCTAACTGCAAACCAACAAACACTGTCAAACACTTCTCCACAAAAAACTAAAAAGTAAAAATTCTCCTCACATCTTTCCTCCTCCTTGAGGTAAGGATATGAAAAGATGGAGGAAGAGGATATATATGCCAAAAACCATTATTCATATAGATTTTTCAACGCATTCCAAATTTAGGCGTATTAGCGGCGATAACATCACTATCGAATAAAATATAGTAGTGTAGCAACTGATGTAACTATTCTGCCGACTTGAAAGGGTGCAAGCCCTAAACAGAAATGTTGGCTTCTTGCCAGCATCATGCAAATGACATTCTCATAATGATCCATAAACCGGAAAATAACATACAAACGATTTAAATTATGTTCAGATGGGAGATAGTGATGGGAACCCAACATGGCCTAATTAGAGGACTTGGCAGACTAAATCTAGGTTCTCGAAGCACATCCATGTGTTTGATCTCATCCTTAGTTGCAGGAAACTCCTAATAAGGTGACATTTCTCTCTCGGAAACTCGCTTTTGCGATCCCAAGTTAGGAGCTCCATGGGATCTCGTCCCAAGCTAATATGGGAACTCGATCCCGTTAGCTGGATAGAGATGCATGGAACAAGCGAGAGAATACCTGAAAATCAATCCCTTTTCAACTCAATTCCTTGTTTCTCTCCTCCTTCAAGTCCTTAAAGCCTCCTTGTATGTTGTTGCTGGCTATGTAAATGTAAACTCTACTAAACAAATGATAATACTCTTTACGCATTTATTTATTCAAGCCGCTCCCAACCTCAAATTCCTCTTGGTGCTTACGCTCCCCCGCCCCCGTTCCCGCTCCCGCTTTGTGCAACTAAGATCTCATCTAAGTCTACTTCAGTAAGAGAATATATTTGGGATTTCATATTTCAGTAATGAAAAAGATGTAAGACTTAGTCAAATTCATATGGATAAAACTGAGTCAATGAGGATCTGATCAATATAGTTCCTTATTATTCTTTATTTTGTACTAGAAAAGGACCCCTGTTATAAGGGATTAAGTACCATTTGATAAATTGAAGTTATAATATTCTCCTCCTCTGTTTTTCGTCCTATTGGTTCCACATCAGGTAGGCACGGTGATCTCAACAACTATAACAGCAATACTTGGAAGTGCAACAAGCTAAAAATTAAATTCTGAGACATGCGCGTAAAATTATATGACTACAGTTAGCACCTTCTGGTTAGGAGAATCAAAGTACAGAAAATAAAAAAGGGCCACTTGCCTGGTTATAAGCAATATTACCCATCGCTTGCTTCCCCATTGCACACTAGAACGAAAAAGAGAGTTATCAAATGAATTGTGTTCCTGCTCGTGTATTGCAACCCAACAAATACAGAATCGACAATCAACAAACCTGATAGGTATTCCGAGGTGACTGGTTATGATGAGGATAAGGAATCAACCCGGCACAAACACCTAAGATGGTAAAAGGCTCTATTTCAATATGAGTTGTCTCCGCTTTAGCCTCTCCTTCATATAAAGCAATCTATAGATATCCAGTAAGATGGTGCTTGAAGTGTTGGAAGCAAAATATACAAAAGCATTATCAGTTAGGAACAAACCAAAGCATTGTTTTCCTCATTGACATCAAGATACTCTATCAGACCCTCCTGAAGAAAACTGTCAAAATCGCGAAGCCCATCCTTCAAGGGAGGAAAGATTCAATCACGTAAGTGACGAGAATTCATGAGAAGAATACTACGCAAGCTAAGTATTTACCTTCAACTCCTTTATATGACGTTCCTTGATCCTTGATACACCCTTGTCAGCAATTACAAGAGGACGACATACACGACCACTATCTGAAGCAATGTAAACACACCGCTGCCAAAAATACATCCAGAAGAAATAGATTGAAAAAACAAAAAAGGAAATTTTTTTTGGTCAAAACCACATTATCATACTCTACAAACATACTGAAACAGAAAAAACAGATATAAATTAATTATAAGTTTTCTACCACCTTCTGAAGGCGGAAAAATCACATTAGAAAGTTCAGGTCTGCTGAAAACGTATAATTTAGGCCCAGAAAATACATACTTATGATGACAAAAAACAAAATCTTGGCACCGTAAATGTGACTTTTTTTTTAGTTACAAAACAACAGAAGTTGACTGCATATGTAGCCATAACTTCCCTCCAGAAGACTCCAAGAGAAGCATTCATTAAAATTTATCACTAGGAGCCAAGATTCCAATCACCAACAAGATTAAACCATTCCAAAAACACCATCATGCAAAAACAAGCAATCACATTTGTCAGCATCCATATGCAAAAGTCAAGGTGACAGCTTACTTGCTTTTCATTTACGAAGATGCTTACAAACTCGCCAATTTTCCCAGCTCTCCGCAGCTTTCTCATTGCCGTAGCAAAAGACTAAACAGAAGGGGGAAAAGGAAGCTAAGGTAATGAGATACAGAACTTAGAGAATTGTGGCATCATCCCACACATATGTTAATAGTGCAGATTACCTGCGGTCTCCTATGCTTGCCAAGAATAAGCCCATTTAATATGATCAGAAATGAATTTGGAGTGTGAAGTTCCTCTCCTGAGAGTAGTTCCAAGTCCTCTACTCCCAAACAGTAACACTAATGACAAAAGTCATTGCATATGTTATTAGATATCCAAACAAAGAAGATTCTGAAATGAAGACGGGGCAAAATAAAGTACATTATCAAGAGAGGTCAGCTTTTGCTCAGTTTCAATTAGTTCATCATTTATATAATTTTCCATTTCAGTTGAAGTAAAAAACATTGGCATGGTGCTACAGCAAAATAGCTCCATTTGCCGGGAGGTCAGTTGTTCATAAAGCATAAGAAAGCACGCCACAAACAGAGGCAAGGAGCCTCATTAAAGTTGAAGGACAAAGGGCTAAAAGGTTCTTCTGCACTATATACTGTTCCGGGTCATCCCAACTTTTCTATGAGAACGGAGAATACACACACGCACAAACACGATAGATAAGGATATACAAACATACCAGTGAGAAAGCATAAGGAAACAAATAACAATCCTCATAATCCTCTGGAGCATAATAATAAGGAAAAGCTGAACCAGATATTGATTGAATGCTGTATGTAAGTTCAGCAAACCAGTTTAGCGAGTCCAAAATTCAAGCATTGAAAAAGAGATTTATTGCATGTTCTCTCAATAACATGTGGAAGGACGTCCTATGTGGAAAGATCGCCCATTCCGTTATATGCATAGCGGGGGTAATGAGAGATGTACGTGCACAATCAACTTGAAGGAAAATTAATTATAGGTACTTTTGTTATACATGCGCTTGAACATCATTTTAAGTACACAGGGATGGAGCAAGGCAAGGAATTCATTCCAAACCTTTGACAAGCTTCTCTTTCTCCGCATACCTCATAGCCCTAAAATATAACCCTTATAACAAAATAAGCGCCATTTGAACTTGAAGAGACAAATGACATACCAGAGAGATAATAGGGCCTTCCTCTTCATCAGTTGTAACATGAGTCATCAAGGCCAAGTTTTTCACCAGTCCACAAGATTCGCCTTCCGGAGTGTCACAAGGGCAAAGCATGCCCCACTGCAATGGAGTGATTCAGCAAAAAAGAAGAGTGAACCTAGAAATGTTTAGAAAAGCAAATGAACTCGCTTGATAGCTATCGAGTCTGAAAGAAATAAAGGCTTCCAGACACACTTAGCCCTACCTGACTAGGTTGTAAGGCTCTTGGTCCACTAACTTTTCTTGACTTCTCAAACTGTGGGCAGATCTTTGTCATGTGGCCCAATGTTCCTATGAAGGATAATCTAGCAACTACCTGGGAAAAAATGAATACATCGTTAGCGAAGTTACTGATAAATGACCAAAATGGAGAAGAGCAATATAAACGCTGAACAGACGAGAGAGGGACAAGAAAGAACCTGCGTCATGCCTTTCCGCTGCATCCTGAACCGTTTGATATCCCAGTTTCCAGTACTAAGAAGTCTTTCTAGACCACTAGTAATACTGTCTCTCGCTATATACTGGGGAGTAAAGCACAGTTTATAATGAGCGATAAAAGCTAAAGTCACTCTTGATTAGCAGAACAAGTAGATGCATTAGAAATAGTTATAAGTAAAAAACTTAGTCACTAAGTGAAGGTTCTAACTTTGGATACAGCTAGACGGGAAAATGTATTTCTTTTGGAGAATTGGGAAAAATGGAATGCACTGTTAAACCTGAAACGACACATACAACAAAAGGAAGGCATGCAACCAAACAAAAAACCTACCAAAGACAAGGAGAAAAGAGGGGGGGGGGGGGAAGGAAAACGGCCATGGACGCCACTGATGGGCCCCCACTGGTGTCTCTTGATAAAGGACTAAGACTTGGTCGAGAAAGTTAAAGGTGAGCTCTTTCTATTTCTAGAACCAGGATACTTGTTTTCTGATTAGTAAGAGTTGAGAGTTAGTTAATCTGATTACTTGAATTCAATGGAAAAAGAACTTGATGGGGCTTGTCCAATCTTATATCCTAGGAATTTATTGATTCTAGGCTGAAACTCCCTGTTGAAAAGGGTTCATAACACAACAAATTTGCAATGCTTTTTGAAAACAAAGGGCCCATTGGGTTAACTGTTTCAACATTTCATAATCCTAATAGCAATTGCAACATTACTCATAACCGTAAATCCTAATCCTAATGAGCACTTTCATCCACTGTTAAGCTTGAACCAAACCTGAGTGTAGGTTATCATATTTAAAACGGATAGGTATGCTGATTTGGTATGCTCAAAAGAGGTCTTCATACACAATTCACGAACAAGAAAAAATGAATTTTAGCTTAAAAATGCTAGAACAGCCAAACATGTTAACGTTATATCTCAAGTATATACTCGGTACTTCTAGTCAAATAATTTTGAAGCACTTTCCAATTCTTGACATCAAATATGTTTGTCATTAAGATTTTAACATTTGTTCTTGATTCCACTTCAAACCAAAAACCAAAATGGGCATCAATGGTTCTGGTAAACAGAAACCAAAGAATCAAATTACCTGGAAAAGAGTTTATTTTTTTCTTACATGTAACTAGTGTTAGGTTTCTCATTATTAACGTAAAGCAATAACTATTAACTATATTGTCATAGTCGGCGATTCAATTCAACAAAGTACTGATTAAGTGTATGTTGTGGTACTAATCTAGTTACTCCTCCATTCCATTAGATTTTCCCCCTTTCAAGGTCAACTTTTTTATGAGATACTTGAACCTTATACCATCTAGGTAAATTACTACTTAATCCATCTCTTCATCCACCACCATCCCTGTATCTCTAAAGTTCATGTAATCTGCGCGTGTGCGTTATTGTGTGTCTGTGGGTGCGATTGTGCGAATGTGTGGGATATCGTGTCTCCGTGCGTGAGATTCTGTCTATGTGCGCGCGTGTGTGCGTGCGTGATTGTGCATGCATGTCGTGTGTGTGCGTGGGCTTGTGAATGTGTATGTGCACACCAGTGTGTGTGCGTGGGATTCTATGTGGTGGCCTGCGGGTGTCTGTGGGTGGGTGAGCATGTAACTGAGAAGACAAAATAAGAAGCGAGGTAAGGATAGATTTGGAAGTTATTGCACTTTCTGTAGGAATTTTACAGGAAATTTTTTTTGGAACATCCCAAAAGAAATAGGTGGAGATTCCATTGGAATGGAGGAAGTATCAAATTATGGATCCAAAACATTAAATGCTAAGCTAGTGGAACAACTAAGAAGGTGGTGAAGAGGCTGCAGACGAAAGATAAATTTGCATCACCAGTTATATTATCATACATCCCAGTTAAAATTGTAAAACGAAGGGATAAAATTCGTATAGCAATGTTGTTCCACGTTACAGGATGACCGTAATGGAAAAACAACAGCTGTGTGGAAGGGAATGAATAGCGTTGCCCTACATCGTAATGCCCATTAAAGGCTAACTTGTGAACCAAACTCGTTTTCCTTTCTTTCATTTATGGGGCTCATTACACCATTAGGAGGTTCCCTCTGGAAGCATAAACTAAGATTGTGAGTTACAACCCATATTCTTGGTTTAAAAGGGAAGTGGTTATAGGGGCCATCTCTAAATATAGACATCAAGTTGTATGTTCTTGGTATGTTTGGTCTACATTTCGCCAAGATTATAAAAAAAAAAAAGATAGTACTTTGGAAACTAGGAGATAATCTAGGCTGTACTTCTGCTCCATTGGCTATATCTTTATCTCGTTCGGATCATGCGTTTGAAGTTAATTTTTGGCCCAGGAAGCTCTTTGAACAGTTAAACGTGGCAATCTTCTGTCTTTTGAGTCCATTTCCCCAGAAGAGTAGGAAAAGAAAAATGTAGCATTTATTGAATGTTCACTTCACCACTTCTATTGAGTTTAAGAGATGAATTTTGAGAATTTGGGGAAAAAAATATATTCGAAAGCTAGTGTGATACAAGACTGAAGTCTAAGCCCAAGCACATTTTTCTCCTATATAATCACCAATAAATCCGGCAGAAGGGTTCACCATTTTTGTTCATTTTATGGTGAGACTCCATTTATCTCTTCAGATAGACTCTTAAAGCGAATGTCAATGCTTAACCTCTGGCTTTTTCATCTCTTCTTTTTTATTATTCCCCTGCACTAGTTTAAGCCCTTTTTGCACCAATGCCCATTCTACAACTGTAAAAAGATGACATACGTTGTTGGGCTGAATCTCCAAATATAGTTAACTTTCAGAGCAAGTGCTAGCTTAACATGGTAGTTTTGCGAGGTCCTGGGGTCAAGTCTTCCTAGCTTGCATGTGTTCCCTTTATGTTTGTGCTTGTGCCCTGCTTGCACTTTGTTCTGTTTGCACTTGTTGTGCGAGTTTGATTAGTTTCTCCACATGCAAGTAGGTCATGATTGAGGGGAGAGTTAAGCATGAATACAAGGTTGGCCCAATTCTCTAATAGCTAAAGCTTTTAGAGCAAGTAGTGACCCGGTTTACAAGTATATCGTTTAACTGATTGAAGCCTTTAAATGGACCTTAAACTCTGATCCTTTGACACCACAGTCCATTTGTACAGAAACCATCTCAAAATTCAGTTGATAATTGTAATTGTTGGAGTTTGCTCTAAAACCTTGATATCTGCTTCTTGTTATTTCTGGAATTTATAATACTGCATGTTTCATTAAATGGTCATGTGTGTTATTCTTTTACCACTACATTATACGTAATACAGTTTATGTGTATAAAGATGCCTATACGCAGTCTAAATCATGTGATAGGTATAACAAAATAGTTATGTTCACAACCTTAGATGAACTGAGAGAAATCATCTATACGTTGTAGACTTGTAGTGCTTAATGAGATGGTTTACCTTAACCATGGATGTGGAGACTTCAAGTTACGTACTAGTGCATTAGTGTTATGCATTATACGGGATCAATGAGAATAATATTTTATTCTGTTATTGTCTTGATAAAATATTATTCACGACAATACGAGTATGTGAATGTCCGTAATTTTGAGATAGTGATGAACTCAAATGCAAATATATATATTGCTTCGATATTCCAATGAGTGCGAGTTATTTTATAATGATTAAAGGTTCGGCTAGTGGGTAATGTGCGTTACGAACGTTGAGAACATTATCTACTGTTATAAAATTCTACGTTCTCTTTTGAGAATATGATATTCCTTAATTTTAGTTATTGTTGATCATCAAACTTGGCAGTCTTTTATCAAGGTATATTTCTAGAAGGTTGATTTAATTTGTTAAATCAATAGATATTGAGGTCACGAATTAGGAACACAACCATTAGATATAAATGCTTCAAAACTACTGTAAACTAATTTGATCATTAAACTGGGCAGAGTCTTTTATCGATGTATATATTTCTAGAAGGTTGATTTAATTTGTTAAACCAATAGATATTGAGGTTACGAATTGGGAGCACAAGGATTAGATATAAATGCTTCAAAACTACTGTAAACTAATTTTGAGACTTTTATGAATATCTTGTAGAGGGAAATTTTACAGATAACGGCTTAAATTATAAATTTTAGACTAAAGTGCAATTACAGTCATTTAGTGGTAGATAAGGTTATGAGATAATCTTATGATTCTAGAATCCTATTGTAGCAAGAAGAGGAAAGCCTTAAGTATCCCCCTCCTATCGTTAATTGTGACAGGATCAGAGAGAGAGATTAGTCCTAGTATCACAATTACTAGGCTAATCGCCGTTTTTTGGGATGACCATAATACATATTTCATTTCTTTGGAGAAAAGCTTGGAAGCCACTCTCCAAGGTCCTAGAAGGTCATAGGAGGGGAAAACTAAGGAGAAGCTAAGTCCATGACAGCCGGATCCTGCTAGAACAGCCAAGCAGTTAATTAGTTTCCTGTTCGATCTTGTTTTATGTATTATCATGTTCATGCAATACCATAAAGGAGATTGTGGGGCGAGTATTGGGTTAAGTTTTCTTTTAAAACTTAATATTGTTTTTGGAATTTCCAATAGTCATGTGCCCCTTGAACGATCTCCTCTAAAGGGGTGAGAAAAAATCAAGAAAACAATAAATATTTTTGTTTGTCTTGATTGTAGATTGATGAAGAAGAAGGAAAATTGATCTCATACAAAAACAAAAAAATAAATTTGGAAGGAAAATAACTAGTATTATCTAGTATTTGTTTTCCTATTACTTGCAATGTTAAAAACCTTATACTTGCATTAGTTGACTACTATAAGATAGCTTTAGACAAAAACCCTCAAAAGGAGACATTTGATCGAGTATCATGTCTAAACGATCGGGTACGTATAAAACCCCAAAGAAGGAAATTATATTATGTTTGAGATTCCTTTGGAACTTTAGTAACCTTTCTGGGTATCCTAGAGAAAGTGAAATATTAGCAGGGGGCTTTCCTATATTTTCCAAATATATAGACATTAAGGTTTACAAGATAATTTTAATATTGGGTCGCAGTGAGGCAGCAAAAGGAAAAACCTCGGAGTTGAAAATTTCGACTTACAAGCTCATTTGGGTAAGTAATCCTAGATCAAGTTTATCTATGAGGTTGATTTTGATGTTACAATTCTGTGTGGAATTGTGAATTTTATATTTATATTACCATAGCTAGAATGATTGGTTCTGTTCGGTTTTGATTAATTGGAATTTGTACGTATTTTAAGGTAAAGTTCACACTCATTAATCCCCTCTCTCGGACTTATGAGTTGTTGTATTAGAACCTCTAGAATAGATAATTACATTCATCAATTGCTAAATCATTTGACTCGTAAGCTTGGACTATCGTTTTTTAAAATTCATTCAATTTCCACTGCATCGTTTTTTGTTTTCCAAACGTTTTAATCCATTATACACCGTCTCCACCTTGGATCAAGAACCGGGTCAGAGGGATCAAAAATTGCTATTTCATACGACCAATTCTTCCTAGTTCACATCTTTGTTAAAACTTTCTTCGATTACCAAAAGCAAGAAACAACTTTACTTCTCATTATTCGTTAGTTAGCTTTCCGCTGCAAATACAAACATTGATGGTCAGACGCAAGTACATTGATTAAGATTCTAAACTTAGAGCTCTGATTACCCTTTTTTGAGGTTACATATGTGAGGATGTTTTGGTACTATATCTTCTCTTAAAGCAGGAATAACTTTAAAATTTGACAGGATGCATGTGCAAAATGCAAAGTATCGTGTTTACCAATGTTCCCATGTCTCATCGCAAGCAAAACCAGTCAAAAACTGCGATGAGGGATCACCTGTACCCAGACCATGGGCACTTTATCGGGAAATTTCTGTCTTTTATTTAACAAAAACTGGGACTTTGAGCCGCAAAGATGACATAAAGCATAATGTAGAACTGCTTTGCAACAGAAGGACTTGAAATCTGAATATTGACTACCACATACTTGAGAAATGTCAAACCGGCTGGACCGACTAGGCTTTGCTAGAATGATATCAATGCCCCTCCTGATCTCATCATTCATCGTCTTGAACAAATCCTGCAACAAATAAGTGAATAACTGAATGAAGGATAAAACTCTCCTTTGTATCTTTCCGGAGTATGTAGGGAAGTAGCCACCTCAAAGAGTAAAGATATTAATTGGCCTGATAGCTCCAATCTCTTGTTTCCAACATAATCCTACAATATCATATAATCGAGAATGACATTCAACAACAATTAATCCAGTTACATCTCCAAGTTTAAAAAAAAAAAATCAAACATTATGACTAACGACTTGAAAGTTAAGCCATGCAATGTGATCTATGAAAACTTTTAACAACAAATGAAAAAGTAATTTATTGGCATCAAAACCAACTCGCGGAAAAGAAAGCTTATATTAAGATAACCAACAATGATTTAACAACAACAGATCTGGAAGCTGTTCTGAAAAACTATTTTGCAATGCAGGGTTCCGCAAAAGGTAATATCGCCAAGCTCAGTTAAGTCACCAAATTTCAGAAATGTTCAAACTTGGTTCGTCTTTCTTGTGCCCTGATCTCAAATTAGCAACGCTGTCCCACTCATGACAATGAATATAGAACTACATTCTACATTGGACCATATTCAAGAACTAGGTCTGGTTGTGTTTCCCTGTCTTAATGTGCGGTCGTGTGTATAAACAGTAGATGCTTCTGATGATAATTTATGGTCCCTTGGACTTTTAGTACGGTTCAAATAAGCATCGATATGCTAACCGTACAGAAATTGCCTTCTAGACCTGAAAGTTCCTTCAAAGCAAGAAACTAACTTCACCCCCCACCAATTATCCAACCAAATTGAGCCAACAACTCATTTCCAAACCTAATCCAGATAAGACTTAAAACATGGTATGTACTCAAGTTTGCTCAGTTTGATCTGAATTATATCTGCAAGTCATGTTTGTACAATTTCTCAGATGGCACGAAAAATTTCAATATTAACAGTTACCTTTTTAAAGCCAACAAGTAAGCAATGATGAAGACTGTGGGAAGAGATCACGAATCAAATAACTTCAGTACATGCAGCAACGAGATCCAGACCATGGTGATGACTGGAAATCTCAACCAGGCACTAAAGGGGAGACAGGAGGGACGGGTTACACATTACGAACAAAACAGAGGGAAGACGCTGTCTTGGTGAGGGAGACAAGTGCTTGAGAAGAGAAAAGAAGAGATCGGGAAAAGAGAGAGGTCTGAAGTTGAGAGAGAAGATCCAAGGAAGAAAGGGTCAAGCTTGGTATGAAGGCAGTTTTGTTAAGGTCCCTATTGCCTTGGCAGTAAGACCATCTTCCTTTGGCAATAAAGGCTGCCTTAGCTATTAGCAGGTTCCTTAATGCAACTTGCAAGCTTTTTCATGGTCAAGTAGTTTAAGGCTATTTTGTCATTTTTGTTATAGATTAGGATTTTGTTTACTAATACTGCATAAGCTCATGTAATCCTTCATTTTCTGTTGAGACTCAATATATGATTTAGACTTTGGTGGAACACTTTAACTGCACACATATACCCCTCCGCATTACACATCCCCGTTCAGAAATGTGATAAGCTCCACATCCCCCGATTATTAATCTCTCGCGATATCCCTGCATCACCTAGTACAGATGCACATTTAACAACTATCTTCCTTGCAGATGAAGGTGAACATGCACAATTTGAGGAGCCCTCAGTTTGTCACAGAACTCTAGAAGCGCAACAAACTAAAGATACAGACTTCTTAATCGGTACTCAAAAAAATTTCGATTCTAGGCATGCCAAAAACAACCTACTCGTGGGACGATGACATACGCGGGATTTTCCTTGCAATGGCGAAAGAATTCACCCTCAAGATATATGCCGTGCAAACGTCCAACTGAAAACATTCCAGTATTATGATGAAACGCGTGCTACTATATAAATTTCTGAAGGACAAACAGATTGTTTCTCAGCTATCTGAAAGAATAGCCACGACAGAGCCAAGATTGAGCATATTCAGGCTCAGACCGATAATATTGAGCAAAGTGCTCAAAGCTACGGGAAAGATCAGCACCGCTCAATGTAAGAGAGGGGGCAGGCTGTACCAGCAGTATCTTGAGGCAGTGGAGGGTATTCAGCCCTTAGTTGCACGAAGCGGGAGAGGGGGAAGCAGCAGGAGAGCGTCGGGAGTGGGAAGAATCCTAGTTGAGAGCGCCTAGAATAAGTTAATCAGTTAGATTCGCCATATATACTTATTTGATGGGTACAAGTAGGAGTAATGTTTTAGCATTGGATCTTATAAAATATACCAAACATGTGGTCTAACAGAAAGTTAAATGTGGAATATAAAAGGAAAATTTAAATACGCATGGATTGAAGTTGTAGTATGTTTAGATATGTAAAACCTATTTATAAATAATTACCAGTTGTAACTACTATATCAAACAAGCAACACATGACTTCTTATTAAAGTCAATATCGGGATTTGAAACTCATTAAACCACGCCGCCAGCAAGCGAAATTATGAGAAGGAAAAGTTCATTCACTTTGCATCCACTGTTATCTTCAACAGAGAATTCATGGCTAAATCTTCATAATCTCCAGCTTCTCTCACGTCTCCCTCACCGCCAAGAGTGGTACTTTGCTGCCGCCATAGGTCAGAATCTCTCCTTTTCTTGACTCGCGATTCCACCTTATCTTGAACCGAGCTGCCATTAAGATCCTAAGTTGGAGTGAAAGTTCACTAATCTCGCAGAGATTCACCACTCAGTGAAGTGAATCCTTTCAGCTGCAGGCATCCTATGATTACAACAGCCACCTGAGGGTGAAGACACTAATGACACCCCATCCAGATAGAGAATTAGAAAAAGGCCAAGAGAGTAGAGAGAACGAGATGGACACCTTCCTAAGGCCCATAGTCTGGAGCCAGTACACTCTACTTTGAAAGATCGTACTCTTCCCTAACATGGAAATAATTAACATAAAGCTTTTCAATCTATTACAGACATCTAACCAGCGAGTAAAAGCACAAGTTCCTCTTTGAAACATATATCCAAGTACCTTGTCATCCATTGCATCCTTGTTCAAAATTGCTTCCATCATACGTCTCAACATTACAGCCACATAGATGCATTTCGAGCGAAAATTATTTTCATGCACCTGTAATGAGAGATGAGGGGTTTGGTGGGGAGTTGGGGGTTGGTGTATGAGTTTCAGAGGCAAATTAATGTTGCAAGTACTTGCAAAATGAATTTTACTTTCAATGTAAGACAGAACTTACTGGGACGTTAGCAACCAATATATCCCGGAGGATACCTAGAGCTCTACCTTCCTGATTAAAATATGAAGAACTGTTGTGTCAAGTTTACGAAATTGTAGGCGGCAAGCTAAAGAAGAAATAGAAGCTTCAAAAGTATGCAGAGTAGACCTTCTCAACTGAAGCCCTAAAATATAGTAACTTTTTAACCTGCAATATCGATATGTACAGAACATTACAAAAACATGTAAAAGAATCACTAAAAACAATACCATACAGATTTTGAAGTTTATTCTTTTCAAGCACTCCATTGCTACCTGAAACGCACTTGATAGGTGTACAAGCACATATATGCATGCTAATAATAACATCATCTTATGCAGATCCTTGATGTGACAGTGGCTAAAAACAATAGAACAGATTGAAGCATAGAGTAATAACTTTTGCAGTCCAAAACCAGGAAGCAATAGCAACTAAAAAGTTAAATGCAGGTCCTTAATGCGACAGTGGCTAAAAATGGAGGAAAAAAATTGAAGCTTAGAGTTACAACATTTTAGATCCAAGACCAGGAGGCAGGATCAGATAAACACCACAACTTAGTGAGCTGTAAAGCCTGACATATCAAGCAAGACACAGAACATCCTGACGTCTTATTTATATTCATCATTACAGAAATTGACTGCATTAGAGACGTTTGGATTAACACTTCTCTGGATAACATACGTTTCCGCATCACAGACAAAATCGTTGGGAACTAAGACACCACTTAACAAAATAAAAGAACTTCCGGCGAAGTTAAGAAACATGTAGGCATCTTATAACACTCAAGAAGTTTATCAGCAAATGCCCGTAGCTGCTACCATCAACTTCCATCAGTTTCACCACTTGCTCCTAGAATAACAACTCAACTGTCTGCTGACACAAACTACCTAAATCCTTATAAAAGACCTTCGGATGAAACCTTTATAAGCTTAGGCCTCAAGGGACAGCATTTCATCTTTGCAAAATACATTAACATCGTTCCAAAATTATTTGGACTTCTAAATGGTGAAGTTGAAGTATCCCGTAGAGCTGTTGTTCCAATGCTCCAATGATTTGCCCCTTAAATTCTAAATATAGATTTGGTTTTGCATTATCATCGTCAAAGAATGATGCACCAATTCGTCCTCAACTTAGCTTCATGTTCTCTACAAACATCAACATGTTGTTTAAGATGCACTTAGGGGTGAGCATTAAACCCTTGACACGATCCAACCGTGAAAACCAAACCGATCAATCCGGCTAATTCCAAACTGACCTCAGAAACAATCAGTTTGTTTTATTCTTTTTCCAAATCTCATGTTTCGTTTGGATTTTTGCCGTAGTTATACTTAAGTACTCACACAAAAAGGAGTAACCCTACATCCCTCTAACCCTAAGACATAATTTTCACCCGCGCCAACATTTCAGATCTAATTGTACTCTGCTCCACCAAGCCTCCGCCTCCACATATTCTGACTGTGCTCCACAATTGCTCCTCCACCTCCACCTCCCACTCCCATCACGCCGACTCTGTTCGTTTCCACATCTCAATCGCCTCCCACTCCTAGTCATTGCCACATCGATCTCACGTCGACTCTGCTCTCGCCGCGCCTCCACATCTTAACTGTCGAATGGTACTCCTCCACCTCCGCCTCCACTCCCATCACGCCAACTCTGTTAATGCGTGATTGAGCTTGTCAGCTATGTTACATGGACTCGGTGTCGGTGTCAGGATCGGACACCTGTCCAAGTGTCGGACTCGTCAATTATGAAATATCAGGACACTGGACGCGGATCCGTAATCGGACACAGACACGGGGACGCGTCTGAACTTATAGGGTTGAGTTTGAATGTTAAGGGTATACATGTAATGTTATGAATGTTACATGCATTACACGGTGTTTTTTTTAACTTAATTTGGGTTGTGTTTAATATTTGTATGAAACTTGGGGTTGAGAATAATATTTTGCCCAAAAGAAAGGGGAAAAAGAAATAGTCATCATCAATTAGATCTGTCAACAGCCTTCCACCTTTCACGTGATAAAAGGTACAGCCTCTCTCTCTCTCTCTCCCCCCCCCCTCCCTCCCTCCCCCCTTCTTCTTCTTCTTCTTCTTCTTCTTCTCTACTTGTAATTTTTTCTCTCATCTCCCCTCCTCCTCCTCTTCTTCTTCTACGATTACAGACCAGATCTGCAGCCCTTTCTTCTTTCATCTTCTTCCACCAGAATTGTCAATGTGGCGTATCCGTCCGGCACGAGTCCGACACGGATCCCGTACAGGTGTCCGTGTCGCGGATCCCGTACAGGTTTCTGTTTCGGGTCATGTCAACACCGCCCATTCATCCAAAAGTGAATGGTCCGTGTAACATAGCTTGTTAGCATGTCTACTTTGTTTTTGTTTAGGCCTAAAATTGAGTCTAGCCCAAACCGAACCGTTCAATCCGTTCAATCCGTCCAACCTATTCCAACCAAACCGTTCAACTACGGTTTTGTTTTTTTATTTTCTAAATTGAGGTTGGTCGGCTCAATTTGGTATTCAGCCTCCAAACCAAACCAACCAACCGACCGTGTTCACCCCTAAATGCACTTATATTGTTTGACTAATATTTTGTTG